>JAHFWL010000355.1:0-560767 GCA_021292165.1 Shinisaurus crocodilurus | reverse complement strand
TGAAATGCAGCCCTTCAGGAGAATGAAATGGCAAGGGTTGGAGTGAATTGAGTGCAAACTGGAAAAGATAGTGAATGTCATAACAAAAACCAACCTGGGTCCTACTTAGAGTAGAACGCATGAAAACATTGCGGATCATGTCAACATTAATGGTTTGAGTGCCGTTCCATTCCAAGGGTCTACTCTGAGTAGGATTTACACCGAATGCTTTTTTCCTTTAACAAACCATGTTTTGCTATCTTTTTCAAAGAGTGCTAAAAACCTGCCTTTTCTTGCCATTGAAATGCAGCCCTTCAGGAGAATGAAATGGCAAGGTTTAGAGAGAATTGAGTGCAAACTGGAAAAGATAGTGAATGTCATTACAAAAACCAACCTGGGTTCTCCTTAGAGTAGAATGCATGAAAACATTGCGGATGATGTCAACATTAATAGTTTGAGTGCCTTTCCATTCCAAGGGTCTACTCTGAGTAGGATTTACACCGAATGCTTTTTTCCTTTAACAAACCATGTTTTGCTATCTTTTTCAAAACTTGCTAAAAACCTGCCTTTTCCTGCCATTGAAATGCAGCCCTTCAGGAGAATGAAATGCAGGTTTGGAGTGAATTGTGCAAACTGGAAAAGATATGAATGTCCTAACAAAAACCACCTGGGTCTACTTGAGTAAACGCATGAAAACATTGCGGATCATGTCCCACATTAATGTTTGAGTGCCTTCCATTCCAAGTTCTACTCTGAGTAGGATTTACAAATGCTTTCTCAAAAAACCATGTTTGAATCCTTCTTATACCTTAACAGGGTCAACTCTGAGTGTTTTACACCGATCTTTTTTCCTTACAAACAGTCTTGCTATCTTTTCAAACTCTAAAAACCGCCTTTTCCTGCCATTGAAATGCAGCCCTTCAGGAGCAGTGAAATGGCAAGGTTGGAGTGATTGAAGTGCAAACTTGGAAAAGATAGTAATGTCAATAACAAAAACTACATCTGGTTCCTACTAGAGTAGAACGCATGAAACATTGGCTGATCATGTCACATTACTGGTTGAGTGCCGTCCATTCCATGGGTCTACTCTGAGTAAGATTACCGAATGCTTTTTTTTTCCTTTACAAACATGTTTTGCTATCTTTTTCAAAACGTGCTAAACCTGCCTTTTCTTTGCCATTGAAATGCAGCCCTTCAGAGAATGAAAGGGCAAGGTTTAGAGGAATTGAGTCAAACTGGAAAAGATAGTGATGTCATAACAAAAACTAAACCTGTTTTCTACTTATAGTAGAACGCATGAAAACTTGCGGATCTGTCAACATAAATGGTTGAGTGCCGTTCCATTCCAGGGTCTACTCTGAGTAGGATTTACACCGAATGCTTTTTTCCTTTAACAAACCATGTTTTGCTATCTTTTTCAAAACGTGCTAAAAGCTGCCTTTTCTTGCCATTGAAATGCAGCCCTTCAGGAGAATGAAATGGCAAGGTTTGGAGTGAATTGAGTGCAAACTGGAAAAGATAGTGAATGTCATAACAAAAACAAACCTGGGTTCTACTTAGAGTAGAACGCATGAAAACATTGCGGATCATGTCAACATTAATGGTTTGAGTGCCGTTCCATTCCACGGTCACTCTGAGTAGGATTTACACCGAATGCTTTTTTCCTTTAACAAACCATGTTTTCCTATCTTTTTCAAAACGTGCTAAAAACCTGCCTTTTCCTGCCATTGAAATGCAGCCCTTCAGGAGAATGAAATGGCAAGGTTTGGAGTGAATTGAGTGCAAACTGGAAAAGATAGTGAATGTCATAACAAAAACCAACCTGGGTTCTACTTAGAGTAGAACGCATGAAACATTGCGGATCATGCCCACATTAATGATTTCAACATTAATGGTGTGAGTGCCGGTCCATTCCAAGGGTCTACTCTGAGTAGGATTTACACACCGAAAATGCGTTTTTCCTTTAACCAAACCATGGTTTGCTAGCTTTTTCAAAACGTGCTAAAAACCTGCCTTTCTTCCCCATTGAAATGCAGCCCTTCAGGAGAATGAAAATGGCAAGGTTTAGAGTGAATTGAGTGCAAACTGGAAAAGATAGTGAATGTCTAACAAAAACCAACCTGGGTTCTACTTAGAGTAGAACGCATGAAAACATTGCGGATCATGTCAACTTTAATGGTTTGAGTTCCCTGTTCCATTCCAGGGGTCTACTCTGAGTAGGATTACACCGAATGCTTCTTTCCTTTAACAAACCATGTTTTGCTATCTTTTTCAAAACTGTGCTAAAACCTGCCTTTTCCTGCCATTGAAATGCAGCCCTTCAGGAGAATGAAATGGCAAGGTTTGGAGTGAATTGAGTGCAAACTGGAAAAGATAGTGAATGTCATAACAAAAACCAACCTGGGTTCTACTTAGAGTAGAACGCATGAAAACATTGCGGATCATGTCAACATTAATGGTTTGAGTGCCGTTCCATTCCAAGGGTCTACTCTGAGTAGGATTTACACCGAATGCTTTTTCCTTTAACAAACCATGTTTTGCTATCTTTTTCAAAACGTGCTAAAAACCTGCCTTTTCCTGCCATTGAAATGCAGCCCTTCAGGAGAATGAAATGGCAAGGTTTGGAGTGAATTGATTGCAAACTGGAAAAGATAGTGAATGTCATAACAAAAACCAACCAGGGTTCTACTTAGAGTAGAACGCATGAAAACATTGCGGATCATGTCAACATTAATGGTGTGAGTGCCGTTCCATTCCAAGGGTCTACTCTGAGTAGGATTTACACCGAATGCTTTTTCCTTTAACAAACCATGTTTTGCTATCTTTTTCAAAACGTGCTAAAAACCTGCCATTTTCTGCCATTGAAATGCAGCACTTCAGGAGAATGAAATGGCAAGGTTTAGAGAGAATTGAGTGCAAACTGTAAAAGACAGTGAATGTCATACAAAAACCAACCTGGGTTCTACTTAGAGTAGAACGCATGAAAACATTGCGGATCATGTCAACATTAATGGTTTGAGTGCCGGTCCATTCCAAGGGTCTACTCTGAGTAGGATTTACACCGAATGTCCTTTAACAAACCATGTTTTGCTATCTTTTTCAAAACGTGCTAAAAACCTGCCTTTTCCTGCCATTGAAATGCAGCCCTTCAGGAGAATGAAATGGCAAGGTTTAGGAGTGAATTGAGTGCAAACTGGAAAAGATAGTGAATGTCATAACAAAAACCAACCTGGGTTCTACTTAGAGTAGAACGCATGAAAACATTGCGGATCATGTCAACATTAATGGTTTGAGTGCCGTTCCATTCCAAGGGTCTACTCTGAGTAGGATAGGATTTACACCGAATGCTTTTTCCTTTAACAAACCATGTTTTGCTATCTTTTTCAAAACGTGCTAAAAACCTGCCTTTTCCTTGGCATTGAAATGCAGCCCTTCAGGAGAATGAAATGGCAAGGTTTGGAGTGAATTGAGTGCAAACTGGAAAAGATAGTGAATGTCATAACAAAAACCAACCTGGGTCCTACTTAGAGTAGAACGCATGAAAACATTGCGGATCATGTCAACATTAATGGTTTGAGTGCCGTCCATTCCAAGGGTCTACTCTGAGTAGGATTTACACCGAATGCTTTTTTCCTTTAACAAACCATGTTTTGCTATCTTTTTCAAAACGTGCTAAAAACCTGCCTTTTCCTGCCATTGAAATGCAGCCCTTCAGGAGAATGAAATGGCAAGGTTTGGAGTGAATTGAGTGCAAACTGGAAAAGATAGTGAATGTCATAACAAAAACCAACCTGGGTTCTACTTAGAGTAGAACGCATGAAAACATTGCGGATCATGTCAACATTAATGGTTTGAGTGCCGTTCCATTCCAAGGGTCTACTCTGAGTAGGATTTACACCGAATGCTTTTTCCTTTAACAAACCATGTTTTGCTATCTTTTTCAAAACGTGCTAAAAACCTGCCTTTTCCTGCCATTGAAATGCAGCCCTTCAGGAGAATGAAATGGCAAGGTTTGGAGTGAATTGAGTGCAAACTGGAAAAGATAGTGAATGTCATAACAAAAACCAACCTGGGTTCTACTTAGAGTAGAACGCATGAAAACATTGCGGATCATGTCAACATTAATGGTTTGAGTGCCGTTCCATTCCAAGGGTCTACTCTGAGTAGGATTTACACCGAATGCTTTTCTCCTTTAACAAACCATGTTTTGCTATCTTTTTCAAAACTTGCTAAAAAACCTGCCTTTTCTGCCATTGAAATGCAGCCTTCAGGAGATGAAATGGAAGGTTTGGAGTGAATTGAGTGCAAACTGGAAAAGATAGTGAATGTCATAACAAAAACCAACCTGGTTCTACTTAGAGTAGAACGCATGAAAACATTGCGGATCATGTCACATTAAATGGTTTGAGTGCCTTCCATCCAAGGGTCTACTCTGAGTAGGATTTACACCGAATTCTTTTTCTCCTTTAACAAACCATGTTTTGCTATCTTTTTCAAAACGTGCTAAAAACCTGCCTTTTCCTGCCATTGAAATGCAGCCCTTCAGGAGAATGAAATGGCAAGGTTTGGAGTGAATTGAGTGCAAACTGGAAAAGATAGTCAATGTCATAACAAAAACCAACCTGGGTCCTACTTAGAGTAGAACGCATGAAAACATTGCGGATCATGCCCACATTAATTATTTCAGTGCCCTTCCATTCCAAGGGTCTACTCTGAGTAGGATTTACACAGAATGCTTTTCTCTAATAATATACCATGTTTTGATATCTATCCCATAACAAGCTAAAAACCAAGGGTCTACTCTGAGTAGGATTTACACCGAATGCTTTTTTCCTTTAACAAACCATGTTTTGCTATCTTTTAAAAACGTGCTAAAAACCTGCCTTTTTTTGCCATTGAAATGCAGCCCTTCAGGAGAATGAAATGGCAAGTGAATTGAGTGCAACCTGGAAAAGATAGTCAATGTCATAACAAAAACCAACCTGGGTCCTACTTAGAGTAGAATGCATGAAAACATTGCGGATCATGTCAACATTAATGGTTTGAGTGCCCTTCCATTCCTAGCGTCTACTCTGAGTAGGATTTACACCGAATGCTTCTTTCCTTTAACAAACCATGTTTTGTTATCTTTTTCAAAACTTGCTAAAAACCTGCCTTTTCCTGCCATTGAAATGCAGCCCTTCAGGAGAATGAAATGGCAAGGTTTGGAGTGAATTGAGTGCAAACTGGAAAAGATAGTGAATGTCATAACAAAAACCAACCTGGGTTCTACTTAGAGTAGAACGCATGAAAACATTGCGGATCATGTCACATTAATGGTTTGAGTGCCGTTCCATTCCAAGGGTCTACTCTGAGTAGGATTTACACCGAATGCTTTTTCCTTTAACAAACCATGTTTTGCTATCTTTTTCAAAACGTGCTAAAAACCTGCCTTTTCCTGCCATTGAAATGCAGCCCTTCAGGAGAATGAAATGGCAAGGTTTGGAGTGAATTGAGTGCAAACTGGAAAAGATAGTGAATGTCATAACAAAAACCAACCTGGGTTCTACTTAGAGTAGAACGCATGAAAACATTGCGGATCATGTCAACATTAATGGTTTGAGTGCCGTTCCATTCCAAGGGTCTACTCTGAGTAGGATTTACACCGAATGCTTTTTTCCTTTAACAAACCATGTTTTGCTATCTTTTTCAAAACGTGCTAAAAACCTGCCTTTTCCTGCCATTGAAATGCAGCCCTTCAGGAGAATGAAATGGCAAGGTTTAGAGTGAATTGAGTGCAAACTGGAAAAGATAGTGAATGTCATTACAAAAACCAACCTGGGTTCTACTTAGAGTAGAACGCATGAAAACATTGCGGATCATGTCAACATTAATGGTTTGAGTGCCGTTCCATTCCAAGGGTCTACTCTGAGTAGGATTTACACCGAATGCTTTTTTCCTTTAACAAACCATGTTTTGCTATCTTTTTCAAAACGTGCTAAAAACCTGCCTTTTCCTGCCATTGAAATGCAGCCCTTCAGGAGAATGAAATGGCAAGGTTTGGAGTGAATTGAGTGCAAACTGGAAAAGATAGTGAATGTCATAACAAAAACCAACCTGGGTCCTACTTAGAGTAGAACGCATGAAAACATTGCGGATCATGTCAACATTAATGGTTTGAGTGCCGTTCCATTCCAAGGGTCTACTCTGAGTAGGATTTACACCGAATGCTTTTTTCCTTTAACAAACCATGTTTTGCTATCTTTTTCAAAACGTGCTAAAAACCTGCCTTTTCCTGCCATTGAAATGCAGCCCTTCAGGAGAATGAAATGGCAAGGTTTAGGAGTGAATTGAGTGCAAACTGGAAAAGATAGTGAATGTCATAACAAAAACCAACCTGGGTTCTACTTAGAGTAGAACGCATGAAAACATTGCGGATCATGTCAACATTAATGGTTTGAGTGCCGTTCCATTCCAAGGGTCTACTCTGAGTAGGATTTACACCGAATGCTTCTTTCCTTTAACAAACCATGTTTTGCTATCTTTTCAAAACTTGCTAAAAACCTGCCTTTTCCTGCCATTGAAATGCAGCCCTTCAGGAGAATGAAATGGCAAGGTTGGAGTGAATTGAGTGCAAACTGGAAAAGATAGTGAATGTCATAACAAAAACCAACCTGGGTTCTACTTAGAGTAGAACGCATGAAAACATTGCGGATCATGTCAACATTAATGGTTTGAGTGCCGTTCCATTCCAAGGGTCTACTCTGAGTAGGATTTACAACGAATGCTTCTTTCCTTTAACAAACCATGTTTGCTATCTTTTTCAAAACGTGCTAAAAACCTGCCTTTTCCTGCCATTGAAATGCAGCCCTTCAGGAGAATGAAATGGCAAGGTTTGGAGTGAATTGAGTGCAAACTGGAAAAGATAGTGAATGTCATAACAAAAACCAACCTGGGTTCTACTTAGAGTAGAACGCATGAAAACATTGCGGATCATGTCAACATTAATGGTTGAGTGCCGTCCATTCCAAGGGTCTACTCTGAGTAGGATTTACACCGAATGCTTTTTTCCTTTAACAAACCATGTTTTGCTATCTTTTTCAAAACGTGCTAAAAACCTGCCTTTTCCTGCCATTGAAATGCAGCCCTTCAGGAGAATGAAATGGCAAGGTTTGGAGTGAATTGAGTGCAAACTGGAAAAGATAGTGAATGTCATTACAAAAACCAACCTGGGTTCTACTTAGAGTAGAACGCATGAAAACATTGCGGATCATGTCAACATTAATGGTTTGAGTGCCGTTCCATTCCAAGGGTCTACTCTGAGTAGGATTTACACCGAATGCTTTTTTCCTTTAACAAACCATGTTTTGCTATCTTTTTCAAAACGTGCTAAAAACCTGCCTTTTCCTGCCATTGAAATGCAGCCCTTCAGGAGAATGAAATGGCAAGGTTTAGAGTGAATTGAGTGCAAACTGGAAAAGATAGTGAATGTCATAACAAAAACCAACCTGGGTTCTACTTAGAGTAGAACGCATGAAAACATTGCGGATCATGTCAACATTAATGGTTTGAGTGCCGTTCCATTCCAAGGGTCTACTCTGAGTAGGATTTACACCGAATGCTTTTTCCTTTAACAAACCATGTTTTGCTATCTTTTTCAAAACGTGCTAAAAACCTGCCATTTTCTGCCATTGAAATGCAGCACTTCAGGAGAATGAAATGGCAAGGTTTAGAGAGAATTGAGTGCAAACTGTAAAAGACAGTGAATGTCATACAAAAACCAACCTGGGTTCTACTTAGAGTAGAACGCATGAAAACATTGCGGATCATGTCAACATTAATGGTTTGAGTGCCGGTCCATTCCAAGGGTCTACTCTGAGTAGGATTTACACCGAATGCTTTTTTCCTTTAACAAACCATGTTTTGCTATCTTTTTCAAAACGTGCTAAAAACCTGCCTTTTCCTGCCATTGAAATGCAGCCCTTCAGGAGAATGAAATGGCAAGGTTTGGAGTGAATTGAGTGCAAACTGGAAAAGATAGTGAATGTCATAACAAAAACCAACCTGGGTTCTACTTAGAGTAGAACGCATGAAAACATTGCGGATCATGTCAACATTAATGGATTTGAGTTCCCTTCCATTCCAGGGGTCTACTCTGAGTAGGATTTACACCGAATGCTTTTTCCTTTAACAAACCATGTTTTGCTATCTTTTTCAAAACGTGCTAAAAACCTGCCTTTTCCTGCCATTGAAATGCAGCCCTTCAGGAGAATGAAATGGCAAGGTTTGGAGTGAATTGAGTGCAAACTGGAAAAGATAGTGAATGTCATAACAAAAACCAACCTGGGTTCTACTTAGAGTAGAACGCATGAAAACATTGCGGATCATGTCAACATTAATGGTTTGAGTGCCGGTCCATTCCAAGGTCTACTCTGAGTAGGATTTACACCGAATGCTTTTTCCTTTAACAAACCATGTTTTGCTATCTTTTTCAAAACGTGCTAAAAACCTGCCTTTTCCTGCCATTGAAATGCAGCCCTTCAGGAGAATGAAATGGCAAGGTTTAGGAGATGAATTGAGTGCAAACTGGAAAAGATAGTGAATGTCATAACAAAAAACCAACCTGGGTCCTACTTAGAGTAGAACGCATGAAAACATTGCGGATCATGTCAACATTAATGGTTTGAGTGCCGTTCCATTCCAAGGGTCTACTCTGAGTAGGATTTACACCGAATGCTTTTTTCCTTTAACAAACCATGTTTTGCTATCTTTTTCAAAACGTGCTAAAAACCTGCCATTTTCTGCCATTGAAATGCAGCACTTCAGGAGAATGAAATGGCAAGGTTTAGAGAGAATTGAGTGCAAACTGTAAAAGACAGTGAATGTCATACAAAAACCAACCTGGGTTCTACTTAGAGTAGAACGCATGAAAACATTGCGGATCATGTCAACATTAATGGTTTGAGTTCCCTTCCATTCCAGGGGTCTACTCTGAGTAGGATTTACACCGAATGCTTCTTTCCTTTAACAACCATGTTTTGCTATCTTTTTCAAAACGTGCTAAAAACCTGCCTTTTCTTGCCATTGAAATGCAGCCCTTCAGGAGAATGAAATGGCAAGGTTTGGAGTGAATGGAGTACAAACTGGAAAAGATAGTCAATGTCATAACAAAAACCAACCTGGGTCCTACTTAGAGTAGAACGCATGAAAACATTGCGGATCATGTCAACATTAATGGTTTGAGTGCCGTTCCATTCCAAGGGTCTACTCTGAGTAGGATTTACACCGAATGCTTCTTTCCTTTAACAAACCATGTTTTGCTATCTTTTCAAAACGTGCTAAAAACCTGCCTTTTCCTGCCATTGAAATGCAGCCCTTCAGGAGAATGAAATGGCAAGGTTTGGAGTGAATTGAGTGCAAACTGGAAAAGATAGTGAATGTCATAACAAAAACCAACCTGGGTCCTACTTAGAGTAGAACGCATGAAAACATTGCGGATCATGTCCACATTAATGGATTTGAGTGCCCTTCCATTCCAGGGGTCTACTCTGAGTAGGATTTACACCGAATGCTTCTTTCCTTTAACAAACCATGTTTTGCTAACTTTTTCAAAACGTGCTAAAAAGCTGCCTTTTCTTGCCATTGAAATGCAGCCCTTCAGGAGAATGAAATGGCAAGGTTTGGAGTGAATTGAGTGCAAACTGGAAAAGATAGTGAATGTCATAACAAAAACCAACCTGGTTCCTACTTAGAGTAGAACGCATGAAAACATTGCGGATCATGTCAACATTAATGGTGTGAGTGCCGTTCCATTCCAAGGGTCTACTCTGAGTAGGATTTACACCGAATGCTTTAACAAACCATGTTTTGCTATCTTTTTCAAAACGTGCTAAAAACCTGCCTTTTCCTGCCATTGAAATGCAGCCCTTCAGGAGAATGAAATGGCAAGGTTTGGAGTGAATTGAGTGCAAACTGGAAAAGATAGTGAATGTCATAACAAAAACCAACCTGGGTTCTACTTAGAGTAGAACGCATGAAAACATTGCGGATCATGTCAACATTAATGGTTTGAGTGCCGTTCCATTCCAAGGGTCTACTCTGAGTAGGATTTACACCGAATGCTTTTTCCTTTAACAAACCATGTTTTGCTATCTTTTTCAAAACGTGCTAAAAACCTGCCTTTTCCTGCCATTGAAATGCAGCCCTTCAGGAGAATGAAATGGCAAGGTTTGGAGTGAATTGAGTGCAAACTGGAAAAGATAGTGAATGTCATA
Organism: Shinisaurus crocodilurus; assembly: GCA_021292165.1. Lineage (NCBI taxonomy): Eukaryota > Metazoa > Chordata > Lepidosauria > Squamata > Shinisauridae > Shinisaurus > Shinisaurus crocodilurus. The sequence continues at coordinate 550,535 of JAHFWL010000355.1, read as the reverse complement.
ACAAAAACCAACCTGGGTCCTACTTAGAGTAGAACGCATGAAAACATTGCGGATCATGTCCAACATTAATGGTTTGAGTGCCGTTCCATTCCAAGGGTCTACTCTGAGTAGGATTTACACCGAATGCTTCTTTCCTTTAACAAACCATGTTTTGCTAACTTTTTCAAAACGTGCCAAAAAGCTGCCTTTTCTTGCCATTGAAATGCAGCCCTTCAGGAGAATGAAATGGCAAGGTTTAGAGTGAATTGAGTGCAAACTGGAAAAGATAGTGAATGTCATAACAAAAACCAACCTGGGTTCTACTTAGAGTAGAACGCATGAAAACATTGCGGATCATGTCCACATTAATGGTTTGAGTTGCCGTTCCATTCCAAGGGTCTACTCTGAGTAGGATTTACACCGAATGCTTTTTCCTTTAACAAACCATGTTTTGCTATCTTTTTCAAAACGTGCTAAAAACCTGCCTTTTCCTGCCATTGAAATGCAGCCCTTCAGGAGAATGAAATGGCAAGGTTTGGAGTGAATTGAGTGCAAACTGGAAAAGATAGTGAATGTCATAACACAACCAACCTGGGTCCTACTTAGAGTAGAACGCATGAAAACATTGCGGATCATGTCAACATTAATGGTGTGAGTGCCGTTCCATTCCAAGGGTCTACTCTGAGTAGGATTTACACCGAATGCCTTTTTTTCCTTTAACAAACCATGTTTTGCTATCTTTTTCAAAACGTGCTAAAAACCTGCCTTTTCCTGCCATTGAAATGCAGCCCTTCAGGAGAATGAAATGGCAAGGTTTGGAGTGAATTGAGTGCAAACTGGAAAAGATAGTGAATGTCATAACAAAAACCAACCTGGGTTCTACTTAGAGTAGAACGCATGAAAACATTGCGGATCATGTCAACATTAATGGTTTGAGTGCCCGTTCCATTCCAGGGGTCTACTCTGAGTAGGATTTACACCGAATGCTTCTTTCCTTTAACAAACCATGTTTTGCTAACTTTTTCAAAACGTGCTAAAAAGCCTGCCTTTTCCTTGCCATTGAAATGCAGCCCTTCAGGAGAATGAAATGGCAAGGTTTGGAGTGAATTGAGTGCAAACTGGAAAAGATAGTCGAATGTCATAACAAAAACCAACCTGGGTCCTACTTAGAGTAGAACGCATGAAAACATTGCGGATCATGTCCACATTAATGGATTGAGTGCCGTTCCATTCCAGGGGTCTACTCTGAGTAGGATTTACACCGAATGCTTTTTTCCTTTAACAAACCATGTTTTGCTATCTTTTTCAAAACGTGCTAAAAACCTGCCTTTTCTTGCCATTGAAATGCAGCCCTTCAGGAGAATGAAATGGCAAGGTTTAGAGTGAATTGAGTGCAAACTGGAAAAGATAGTGAATGTCATAACAAAAACCAACCTGGGTTCCTACTTAGAGTAGAACGCATGAAAACATTGCGGATCATGTCAACATTAATGGTTTGAGTGCCGTTCCATTCCAAGGGTCTACTCTGAGTAGGATTTACACCGAATGCTTCTTTCCTTTAACAAACCATGTTTTGCTATCTTTTTCAAAACGTGCTAAAAACCTGCCTTTTCTTGCCATTGAAATGCAGCCCTTCAGGAGAATGAAATGGCAAGGTTTGGAGTGAATTGAGTGCAAACTGGAAAAGATAGTGAATGTCATAACAAAAACCAACCTGGGTTCTACTTAGAGTAGAACGCATGAAAACATTGCGGATCATGTCAACATTAATGGTTTGAGTGCCGTTCCATTCCAAGGGTCTACTCTGAGTAGGATTTACACCGAATGCTTTTTCCTTTAACAAACCATGTTTTGCTATCTTTTTCAAAACGTGCTAAAAACCTGCCTTTTCCTGCCATTGAAATGCAGCCCTTCAGGAGAATGAAATGGCAAGGTTTAGGAGTGAATTGAGTGCAAACTGGAAAAGATAGTGAATGTCATAACAAAAACCAACCTGGGTTCTACTTAGAGTAGAACGCATGAAAACATTGCGGATCATGTCAACATTAATGGTTTGAGTGCCGTTCCATTCCAAGGGTCTACTCTGAGTAGGATTTACACCGAATGCTTTTTTCCTTTAACAAACCATGTTTTGCTATCTTTTTCAAAACGTGCTAAAAACCTGCCTTTTCCTGCCATTGAAATGCAGCCCTTCAGGAGAATGAAATGGCAAGGTTTGGAGTGAATTGAGTGCAAACTGGAAAAGATAGTGAATGTCATAACAAAAACCAACCTGGGTCCTACTTAGAGTAGAACGCATGAAAACATTGCGGATCATGTCACATTAATGGATTTGAGTGCCCTTCCATTCCAAGGGTCTACTCTGAGTAGGATTTACACCGAATGCTTTTTCCTTTAACAAACCATGTTTTGCTAACTTTTTCAAAACGTGCTAAAAAGCCTGCCTTTTCTTGCCATTGAAAATGCAGCCCTTCAGGAGAATGAAATGGCAAGGTTTGGAGTGAATTGAGTGCAAACTGGAAAAGATAGTGAATGTCATAACAAAAACCAACCTGGGTTCTACTTAGAGTAGAAACGCATGAAAACATTGCGGATCATGTCAACATTAATGGTTGAGTGCCCGGTCCATTCCAAGGGGTCTACTCTGAGTAGGATTTACACCGAATGCTTTTTTCCTTTAACAAACCATGTTTTGCTATCTTTTTCAAAACGTGCTAAAAACCTGCCTTTTCTTGCCATTGAAATGCAGCCCTTCAGGAGAATGAAATGGCAAGGTTTAGGAGTGAATTGAGTGCAAACTGGAAAAGATAGTGAATGTCATAACAAAAACCAACCTGGGTTCTACTTAGAGTAGAACGCATGAAAACATTGCGGATCATGTCAACATTAATGGTTTGAGTGCCGTTCCATTCCAAGGGTCTACTCTGAGTAGGATTTACACCGAATGCTTTTTTCCTTTAACCATGTTTTGCTATCTTTTTCAAAACGTGCTAAAAACCTGCCTTTTCCTGCCATTGAAATGCAGCCCTTCAGGAGAATGAAATGGCAAGGTTTGGAGTGAATTGAGTGCAAACTGGAAAAGATAGTGAATGTCATAACAAAAACCAACCTGGGTTCTACTTAGAGTAGAACGCATGAAAACATTGCGGATCATGTCAACATTAATGGTTTGAGTGCCGTTCCATTCCAAGGGTCTACTCTGAGTAGGATTTACACCGAATGCTATTTTCCTTTAACAAACCATGTTTTGCTATCTTTTTCAAAACGTGCTAAAAACCTGCCTTTTCCTGCCATTGAAATGCAGCCCTTCAGGAGAATGAAATGGCAAGGTTTGGAGTGAATTGAGTGCAAACTTTAAAAGATAGTCAATGTCATAACAAAAACCAACCTGGGTCCTACTTAGAGTAGAACGCATGAAAACATTGCGGATCATGCCCACATTAATGATTTCAGTGCCCTTCCATTCCAAGGGTCTACTCTGAGTAGGATTTACACCAAATGCTATTCTCTAATAATATACCATGTTTTGATATCTATCCCATAACAAGCTAAAAACCAAGGGTCTACTCTGAGTAGGATTTACACCGAATGCTTTTTTCCTTTAACAAACCATGTTTTGCTATCTTTTTAAAACGTGCTAAAAACCTGCCTTTTCCTGCCATTGAAATGCAGCCGTTCAGGAGAATGAAATGGCAAGGTTTAGAGTGAATTGAGTGCAAACTGGAAAAGATAGTGAATGTCATAACAAAAACCAACCTGGGTCCTACTTAGAGTAGAACGCATGAAAACATTGCGGATCATGTCAACATTAATGGTTTGAGTGCCGTTCCATTCCAAGGGTCTACTCTGAGTAGGATTTACACCGAATGCTTTTTTCCTTTAACAAACCATGTTTTGCTATCTTTTTCAAAACGTGCTAAAAACCTGCCTTTTCCTGCCATTGAAATGCAGCCCTTCAGGAGAATGAAATGGCAAGGTTTGGAGTGAATTGAGTGCAAACTGGAAAAGATAGTGAATGTCATAACAAAAACCAACCTGGGTTCTACTTAGAGTAGAACGCATGAAAACATTGCGGATCATGTCAACATTAATGGTTTGAGTGCCGTTCCATTCCAAGGGTCTACTCTGAGTAGGATTTACACCGAATGCTTTTTCCTTTAACAAACCATGTTTTGCTATCTTTTTCAAAACGTGCTAAAAACCTGCCTTTTCTTGCCATTGAAATGCAGCCCTTCAGGAGAATGAAATGGCAAGGTTTGGAGTGAATTGAGTGCAAACTGGAAAAGATAGTGAATGTCATAACAAAAAACCAACCTGGGTTCTACTTAGAGTAGAACGCATGAAAACATTGCGGATCATGTCAACATTAATGGTTTGAGTGCCGTTCCATTCCAAGGGTCTACTCTGAGTAGGATTTACACCGAATGCTTTTTTCCTTTAACAAACCATGTTTTGCTATCTTTTTCAAAACGTGCTAAAAACCTGCCTTTTCCTGCCATTGAAATGCAGCCCTTCAGGAGAATGAAATGGCAAGGTTTAGGAGTGAATTGAGTGCAAACTGGAAAAGATAGTGAATGTCATACAAAAACCAACCTGGGTCCTACTAGAGTAGAACGCATGAAAACATTGCGGATCATGTCAACATTAATGGTTTGAGTGCCGTTCCATTCCAGGGTCTACTCTGAGTAGGATTTACACCGAATGCTTTTTCCTTTAACAAACCATGTTTTGCTATCTTTTTCAAAACGTGCTAAAAACCTGCCTTTTCTTGCCATTGAAATGCAGCCCTTCAGGAGAATGAAATGGCAAGGTTTGGAGTGAATTGAGTGCAAACTGGAAAAGATAGTGAATGTCATAACAAAAACCAACCTGGGTTCTACTTAGAGTAGAACGCATGAAAACATTGCGGATCATGTCAACATTAATGGTTTGAGTGCCGTTCCATTCCAAGGGTCTACTCTGAGTAGGATTTACACCGAATGCTTTTTCCTTTAACAAACCATGTTTTGCTATCTTTTTCAAAACGTGCTAAAAACCTGCCTTTTCCTGCCATTGAAATGCAGCCCTTCAGGAGAATGAAATGGCAAGGTTTAGAGTGAATTGAGTGCAAACTGGAAAAGATAGTGAATGTCATAACAAAAACCAACCTGGGTTCTACTTAGAGTAGAACGCATGAAAACATTGCGGATCATGTCAACATTAATGGTTTGAGTGCCGTTCCATTCCAAGGGTCTACTCTGAGTAGGATTTACACCGAATGCTTTTTTCCTTTAACAAACCATGTTTTGCTATCTTTTTCAAAACGTGCTAAAAACCTGCCTTTTCCTGCCATTGAAATGCAGCCCTTCAGGAGAATGAAATGGCAAGGTTTGGAGTGAATTGAGTGCAAACTGGAAAAGATAGTGAATGTCATAACAAAAACCAACCTGGGTTCTACTTAGAGTAGAACGCATGAAAACATTGCGGATCATGTCAACATTAATGGTTTGAGTGCCGTTCCATTCCAAGGGTCTACTCTGAGTAGGATTTACACCGAATGCTTCTTTCCTTTAACAAACCATGTTTGCTATCTTTTTCAAAAGTGCTAAAAACCTGCCTTTCCTGCCATTGAAATGCAGCCCTTCAGGAGAATGAAATGGCAAGGTTTGGAGTGAATTGAGTGCAAACTTTAAAAGATAGTCAATGTCATAACAAAAACCAACCTGGGTCCTACTTAGAGTAGAACGCATGAAAACATTGTGGATCATGCCCACATTAATGATTTCAGTGCCCTTCCATTCCAGGGTCTACTCTGAGTAGGATTTACACCAAATGCTTTTCTCTAATAATATACCATGTTTTGATATCTATCCCATAACAAGCTAAAAACCAAGGGTCTACTCTGAGTAGGATTTACACCGAATGCTTTTTTCCTTTAACAAACCATGTTTTGCTATCTTTTTCAAAACGTGCTAAAAACCTGCCTTTTCCTGCCATTGAAATGCACCTTCAGGAGAATGAAATGGCAAGGTTAGAGAGAATGAGTGCAAACTCGAAAAGATAGTGAATGTCATTACAAAAACCAACCTGGGTTCTACTTAGAGTAGAACGCATGAAAACATTGCGGATCATGTCAACATTAATGGTTTGAGTGCCGTTCCATTCCAAGGGTCTACTCTGAGTAGGATTTACACCGAATGCTTTTTTCCTTTAACAAACCATGTTTTGCTATCTTTTTCAAAACGTGCTAAAAACCTGCCTTTTCCTGCCATTGAAATGCAGCCCTTCAGGAGAATGAAATGGCAAGGTTTAGGAGTGAATTGAGTGCAAACTGGAAAAGATAGTGAATGTCATAACAAAAACCAACCTGGGTTCTACTTAGAGTAGAACGCATGAAAACATTGCGGATCATGTCAACATTAATGGTTTGAGTGCCGTTCCATTCCAAGGGTCTACTCTGAGTAGGATTTACACCGAATGCTTTTTTCCTTTAACAAACCATGTTTTGCTATCTTTTTCAAAACGTGCTAAAAACCTGCCTTTTCCTGCCATTGAAATGCAGCCCTTCAGGAGAATGAAATGGCAAGGTTTTTAGTGAATTGAGTGCAAACTGGAAAAGATAGTCAATGTCATAACAAAAACCAACCTGGGTCCTACTTAGAGTAGAACGCATGAAAACATGCGGATCATGCCCACATTAATGATTTCAGTGCCCTTCCATTCCAAGGGTCTACTCTGAGTAGGATTTACACCGAATGCTTTTCTCTAATAATATACCATGTTTGATATCTATCCCATAACAAGCTAAAAACCAAGGGTCTACTTGAGTAGGATTTACACCGAATGTTTTTTCTTTAACAAACCATGTTTGCTATTTTTTAAAAACATGCTAAAAACCTGCCTTTTTTTGCCATTGAAATGCAGCCCTTCAGGAGAATGAAATGGCAAGTGAATTGAGTGCAACCTGGAAAAGATAGTCAATGTCATAACAAAAACCAACCTGGGTCCTACTTAGAGTAGAATGCATGAAAACATTGCGGATCATGTCAACATTAATGGTTTGAGTGCCCTTCCATTCCTAGCGTCTACTCTGAGTAGGATTTACACCGAATGCTTCTTTCCTTTAACAAACCATGTTTTGTTATCTTTTTCAAAACTTGCTAAAAACCTGCCTTTTCCTGCCATTGAAATGCAGCCCTTCAGGAGAATGAAATGGCAAGGTTTGGAGTGAATTGAGTGCAAACTGGAAAAGATAGTGAATGTCATAACAAAAACCAACCTGGGTTCTACTTAGAGTAGAACGCATGAAAACATTGCGGATCATGTCAACATTAATGGTTTGAGTGCCGTTCCATTCCAAGGGTCTACTCTGAGTAGGATTTACACCGAATGCTTCTTTCCTTTAACAACCATGTTTTGCTATCTTTTTCAAAACGTGCTAAAAACCTGCCTTTTCCTGCCATTGAAATGCAGCCCTTCAGGAGAATGAAATGGCAAGGTTTGGAGTGAATTGAGTGCAAACTGGAAAAGATAGTGAATGTCATAACAAAAACCAACCTGGGTTCCTACTTAGAGTAGAACGCATGAAAACATTGCGGATCATGTCAACATTAATGGTTTGAGTGCCGTTCCATTCCAAGGGTCTACTCTGAGTAGGATTTACACCGAATGCTTTTTTCCTTTAACAAACCATGTTTTGCTATCTTTTTCAAAACGTGCTAAAAACCTGCCTTTTCCTGCCATTGAAATGCAGCCCTTCAGGAGAATGAAATGGCAAGGTTTGGAGTGAATTGAGTGCAAACTGGAAAAGATAGTGAATGTCATTAACAAAAACCAACCTGGGTTCTACTTAGAGTAGAACGCATGAAAACATTGCGGATCATGTCAACATTAATGGTTTGAGTGCCGTTCCATTCCAAGGGTCTACTCTGAGTAGGATTTACACCGAATGCTTTTTCCTTTAACAAACCATGTTTTGCTATCTTTTTCAAAACGTGCTAAAAACCTGCCTTTTCCTGCCATTGAAATGCAGCCCTTCAGGAGAATGAAATGGCAAGGTTTGGAGTGAATTGAGTGCAAACTGGAAAGATAGTGCAATGTCATAACAAAAACCAACCTGGGTCCTACTTAGAGTAGAACGCATGAAAACATTGCGGATCATGCCCACATTAATGATTTCAGTGCCTTTCCATTCCAAGGGTCTACTCTGAGTAGGATTTACACCGAATGCTTTTCTCTAATAATATACCATATTTTGATATCTTTCCCATAACAAGCTAAAAACCAAGGGTCTCCTCTGAGTAGGATTTACACCGAATGTTTTTTCCTTTAACAAACCATGTTTTGCTATCTTTTTCAAAACGTGCTAAAAACCTGCCTTTTCCTGCCATTGAAATGCACCCCTTCTGGAGAATGAAATGGCAAGGGTTGGAGTGAATTGAGTGCAAACTGGAAAAGATAGTCAATGTCATAACAAAAACCAACCTGGGTCCTACTTAGAGTAGAACGCATGAAAACATTGCGGATCATGCCCACATTAATCATTTCAGTGCCCTTCCATTCCAAGGGTCTACTCTGAGTAGGATTAACACCGAATGCTTTTCTCTAATAATATACCATGTTTTGATATCTATCCCATAACAAGCTAAAAACCAAGGGTCTACTCTGAGTAGGATTTACACCGAATGCTTTTTTCCCTCAACAAACCATGTTTTGCTATCTTCTTAAAACGTGCTAAAAACCTGCCTTTTCCTGCCATTGAAATGCAGCCCTTCAGGAGAATGAAATGGCAAGTGAATTGAGTGCAACCTGGAAAAGATAGTCAATGTCATAACAAAAACCAACCTGGGTCCTACTTAGAGTAGAACGCCTGAAAACATTGCGGATCATGTCGACATTAATGGTTTCAGTGCCGTTCCATTCCCATGGTCTACTCTGAGTAGGATTTACACCGAATGCTTTTTCCCTTTAACAAACCATGTTTTGCTATCTTTTTCAAAACTTGCTGAAAACCTGCCTTTTCCTGCCATTAAAATGCAGCCTTTCAGGAGAATGAAATGGCAAGGTTTGGAGTGAATTGAGTGCAAACTGGAAAAGATAGGTAATGTCATAACAAAAACCAACCTGGGTCCTACTTAGAGTAGAACGCATGAAAACATTGCGGATCATGTCAACATTAATGGTTTGAGTGCCGTTCCATTCCAAGGGTCTACTCTGAGTAGGATTTACACCGAATGCTTCTTTTCCTTTAACAAACCATGTTTTGCTATCTTTTTCAAAACGTGCTAAAAACCTGCCTTTTCCTGCCATTGAAATGCAGCCCTTCAGGAGAATGAAATGGCAAGGTTTAGGAGGAATTGAGTGCAAACTGGAAAAGATAGTGAATGTCATAACAAAAACCAACCTGGGTTCCTACTTAGAGTAGAACGCATGAAAACATTGCGGATCATGTCCACATTAATGGATTTGAGTGCCGTTCCATTCCAAGGGTCTACTCTGAGTAGGATTTACACCGAATGCTTCTTTCCTTTAACAAACCATGTTTTGCTATCTTTTTCAAAACGTGCTAAAAACTGCCTTTTCTTGCCATTGAAATGCAGCCCTTCAGGAGAATGAAATGGCAAGGTTTGGAGTGAATTGAGTGCAAACTGGAAAAGATAGTGAATGTCATAACAAAAACCAACCTGGGTTCTACTTAGAGTAGAACGCATGAAAACATTGCGGATCATGTCAACATTAATGGTTTGAGTGCCGTTCCATTCCAAGGGTCTACTCTGAGTAGGATTTACACCGAATGCTTTTTTCCTTTAACAAACCATGTTTTGCTATCTTTTTCAAAACGTGCTAAAAACCTGCCTTTTCCTGCCATTGAAATGCAGCCCTTCAGGAGAATGAAATGGCAAGGTTTAGGAGTGAATTGAGTGCAAACTGGAAAAGATAGTGAATGTCATAACAAAAACCAACCTGGGTTCTACTTAGAGTAGAACGCATGAAAACATTGCGGATCATGTCAACATTAATGGTTTGAGTGCCGTTCCATTCCAAGGGTCTACTCTGAGTAGGATTTACACCGAATGCTTTTTTCCTTTAACAAACCATGTTTTGCTATCTTTTTCAAAACGTGCTAAAAACCTGCCTTTTCCTTGCCATTGAAATGCAGCCCTTCAGGAGAATGAAATGGCAAGGTTTGGAGTGAATTGAGTGCAAACTGGAAAAGATAGTGAATGTCATAACAAAAACCAACCTGGGTTCTACTTAGAGTAGAACGCATGAAAACATTGCGGATCATGTCAACATTAATGGTTTGAGTGCCGTTCCATTCCAAGGGTCTACTCTGAGTAGGATTTACACCGAATGCTTTTTTCCTTTAACAAACCATGTTTTGCTATCTTTTTCAAAACGTGCTAAAAACCTGCCATTTTCTGCCATTGAAATGCAGCCCTTCAGGAGAATGAAATGGCAAGGTTTGGAGTGAATTGAGTGCAAACTGGAAAAGATAGTGAATGTCATAACAAAAACCAACCTGGGTTCCTACTTAGAGTAGAACGCATGAAAACATTGCGGATCATGTCCACATTAAGGATTTGAGTTCCCTTCCATTCCAGGGGTCTACTCTGAGTAGGATTTACACCGAATGCTTCTTTCCTTTAACAAACCATGTTTTGCTAATCTTTTCAAAACGTGCCTAAAAAGCCTGCCTTTCTTGCCATTGAAATGCAGCCCTTCAGGAGAATGAAATGGCAAGGTTTGGAGTGAATTGAGTGCAAACTGGAAAAGATAGTGAATGTCATAACAAAAACCAACCTGGGTCTACTTAGAGTAGAACGCATGAAAACATTGCGGATCATGTCCACATTAATGGTTTGAGTGCCGTTCCATTCCAAGGGTCTACTCTGAGTAGGATTTACACCGAATGCTTCTTTCCTTTAACAAACCATGTTTTGCTAACTTTTTCAAAACGTGCTAAAAAGCTGCCTTTTCTTGCCATTGAAATGCAGCCCTTCAGGAGAATGAAATGGCAAGGTTTGGAGTGAATTGAGTACAAACTGGAAAAGATAGGAATGTCATAACAAAAACCAACCTGGGTTCTACTTAGAGTAGAACGCATGAAAACATTGCGGATCATGTCAACATTAATGGTTTGAGTGCCGTTCCATTCCAAGGGTCTACTCTGAGTAGGATTTACACCGAATGCTTTTTTCCTTTAACAAACCATGTTTTGCTATCTTTTTCAAAACGTGCTAAAAACCTGCCTTTTCCTGCCATTGAAATGCAGCCCTTCAGGAGAATGAAATGGCAAGGTTTAGAGTGAATTGAGTGCAAACTGGAAAAGATAGTGAATGTCATAACAAAACCAACCTGGGTTCTACTTAGAGTAGAACGCATGAAAACATTGCGGATCATGTCAACATTAATGGTTTGAGTGCCGTTCCATTCCAAGGGTCTACTCTGAGTAGGATTTACACCGAATGCTTTTTTCCTTTAACAAACCATGTTTTGCTATCTTTTTCAAAACGTGCTAAAAACCTGCCTTTTCCTGCCATTGAAATGCAGCCCTTCAGGAGAATGAAATGGCAAGGTTTGGAGTGAATTGAGTGCAAACTGGAAAAGATAGTGCAATGTCATAACAAAAACCAAACTGGGTCCTACTTAGAGTAGAACGCATGAAAACATTGCGGATCATGTCAACATTAATGGTTTGAGTGCCGGTACATTCCAAGGGTCTACTCAGAGTAGGATTTATACCGAATGCTTTTATCCTTTAACAAACCATGTTTTGCTATCTTTTTCAAAACGTGCTGAAAACCTGCCTTTTCCTGCCATTGAAATGCAGCCATTCAGGAGAATGAAATGGCAAGGTTTAGAGTGCAAACTGGAAAAGATAGTGAATGTCATAACAAAAACCAACCTCGGTCCTACTTAGAGTAGAACGCATGAAAACATTGCGGATCATGTCAACATTAATGGTTTGAGTGCCGTTCCATTCCAAGGGTCTACTCTGAGTAGGATTTACACCGAATGCTTTTTTCCTTTTACAAACCATGTTTTGCTATCTTTTTCAAAACGTGTTAAAAACCTGCCTTTTCTTGCCATTGAAATGCAGCCCTTCAGGAGAATGAAATGGCAAGGTTTAGAGTGAATTGAGTGCAAACTGGAAAAGATAGTCAATGTCATAACAAATACCAACCTGGGTTCTACTTAGAGTAGAACGCATGAAAACATTGCGGATCATGTCCACATTAATGATTTTAGTGCCCTTCAATTCCAAGGGTCTACTCTGAGTAGGATTTACACCAAATGCTTTTTTCTTTAACAAACCATGTTTTGCTCTCTTTTTCAAAACGTGCTAAAAACCTGCCTTTTCTTGCCATTGAAATGCAGCCCTTCAGGAGAATGAAATGGCAAGGTTTAGAGTGAATTGAGTGCAAACTGGAAAAGATAGTCAATGTCATAACAAAAACCAACCTGGGTTCTACTTAGAGTAGAACGCATGAAAACATTGCGGATCATGTCAACATGAATGGTTTCAGTGCCGTTCCATTCCAAGGGTCTACTCTGAGTAGGATTTACACCGAATGCTTTTTTCCTTTAACAAACCATGTTTTGCTCTCTTTTTCAAAACGTGCTAAAAACCTGCCTTTTCTTGCCATTGAAATGCAGCCCTTCAGGAGAATGAAATGGCAAGCTTTAGAGTGAATTGAGTGCAAACTGGAAGAGATAGCCAATGTCATAACAAAAACCAACCTGGGTCCTACTTAGAGTAGAACGCATGAAAACATTGCGGATCATGTCAACATTAATGGCTTGAGTGCCGTTCCATTCCAAGGGTCTACTCTGAGTAGGATTTACACCAAATGCTTTTTTTCCTTTAACAAACCATGTTTTGCTATCTTTTTCAAAATGTGATAAAAACCTGCCTTTCGGGTATCTAGCTCAGTGATGGCGAACCCATGGCATGGGTGCCACAACTGGCACGCAGGGACCTCTCTGTGGGCACTCGAGCCATTGGTCAGCAGATCGCGAAAAGACCGTCCCCTTCTGCAAAACACCAATGATTTTGTTCTTTCTCACAGTGTGGAACAGAATGATTTTATTCTAGAATTCCTGTTACAGAATTCTTGCCTACATTCTGTTATCACATTTAAAAGATTTTGAAGAATGATGCACAGGGCATGGCTTGGATTTAAAGCCCTAACAGTTGACCTGAGTGCTGCATGTGTTGCTCTCAAACTAACGGAGTATGAGCCAAGGTTTGACAAATTATCAGCATGCATGCAATAGCAAAAATCACATCAATTGTGCAAAAGCATGCCCAAAGCAAACTGTTACCTAATGCAGTGTTTGCAGTCCAAGACATAAAGTGTTTAAAATGTGTTAAACACGTTTAGTTTTCTTGTTTATCTTGCTCATCCTAGTACAGGTTGACTTTTACTTTTACTAATCCGACGCCTGTAGAAGCAGGGAAAGGACCCGGGGTAAAGCTTGCCCCATACAATTTCAGTCTGGCATATAATCATATTACAAGTTGAGAATCCCTTATCCAAAAATACATGTGCCTAATTATTTAAAAAGTTTGTATAAATTCCCTTCAGGCTATGTGTACAGATAGTACTATAATAATTTTTTGAGTTGATTTTTTTTTCAACAAAAAACTGCTTGTATCATTGAAAGCTCTGTTATTGTGTTTTACTTTTATGACAAAAGATGTTAATTAGTTCGGACAACTGTATGAGTTGTTTTTCTAAAACCTCGGTATTCAGGTTTAATTGCAGTGTTGGCACTTTGAAATACCTAAATAAGTTGGTTTTGTGTTGCAGTTTGGGCACTCGGGCTCAAAAAGGTTCACCATCACTGCTCTAGTTCCTTCCTCCACTTTCTGTAGGAGGAAGTTATCAGCAGCACACCTCAGGAATTTCTTGGAGGGGCCATGTTTGGCTGAATAAGTCTCCCAACAGATATCGGGGAAATTGAAGTCACCCATTACTACCACATCATGCCTCCTTGAAACAATGGCAATTTGCTTTTCAAAAGTTTCATCCTCGTCTTCTCCTTGACCGCCATGTTCGTTTTATTCTTTGCCCCCTTTATTTTAACCCAGATGCTCTCAGTGGGGCTGCCAAGCTCCTCTTTCTGTATCTCTGTGCAGAGATACGTATCTTTAACATACAGCACAACTCCACCTCCCTTTCTGTTGCTTCTGTTCCTTTTGAACAAGTTATACCCTTCAATTGCTGTATTCCAGCCATGGGAGTCATCCCAGCAGGTTTCAGTTATCCCTATCAAGTCGTATAGGGATAACTCATGTATCAAGAGTTCAAATTCGTCCTGTTTGTTGCCCATACTCTGGGCATTAGTATAGAGACATCGAAGACTATGTGCTTTATAGTCCGACTTTTCCCCTACATTTTGTGGTAGACTATCATTGGGCACTGTTGGAGCTGTTCTCTCCGTTGTGGCACAGAGGCCTTCTTCCATTGGTACCCCCGAGTTTATGTCTCCCTCCCCTGTTGGATTCAGTAAGCCCTCTTGATTAAGTTCCTCATGCTGTGGCCAAACACATTCTTCCCAGTCCTTGTGAGGTGCAACCCATCCTTTGCCAGCAGTCCGTCTTCCAGGAAGTGTAGCCCGTGGTCCCAGAATGCAAATCCCTCACGTCGGCACCACCTTCGTAGCCAGTCAGAGTATTTTTCTTTCCCTTTCTATGCCTCTTCCAAGTACTGGTAGGATGGATGAGAAAACTATCTGGGCCCCAAAGTTCTTGAGTTCCCTTCCCAACTCTTCAAAGTCTGCCGTGATTTCTTTGTAACTCCACTTGGCAGTATCATTTGTACCCACGTGGAAGAGAAGAAAGGGGTATGTGTCGGTGGTGGGCTGTATGAGCCTCGGCAGCTGCTCTGTCACATCCTTAATCCGTGCCCCAGGGAGACAGCACACCTGGCGAGTCCATGGGTCTTCACGACATACTTTGGCTTCGATCCCCCGCAGGAGGGAGTCTCCCACTACTAGTACTCTTCTCTTTCTCTTGCTGTAGGCCTTGGTTTGATTGCCTCCACTTGACTGACCTTCAGCCTCTTGTTCGCTGTCACGTTGGGTGCCAGATAATTTGTCCTTTGCAGACTGCCCTCTGCTCTCGTCCTCAAGTACATGGAAGCGGTTCCATAGCTCCACTGCTTCCATAGGCGCAGAACGCCTTCTAGTTCTTCTGCTCCTAACAGTCACCCTTTTCCAGGGAGTTCCCCCTACGTTGTTTTCCCTTGCCTCAGCAGTCTCAGACTCTGCCTCATCCTGCCATTGCCCTTCTGGCTCCTGTACTACACTTTGCTGCTGTAGATCCATTGTTCTGTCTAAGAACTCTTCACTTTCTCTTATACTCCTGAGGGTTGACACTTGCTGCTCCAGTCCTCTGACCTTTTCTTCCAACAGCGTGACCAGCTTGCACTTGTTGCATGTGTAGGCCATGTTGATCTCAGGCAGGAAAACAAACATTGCACACACATAGCAGGTCACCACCACTGCAGATTCCTTTCCTTCCATAGTTCTCTTTTCCCTTTATGTTTCTGCCTTTCTTTTCGTACTGGAATGGCTGGTGCCTTGTCCTGCCTTCCCTGAATGTTAACAACAGAGTCCCCCTGGTCTATAACTGTGTGCTATTAGAACAAAACAAACAATCTAGAAAATTTCTTAGGGACCTCCCCTGCCGAACTCCACTGCCAAACTACTCCTTTGGCAAGCTCTCCCTGTTTGCTCGCTCTGTTCGCTCGCTCTCTGGGAGCCTGCCCGCTTATCACAGCCCCAAGAACAGCTGGAGCCTCTCTCCTGTGCCTCTCTCAGCTGGGAGTCAGGAACAGAATGAGAAATCTCTTTCTTCCTGTTGTCCCACATTCACTTATTATTCCATGAACCCACAAACAAACAAATCATTATTTTCCAGTCTCTGTAAAAAGTCAATTAGAGGTTTCCACTCAACCATAAATGTGGATATTGTCCTTTCTCTGATTAATGATGTGAGTTTGGCCATCTCTGCCAGCTCCAGCATCTTGACCAACCATCCTTCTGTTGTAGGCACTGCTGGACCTTTCCACTTCTGTGCATATAGTAGTCTCGCTGCCGTTGTCATGTATAAAAATAAAGTTCCATACCTTTCTTCTAGCTGACTGTCCATTATTCCCAATAGAAAAGCCTCTCGTTTCAATTTAAAAGTAATCTTTAAAATCTTTTGCATTAATAAATGAATTTCTACCCAATTTTTTTTAGCTTTCTTACATGTCCACCACATATGATAAAAGGTTCCTTACCTGTTGTTCACATTTCCAACATATATCTGATGCACCATTATAACATTCTAGCCAATTTCTCGGGAGACAAATACCAACGATACATCATCTTATAAACATTCTCTTTAAGACTAGAACATAATGTAAATTGCAAACCTTTTAACCACATATCTTCCCATTGTGTCATTAATATATTATAGCCAAAATTTTGAGCTCATTTTATCATACATTCCTTCACTTAGTGATGCTTACGAATTGGGGGGGGGGCTCTCCGCCACCTCGACTCTCTGCAGCGGCAGCCCCCCCACCTTGATCTTCCGAGCGGCGCAGAGCAGTTCTGCGCTGCCGCTGGTCCCATCATGTCACATCCGGCCCTGGAAGTGACGCGATGGGACCCTGCACAGGTGCAGTATGTCACGCGGGGCCCCGGGGGTCCAGCGTGCCTGCGCAGGGTCCCATCGCATCATTTCCGGGTCCGGATGTGACGCAACGGGACTGGTGCAGGCGGCTCGCCGCAGAGAGGCGAGCTGCCGCTGGACCCAGGTAGGCTCGTGTGAGCCCTGTGCCCCTGTGAGTGGGGGCAATTTCAGCCCGCTACGCCCGCGTGAGGCGAACGGTTACATCTCTATTTCTTCCTCACGTTCAAATTTCAACAAAAGCTTATACATTCTTGAAATAAGATGTTCATCATTTAGACATAATTCCCTTTCAAAGTCAGATACGCTCTGTTCAAAATCATACAACTTTTTATCAACTTTAAACCTTTCTGCAATCTGTAAATAGGAAAACCATTGACATAAAACCTTCTTTTATGAGTTCTTCTCTTGATTTTATTTTACATTCATCTTGGGAGAATTCCAACAAATCACGATATGTCAACCAATTGTATTTACTTAACATTTCTCTTCTATCATCATCATATCAGCTTCTTGTGCTGATAACCACAGTGGTGCTCTCTGACAAAACTTAGGTTTATATTTATTCCAAATTTTCAAAATGGCATGTCTAACACAATGATTATTAAATTCTGCATTCACTTTAACTTTATGTACCCATGTACCCATGCCATCCAAATCTCAAATCATTTCCCTCTAAGTCTAATAATCGACTATTTTTCAACAGAATCCATTCTTTGATCCATACTAAACAACAAGCAGCAAAATATAACTTCAGATCAGGTAAACCCAGCCCCCCTCTTTCTTTTGCATCCTGTAAAATCTTAAACTTAACCAGTGTTTTTTTTCCCTTGCTGGATATATCCTTCTGCCTTTGTTTAAATGGTATTTGTGATGTCACAATAGGAATAGTCTGAAACATAAATAACATTCTAGGTAATACATTCATTTTAATTGTGGCTATTCTCCCCATACGTGACAATTGAGCTTTATCCCATCTTACTAAATCTTTTTTCATTTCATTCCAAGACGTTACATAATTATTTTGAAACAACATACAATTCTTATTTGTTAAAGTGATACCCAGATATTTTACTTTCTTTTCAATCTTAAAACCTGATTTATTTGACAATTTTATTTGGTCTTGAATTTTCATATTTTTTGTTAATATCTTCGTCTTTAATTTATTAACCTTAAAACCAGCTACAGCATCAAATTCCTTCAATTTAGCCATTAACATTTCAATTCCCTTCAGAGGATCTTCCAGGGTTAAATCATCCACAAAAGCTCTCAACGTATAAGACTCTTTTTAAAAAATTTTATGCCTCCAATTCTATCATCTTGTCTTATATCTCTGTTCAATATTTCAAGCACAAGAATAAACAACAAAGGTGATAGTGGGCAACCCTGTCTTGTTCCTCTATGTATTCCACATGGTTTTGTCATATCGCCATTGATAATTATTTGTGCTGTTTGTGAGGTATAGATCGACTTTATCCATTTTATAAGGGTAAAAAACCCTTAAAAACTCATTCCTAAAAAAAACAACCCAACCCTCATTCCTAACCCTAACACTAACCCTGACCTAAACTCCAGACCCTGTCCCTAACCCTAACCACCCTAACCCTTAAAGTGTCATATCTAAGTGTGTGAATTGGTGCCTTTAAAAATGTGCATGCTTGAGGTCCTAATTAAAAATTGAAAAGTGTTTATCACAAGTTGCCTAAAATGATGCACCTCTTTCCAGAACACAATTTCCATAAATAAGGAAATTGTATGATCCATGTTTGTGGTGGTGGTGGTGTGTGTTTGTGCAGTATAATAATATCCTTAAAAAAAAAAAAATAGAAGCTAAAAATCTTCCACTCCCAAATATCTGAATGATATCCACATGTCATTTTTGGACAGCATCTTGAAATGAAATTTGGGTGCCACTTTTTCCATTATACGATCCCCTCTCCAGTGTACCTTACTCTGGTTATTCCTTGCCCAGGGCAGGAGAGCTCTGCTTGGAGCCACTTTGACATGCAGATATCATAGAATCATAGAAAAGTAGAGTTGGAAGGGGCCTACAATGCCATCGAGTCCAACCCCCTGCTCAATGCAGGAATCCAGGTCAAAGCATCCCTGACAGATGGCTGTCCAGCTGCACCTTGAATGCCTCCAGATTGGGAGAGCCCACCACCTCCCTAGGTAGTTGATTCCATTGTCTTATTGCTCTGACAGTCAGGAAATTTTTCCTGATGTTTAGGTGGAATCTAGGTTCCTGTAATTTGAGCCCATTATTCTGTGTCCTGCAAACTGGGATGATCGAGAAGAGATCCTGGCCCTCCTCTGTGTGACATCCCTTCAAGTACTGGTAGAGTGCGATCATATCTCCCCTCAGTCTCCTCTTCTGAAGGCTAAACATGCCCAGTTCTTTCAGTCTCTCCTCATAGGGCCATATGTCTCCAAGCACCCTTGATCGGTTGCAACGTGTGTTCCAAATTTATTTGCATTATCAGCAAGCCAGTATTTTAATATGGGTCAGTATGGGTTTCCCTCAATTTTTAAAATTAAAAAATTGGGCTTCCGGTGGAGTTTAAAATGGCGATCTGACACTTCCTCGAAATCGGGGGAGACCGACACGGCATAAAATCCAGTCAAGAGGCTATCTTGGCTGGGTATTCTCCTCGGAATAAGAGGATGATAAGAGTGATTCCCAGCATATCTCTAAATGCTTTCTCTGAGAGTTTTACAGTGGCTCGAGCTGCTGCAGATTCTCTCGGGGAGGGGTAGAGAGTGGGAGTTTCCATCATTGCTCGCCGCCGAGTCTGGAGTTCTTGTTTCAAGAACTTGAAGATCGATAACTCCATTTTAAAAAAAGATTTATTGCCAATTAGTAACGAAGAGAAATTTTATCCACAATCAGGACTAAATACCCTTTTCTCTGGATATTAAAAAGAAAATATACTTCAAAAACTTCATAATCGGAAGATCAACAAATTTGCTTTGAAATGAGAAAGAAAGAGGTATTGTAACTCCTTTTACTTTGGATTTTGGAAAAGTATAAAGCAGTATTAACAGACTGTTCAATCTATACTGCGTCATAGACAAGATGGCTACTTATGATTTATGGCGGCAGGCAGCTGGCTGAAGAATTAATGGGAATGATTAAAGAATTTAAAAAAAAATGGCTGGAGATGTTGGAAATAAATCACAAATTCCAGGATAATACTGAGGGGGACCGATAGTTTGTGAAGTCTGAACAGAACAAGGAGAATAACTGGAAGATTAATGTGCTACGAGAGATAAAATCTGAACTTTCAAAGAGAGAAAGCAAGAAGGAGGAGATTGCCATTGAAGCGGACAGTGATGATGTTTTTGAGAAGTCACTCACAAAGAACTGGGAAGGTGATTGCTGCCGGGCTATCTGGAGGAAACCAGCTATGGGGAAAAAAGTTTTTTGTGGAACATGAGCCTGAAAAAGATGTATATTGTGAACACTGTGTTTGATCGGGGAAAGTGGTTTGTTGACTTTTGGATGGGATAAATGGTTTGACCCATGTTATGAAAAAATGGTTTGCTGATTATTGGATGGAAAAAATTGTTTGACTTATATTAAGATGATTGCTGATTACTGGTGGAAGGGGGAAGTTCTTATGAAAGAAGTAAGAAGGTTCAGCTTCCCAAATTGGTGACAGAAATCCAAGTGGGAGAAATCTAAAGGGATCACTGATAGTGATCCAAAAAGAACATGCATAAATCTGAACATAAAGGGGTGGGTGAGAGGAACCCCTTTGAGAGAAAGTAGAACTTCTCCAGAGTGAGGCGGCTTTTCTTTGTATTTTTCATTAATGTGGTGGCTTGGATCTTGAAGGGGGCATAGTTAGGATTAGAAAAAAGATTAGTTGCTGAGTAAAATATGAATAAGGTTTAATATTGAATTAGAATCTGAATAATAATTGGTTATTGGTAAAAATATCAATATTTTTACCAATACTAAGTCTGGATGAAACTTAGTATTGAGAAGGATTAATGGAAAGGAACTAACTAAATGTGGATAAAAATTTAGGTTGTGAAAATGTGAAATTATTATGCTTTAAAAAAAAATGAAATAAAAGCTAGGCTGTTTGTTTTTATAAATAGAGGGAAAGAAGATAGATATGTTCATTAAATATAAGTAGAAATATTAAATATTGTTTAAGTAGAAGGATTAATATCTATGTTTAAGAGTAAAGTGCTGTAAGATTTCAGGGCTTTGTGAATTTGTGAGGTTGACAAATAAGAGAGGGGGGAACTTATATATATACATATTTTTCTTAAGAAAAAAAGAAAGTAACTTCTTTATAATGATTGTATAGAAGATTTGATATACTTGGTTGTGGAAAAATTGGAAGTCCTTTTTAGTTCAATGTTGTTTGGTCTTGGTAATGTATGCTTGTTTGCTTTTTGTTTGGTTCTGTTTTCTGTATTTTGTTTTTATGGATTTTAAAATTCAAATAAAATTTTTTGGCAATTTTTTTTTTAAATTAAAAAATTGGAACAGCAGTAACAAATGAAAGCAGAGATTAAATTTTGGAATAGCATGATTACAGTGGGTGTTTTTTTTAAGGAAAGCATCCATATTTGTTTGCATCAATGGGGTTTCTTTTCAGTCACCACCTTTACTTTTGTATCTGCTTTTAAAAAAAATATCCACTTTTTACAAGCCTGAAGTTTCTAATTGTTGGGTTTTGCATAGGCAGAACGAGATTACCACCTGACATCGGGATTATCACCTGACCTGGTGGGTGTTACTTGAGTTCAAGTATACAAGGTCTCTAGTCACGAGACATAGTCTCGAGGTGATATGACTCAGCAGTCATGTGACAGGTTAGCAGTAAACATGTTGATGAATAGGTTATACAACTGGGTGAGTAATATCCTATTTATAGATGCAGGGTCTGGGGTATATAAGCTGGCACACTTGTTGATAGCTTTACTCATTGCTCTCCTTCTCCTTGCTGGCTTGCTCGTCTCGACACGACATGTGTATTGTTCTTGGACTTCACTTCATCTAGCCTTACCACTGGGGTAAGGGTAACCGTGCCATTGGATCTCTGCCATACTCTGTCAAGTTTGTGTGGTGATTCGTTGTGCACCGATCTCCCCACATAAAACAGTTTCACGCACAGGCGTCTTCCAACCCAACCCAACCCAACCCAACCCAACCCAACCCAACCCAAACAAACAAACAAAAAAAGTCCCATGGCGACTGGCGAATGGCAACGGGGGCAGGACTGTGAATCTGGAAGCCCCTAGTCATGGACCAGCACATGGGCGGTGGATGCAGACTCAGTCGCCCTGTTCAAGGAACGAGGGTAGTCGAGCAGCTCGGCAGCTGTATCCATGACTGAGCAGCCCTATTTAGGATCCACTCTGCTCACCCCGTATGGGGAGGGGGCTAGAAAAGGTGCCCTAAACATAGTCTACCTCTTTCTCCCCTGACTGGATTACCGCGTCCAGTGGGGTCACCATTTTAGCGGTCGAAAAAGACATTTGAATTTTGGAACATGGAATATACGGACATTGCTGGATAACATAGATAGTGAACGCCCTGAGCGTAGGACTGCTATTATTGCAAGGGAGCTGAGACGGTTTAAAATTGACATAGCAGCACTTCAAGAAACTCGAAGGGCAGGAGAGGGACAGCTGAAAGAAGAAAAAGGAGGTTATACCTTCTTCTGGAAAGGACTACCTGAGCAGGACCGACGAATACATGGTGTAGGCTTTGCCATCAAAAATGAACTAGTGAACTCTTTGTCAGAAGTTCCTACTGGCATTAACGAACGCCTGATAACTCTTCGATTAAAGCTCGCCAATAACCAACAGGTAACTATTTTGAGCGCTTATGCACCAACATTAGATGCTGACGATGACATCAAGGAAAGTTTTTACAGCCAGTTGGACACTCTCCTGTCAGAGATACCTAAGGAGGATAAAATTATCCTCCTGGGCGATTTTAACGCAAGAGTTGGGCGTGACTTTGATTTATGGCCAGAAACTATTGGAAAAGACGGAGTTGGTAATAGCAACCCGAACGGACTCTTACTTTTGTCTATATGTGCAGAGCATAATCTCACTATCACAAACACGCTCTTTCGACAAAAGAATAAGTTTAAAACATCATGGCAGCACCCACGGTCAAAGCACTGGCATCTTCTGGATTATGTAATTGTCCGTGTTAGAGATCGCCGCGATGTACTTCTTACTAGGGCCATGGTGAGTGCCGACGACTGCTGGACAGACCACCGACTAATCCGGTCCACAATGGTTATCAACATTGCTCCCCAACGTAGGCTTCAAGGAAGGAAACCAAGGCGTAAAATGAACATCCAAGTCCTTCAAGATCCTATTAAGCAAACTCGTCTTCAATCACTTCTTAAGGAACATCTACCTACGGAACCTCCTGACAACATTGAGGACCATTGGTCTAAGCTGAAAGCCTCCATTACTGCAGCTTGTGAACAAACTATTGGATATGAAACTAAGAAACATCAGGATTGGTTTGATGAAAATGACAATGAGATTAAATATATAATTGACCAAAAAAGGAAAGCCTTCCAAATATGGCAAAATGATATTAACTGCGCTGCCAAGAAAAAAACCTACGCTAGCGCAAAGGCTGAAGTCCAAAGAAGAACAAGAGAACTTAAGAATGCTTGGTGGAAAAAGAAAGCTGAAGAAATTCAACAACTTGCAGAATCTCATGATGCACGGGGCTTTTTTAAGGCCACAAGGGCCATTTATGGACCAAAAACCTATGGTACAAACCCTTTACAATCAAAAGATGGCACCAAACTCTTAAAAGACAAAGAGTCTATTGCACTGCGTTGGAAAGAGCATTATTATGACCTTTTAAATCGTAAATCTAAGGTGGATAATGAGATTTTTTCGCAAATACCGCAAAAACAAATTAAAGAGGAACTTGCAATACTCCCCACTTTGGATGAAGTAAAAAAAGCCATTAATCAAATGAAGAACAACAAAGCTAGTGGACCAGATGGGATTCCTGCTGAAATTTTTAAAGAAGGGGGCCCCGAACTTGTACAACATCTTCATAAACTCATCGAAAAAATCTGGATAAGAGAAGAGATCCCAGAAGACTTCAGGGATGCCATAATTATCACCCTCTTTAAGAAGGGTGATAGAACAGACTGTGGAAACTATCGGGGCATTTCTCTCTTAGCAACCGCAGGTAAAATATTTGCTAGGATTCTCGCAAACCGTCTTCTATCTATTTCGGAAGAGATCCTCCCTGAAACTCAATATGGTTTCCGCCCCTCTAGAGGGACAGTAGACATGATTTTTACTGCACGTCAGCTCCAAGAAAAATGCCGGGAGCAAAATCAACCCCTTTATATGGCATTTATCGATCTGGCTAAGGCCTTTGATACTGTAGACCGTACAGCTCTCTGGACTATCCTTATGAAAATTGGATGCCCCAATAAATTTGTGAATATCTTGCGACTTCTCCATGACAACATGACGGCAATGGTTTTGGACAACAACGGCTCTCATGGTGCTCCATTTAAAGTGGGATCAGGTGTTAAACAGGGATGTGTTATCGCCCCAACATTATTTGCCATTTTCATCGCCATGGTTTTACATCTTGTCAAGGGGAAACTTCCCACCGGTGTGGGAATTATATATCGAACAGATGGAAAGCTTTTTAATCTCAGCAGGCTGAAAGCAAAAAGTAAGGTAATTACAACCTCCGTTGTGGAACTTCAGTATGCTGATGATAATGTGGTCTCCGCACATTCAGAGGATGATCTCCAAACTATCCTAAATGCTTTTGCAGAAGCATACGAAAAACTTGGTCTCTCACTTAACATAAAAAAAACCAAAGTGCTTCATCAGCAAGTGCAAGCTAACCCTTTGGTGATGCCATCTATCCAGCTTGGCGGGACAATACTGGAAAATGTCGATCATTTTCTCTATCTTGGCAGCTATCTTTCTGTTACAGCTAACATCGACAGTGAAATCCAGCATCGTCTGAGCTCCGCAAGTGCCGCATTTTCTCGAATGAAACATAGAGTGTTCGAGGATCGGGATATTTGTAAGAAGACCAAAACACTGGTTTATGAAGCCATTGTATTACCAACTTTATTGTATGCCTGCGAAACATGGACTATCTATAAACGTCACTTCCACCTCCTTGAAAGGTTTCATCAACGTTGCCTCCGGAAAATCCTGCAAATTACTTGGGAAGATAGGCGAACAAATGTCAGTGTACTGGAAGAAGCAAAGACTACTAGCATTGAAAAAATGATCCTTCAACGCCAACTTCAGTGGACCGGTCATGTTGTTCGAATGCCTGACTGCCGTCTCCCAAAGCAGTTACTTTACTCCCAACTCAAGGATGGAAAGCGGAATATCGGTGGTCAATATAAGAGGTTTAAAGATGTTCATAAGGCTAATCTAAAAAAATGCAATATAAACATCGAAAACTGGGAAGCTCTGGCCCATGAACGATCTAAATGGAGGTTGGCCTTTCACAAAGGTTCCATGGACTTTGAAGAAGCCCGAGTGCAAGGTGAAAGGGAGAAACGTGCTAGGCGAAAAGCACGTCAAATGAATCCTTTACAGGACCATCTTCTATCTGGTAACCTGTCCTCACTGTGGGAAGCTGTGTGGATCTAAAATTGGCCTCCACAGTCACTTACGGACCCATCGCTAGAGTCTACACAATCTTCTTTAGAATTTCCTCCTTTTATCCCAGAAGACAATCTTACTCGGTCACGAGTGATCGCCTGATGACCACTGGGGTATAGGATTTGAGTCTGCAATGATGTAGTGAGTAGAGATGCATTGATTGCCTTAATCCCATGTAATTGGGTCTTACAAATAAACTCTTTAATCTTTATTAACTGCTGTTATCTCCTCCTTCCGCCTGCGTGACTGGGACTGAGGGTCATTGGCTAGGGGAGCTTTTGAACCCGGGTCAGTCCAGCTCTCACACTAATATCCCTTTCAAAGTGCTCTGTGATTAAAATATGAAGAATGTTGAACTTTGGGAAGTTCTCCCACACAAGCCCCATGGAGTCAATGCTGTGGCACAGTCCCCATTCATCTCAATTGGACTTGTGCAGGAGATCTTCCCACCGGAACAGGATAAACATTTTTTAATAATATAAACAGAAAGTCATGGGCAGAAGATGGACCATACCTTCCTTAAGCTGCAGTTTCATTTTTAGAAAACTGCCTGGGCACACACGGACCATATCAAAATGTGCAGATCTGTATCAAATGTAAATATAGAAAAGATACATACACCTTGGTCCACAGGAGAAACCATCAGATCTGGGCACTGGAGAGGTTAACATGCAACCCAAGTTAATCCTTCAAAATAAAATTTTCCTAATTGGTGCGAGGGAAGGAGAAGTTCTCTCTGCAGAGCTGAGAAGAATGATATGGGATGCCACCTGGTGGATAAAAACGGTAAAAGGACAAGCTCGTGTTCCAGAACACGCCACCTGGTGGAGACTGGACAGGTTTGCAGGAGCTAGGAGAAAAGAGGATTACGAGATGCAGATGAAATGGGAGGACAAGATTGGGTTACGCCCACATCTTGCGAGAAGGAGGCTCATGAACAAAGACTTGTTCAATTACAACTTGGAGACAAGCGAGGGGGGAGAAGGTGAAAACTGCAAATCATGCGGCAACCCAAAACAACAACAACTGGGCATCCTCATCACTAGTTTGGAGCCTAATTTTTGATGGAGTGTGACCCCCACCCCTCTAAAACGTTTTCAGCTGCTTTGAATATTTGCATCCATTATAAGGAAAACCTTTAAGGATTACTAAGCCCTCTACCAGAAATAGTGCTCACTAGAAAGAAGTACAAAATGCTAGGACTTAAACCATCCCCAAGGATAATCCCCCAAATTGGAAGAAAAATGGGAAAAGGAGGCGGCTGAGGAGAATTATTTGAAGAGGTGGAGAGGTTCAGCTCTCCTCTGCTTTCTTCTCGTCCCTGTTCTCCCCTTACAGTGAACAATGAAGGAGCACCAGGGTTTGGTGAATGTTGCCCGTTGGCAACCCCGTCCTGGCATATCCTCATACAGCCCCATTCATACCTTCCAGACATCACGGCATGGGAAACAGGTGCAGTCTTGCTAGCCCCTTTATATGCATTCAGTATATTCACAGACTGAAGCCGAGAACGGGATTCTTGGGTATGGAACAGCAGCAGTGGAGCAGAGGAAACTGCCTTTTCTCCATCCACCTGACTGATATGACACAGCTGAGGCTTCAAATCCCCACAGTTGCACAACAGTGCCTGATTATTTTTTTTAATTAAAAGCAATTAAAAAAAAAAGCTCTGACAACCACGGACAGCCCCTCCAAGGTGCTACTGGGGCACTTTGAAAGGACTGCTCATAGCTATCAAAACGGGGATCACAAAAACCCCGTTTGTCAGCTGGCTTTTGCAAGCTCTGTGGGGGGGGGGGGAGGGTAAAAAGAAAAAAAGCCACAGTGAGCCCAAAATGGCTCGCAATCACAGTGGGGAAGGGGCAAAGCTGGTACCAGCTGCCCCAAGTGCTGCTTGAGCACTTTGGGGGAGGCTGGCACTGGAGGTTGCCTGGAAGCCCCATGGCAAGAGTGACAAGGGGTTTTTGCTGCTCTTGCCATGGGGCTCTGTAGCAAATTTCCCATACTCATAATGGGGTCAGTCGTCCAGGTTCGGATGACACAACAACCCATCATGGGTACAACAACCCCTAGAACTACAGGCCTGTGGCTTACACTGGCTCAGTTTGTCTGAGTGTGGAAAGCTAAGCAGGGTCAGGCCTGGTTATTACTTGGATGGGAGACCCCTCCTCTAGTTTCCTGCATTGAGCAGGGGGTTGGACTCGATAGCCTTGTAGGCTCCTTCCAACTCTATGATCTATGAAATCTATGAAATCTATGAAACCCGTAGTTTGTCAGGGTGGCTTGTTGCCCTCAAACAAGCTACCCTGCAGGAATCAGTCCGGGTTTGCACGACACAACAACACATCATTGGCTGCTACGCATGATGGGTTGTCATGTCTTGCAAACCCAATCTAAATGTATTCAAACGTATGACTAAAAATAATGGTTCTGGTGAAAACTAAGGAAAAAAGAAAGTGTAAATCACTGGACATTTTGGCTTTATAAAGACTAGCTGACAGCAGCTAAGCTCTCCCGAGTTAGAACAGGCTTTGACAAATACATTTTCCAGATTGAAACAATATCTGGAAGTGTACTGCAAGGCAAGCAAAAACTAACAGTTATGTTATCAGTTACAGCTCTACATGTGTTTCCCGTTCTTCAGTGAGTTTCTCCATTTTTTCAGGCAATGTCTTTAACCAGAAGTTCACTTGGTTCTTTCTCAGCTTCTCTGCTTTCCTTTGCTCCAAGTTTAATTCCAGATACTCTTCATTCAGATCATAGTGTGGCCATTCTACCAAACCTTTGCCATTTGGATTTCTGGAAACAAGCCAAGAATTCAGTTTGCATTCATTAAAACATTGCAGCCATCACTGCAGCTGTGTATTTCAAAATAGCCAAGAATCTCACCCGTTGCGGGCAAAGTTGCCCCAGTATCTCATGATTGTCCTGCTGAGCTGTTTTTCCTTCTCTGTAGATTCACCTGAACAGGGCAGAGAAAAGAAGGTACTTAGTCATGCAACACACAATTTACTTGGAATTTGCTACTTTAGAAAAGGATTCAACCAGTTCGTGGAGGAGGAGGAGGAGGAGGAGGAGGAGGAGGAGGAGGAGGAGGAGGAGGAGGAGGAGGAGGATAGGGCTATCAAGGGCTCTCAGCTATTTGCCATGATAGCTAAATGGAGCCTCCATAATCAGAGTCAGTGGCTTTGACTGACAGATCCTGGGGATAAACACTGGAAGTGGGCTGCTGGCTCCTTGCCCCAGCCATCAAACTGGCCATCTGATCATCCAGCAAGACACTTGTACAATCTTTTAGACACTTGTGCAATCTTTTAGACACTTGTGCAATCTTTTTTTTAGCATGGTCCACCAATTTGTTTTTAATGTGCAATGCAAAGCAAGACCACCACACATTCAGTCACTCTTAACAATTAAAGCATAACTTAACCGTATACACTCTTGCTCAAAACACCAGAGTTGCCTTGCTAGATCAGACTAAGGTCCATCTAGTCAGCATACTTTGCAAACAGCAACAAGCACGTACTGCTAGACTACAGTGGAACTTCTGCCCACCCCAGTTCTAGAAAAGCAGCTATCTGGAGGAAGCCACAGAACAGAGAAGCTTGTTGTAATTCCTTATGATCCTTTCGTTGGCTTTGGAGATGGAACTGGAAACAGCAAAAATTCAGCCCACATACTTTGGAGGGGTGCAGGTGGGGTTGTTTGCACACCAGATCATGAATGCTTGGGATGTTTAGGCTGTCGGGCAGGACACAGTTGTGCAGGAAGCATCTGTGGGAAGAATAACAGCTTAAAGGGAGTGGGGTTGAGCTTTTAATTCAGTGCTTTCCCCAGCATCAGTTGAGTCCCTTTCTCTGTGCTGCTGAGAGAGGCACAGACCTCCGTGTCTCTCTCAGCATGAAGAAAGGCAAAATGGGGGGTGAGGTGATGGCACGGCCACACGCACTTGCATCATATGGCCCACAGAAGGCCTGACGGGGAGTAATTCATCCCCCACCTCATTGCACTTCTGCACTGAATGCAGAAGTGCACTAAAAAATTCTGAAGCAGTTTGAGTCTGAAGCATCTTTCTTAGGGATATTTTTCTCTTCTAAAGCACTAAAATCTAGCCATGACTATAACCAAGAAAAAGCCCCACAGCCCATAATAGGTTTGTATGGAGGCTGAGATTAAATTTTATCCTCAAAATTTCTTTGGTTTTTCACTTAAGGGGCTATTTCCTATCAAATACTGTCTGATACTAATTGTCATGACCAATTACAAGAAGTTATGTCCTGCCCTTCAAATACACTCCCTTGGCAATTTAGTAAAATGTCAACTAGCAAGCACTGGCAAATGCCACATATTGAAATTAAATACTTAAATTGACTATTACCAGGCATCTGACACTGACATTAAATATATCCAACAATATTTGCAAAGAAGAATTTGTTTTAACCTTTCAGCCTTTCTTTGGGCCACAAACAATGTAAAACTACAGTGAACTCTTGGGATTTCATGTTTAATTTTAGTATAACTACACGTTGCACAAACAAGCTGGGTGGGCTATGCATTCATCTGAGTGGAAGTGTCTCCTGTTCTCTTAAGGCAGGTGCTCCCCAGTGGCCCCACCACTCTCAGCAAGAGCCCTGAATTTACATGAGTAAAAAAAGAAAAACGACATCTCTAAATCAGTGATTGCATATTTCACATACATAATAATCAAAGTAATCAACATTCTCTCTCTCTCTCTCTCTCTCTCTCTCACACACACACACACACACACACACACGCACACGCACACACTCCACTGCTGCAGCTGCTGATGCAAAATAGAAAAACGGACCAAGATTAGCTCATCAGCTCTCTACCGTGCTGCTGCTGCACAATGTGCCCTGAGCACATGCTCTTGCTCTGTGTTCCCTGTGTTCAGACACCCTGATTAGCTCTGGGCATCCTCCTTGCTGAATGGGAAATCCCCATTCAATCCTGGTCCTTCAGATTAGCTGGGGGACCAGATATACCCAAATACGGCATCCAGGCAGTGCAGGTCTCCCTAGAGAAGTGCCTGGAATGCCAGAGATGTCTTGACTCATCTGGGGTGAAGGTAGATCAGAGCATGTGCAGAGTTCTGCTCCTTTTGAGCATGTGCAACTCCACCCCTGAAGCAAACAGAGAGTCCTGTTTACAGACAGCAGCAGTTAGGTGCACAGCAGACAGGAAAGGTAACAACAGGGTGGTTGGAGGTTGGAGGTTGAGGAGCTAGGAGTTTGCTGGCAGAGGCAGGGCTCGGCGGGGGGGGGGCACCCATCATGACAGAGTGCCCCTGATAAGATCCTTACTAAGAATGACTGAGTCACTTCTTAAGAATGGTCCTCCAAATACAAAGCCAAGTTCATCACCATGGTCTGCCTTTACAAAGTCTGGTTTTGTCTCTTTGAATGCCGTGGGCCTGTGCTGGAATTCATACAAGTAGACTGGAGCACCGGAATCTTGAGAGAGAGAGAGAGATCATTGTTTGCAGCTGCCAATAGCAATCACTATTCTCTAAGTGCAGATTGATTATTTATTTATTATTTTATTTTATTTTATTTGTGCCTTGCCTTTCTACAAAAAAAAAAAAAAAAAATGGCGCTCAAGGCAGAAACAAATTGATTTTAAAAATACCTTAAAATACAATAACAACAGTGGTGAGAGTGTTGGACTGGGACTCGGGAGATCCGAGTTCTAGTCCCGGCTCGGCCATGAAACTCACTGACTTTGGGCCAGTCACTGACTCTCAGCCTAACCTACCTGTTGGCATTGCATTGGAAATATGGTCTGTGTGGTAGCCAGCTAAATGAGGCTCTGGCTTGTCACACACAGCAGACAGCTTCAGCCTTTTCAGCAGCATTCCAGCAGGAAATCCAGTCAGGACTCAGGAACCACACTGTAGTCCAAAACAGTTCTAATCTAACTGTTTTATTAACTTATTACAAAGTATCACCAGTGCTTTTTTCTGGAGAAAAAGGTACCGGAACTCTTGGATTACATTTCCTCGGGAGTAGATGGCGATTAAATTGTAATGCAATTAATAGAAGAAAAGGTGCTGGAACTCAGTTCCGGTGAGTTCCACCAGAAAAAAAGCCCTGAGTATCACTACAGGTTACTTTACATTCCATATACGGAGTCCATGTGCAGAGTACAAAGCCTTGAAGGTACATCCAGCTCAGCAGAAAGCA
Organism: Shinisaurus crocodilurus; assembly: GCA_021292165.1. NCBI lineage: Eukaryota > Metazoa > Chordata > Lepidosauria > Squamata > Shinisauridae > Shinisaurus > Shinisaurus crocodilurus. The sequence goes on along the minus strand of JAHFWL010000355.1, from coordinate 519,026 downwards.
AGTGCAAGCATGTGCAAGAATGCGCATGCTCAGAATCATACAAGCATGATGCATATGGCCACAGCCTGGCCACTACCCATCATTGGTCTATTTACACCACATGACCCCTTTGTCCCACGCTACGCCTCCCAGGTCTGGCTCCTCTTTCCCAGGCTGTAGGCAAGAATAGCTACATAAACACAGACACCATGTTTTTTACCCTGTGTGGGAAAGTCCCAGATAAGCAGCCCACTTAACATAAACAACGCATCAAGCTTTGTTTTGTATCATACACTAACAGCCCTCCTCTTGGTGCGGTGTTTCTGTTCCAGTGAGGCCCAGCACTGAGAGTAACATTTTGTGCTTCACAACAGTCAGAGGTTTAGTAAACAAATCTGCTAACATGTTGTCAGTTGAACAATATTCGAGCTTGATCCACCCTTTTTGGATGCAATCCTTTACATGCTTTGTGCATGGTTTACTTTTTTCAGATTCAGGCGAAAGGAGGGGTAAATTGCAAAAGAGTCAGTATGCCCTGTCTAACATCTTGTTTTGGCTTTAAGCTGCTTTCTGAATACCTATGAAATATTCTATGGGAGGAGAGTTGCTTTGGGGTGTATCTCAGCTTGTAGCATCAGCCCAAGAGGGCAGAGAAGAGATCATAGGATCTATAGAGTTGGAAGGGGCCTACAAGGCTATGGAGTCCACCCCCCTGCTCAGTGCAGGAAACTAGAGGAGAGGTCTCCCATCCAAGTAACAACCAGGCCTGACCCTGCTTAGCTTTCCATGCTCAGACAAGCTGAGGCAGCGTGAGCACCTTGGTTTGACCTATTGATTATCTATAGGTCAAAGGCCATGGTTGAGACAGAGTAATTATTAATCAGCTTAGCAACCACACTCCTGTTTATAAGCTGCTGCACACACAAGAGCCCTTGACTGGTGCTATCTAGGGCCGGTGCTACCATTAGGCCAACTAGGCAGCTGCCTAGTGCGCAGGGCTAAAGGGGGTGCCAGAAACGCCTTGGGGGGGGGGGGAAACAGCGCTAAAATGCGTATTTTACCAAGTTTGTACCAATCATATCTTGACTTGTAGTAGACGGAACGGAATTTCACAATTTTGATTCATAATCAAGCAAGGCAGGTAAGCAGCACCGGCGCCCGGCGGGGCATGAGGAACGAAAGAATGCCAGCCTGGCGCAACTCAAAGGCAGGAGGATGGGGCAGGGGTGGGTGGGTGGGTTGGTTGGTTGGTGGCAGGACTGGAGGAAGGAGAAACAGCCCCTCAAACGCAAACTCAGGACAGCTTGCCGTTTCCGCGGGAAGATCGGCGCCTCCAAACAAGATTTTCTTCTAACTTGAGCTGCTCAAAACTTCCTGTCCTCGTTGTGTGTTGTCGTCCGCTGCCCCCCCCCACAACAATACTTGGGGCTCCCTTCTTCTTCCCCCCTCCCTTGCCAGCCAGCCCGTGCTAAAAGTGGATTCCCTTTTCAAGAGCGCAGAAAAGGCGAGCAGAGAGCCAAAGTGGAGAAAGGCAGGCGAGCGAGCGAGCGGCAAATAACCCAGCGTGGCAGGCAGGCACACCGGGGGAGTCTCTCTCCCCCCCCCCCCATCTCCCCTTTCTTCTTTGACTTTTCCTTCTTCCTTTGGTTTGATTTTGGACAACTCCTCGAAAACGAGGAACCGGTTGAGGAGTTCGCGCCGGTGCCTGCTTTCTTTCTTCTTTCTTTTTTTTTTTTAAGAGGCAGAAAAAAGTAGTCTCCTTTTTTTTAAAAAATATTTTTTTTGGTCATTGGGTGCTTGTGAGATAACCTCGTTCTTGGTTTTGTATGCTTTTTAAAAACAAACAAACAGACCTTCATAGTTTTTTCTCCCTAATTATTACGATGTTTTCTTTCCTAATTCTGAATAATAATAATAATAATAATAATAATAATAATAATAATAATAATAATAATAATAATAATAATTATTATTATTATTATTATTATTATTATTAAATATTTTTTTTAGGTTTTGCCAATTGACTTTTATTTCATAATGGGAATAGGGCTGGAGGGAGGGAGGGCTCAAGTGGGAAGGGGGGGCGCTAAATATCTGATCTTGCCTAGGGCACCAAACTGCCTTGCACCGGCCCTGGTATCGTCTTTCTTCGTCTAAAATTCTTCTTCACCTGTAATGATTTTCCTTTTGGCCAAACACATTGTGCCCTTTCATGCTTCGAGAGAATCTTGTAACCTGAAAACTCTACTCTGGCAACTAATGCTACACCCAGACATTGGGACTCTGTCTGGCTCCCTGAAAGGAACAGTCACTCTGTCTTTTACTGCCTCTGATACTTTCTGCCTGGACTTTGCCTCAATTGGACTAATGACATGCTCTCTCCCCTGGGCTTGTTACCCTTTCTATTTATTTTCTTTATTTATTTATTATATTTATTCCTTTTTCCTGAAAGGAATCCAAGGCGGCTTACATAATCCTCATCCTCCTCTCCATTTTATCCTCACAACAACCCTGTGAGGTGGGTTAGGCTGACAGTCAGTGACTGGCCCAAAGTCACCCAGTGAGTTTCATGGCCGAGCGGGGACTAGAACTCGGATCTCCCGAGTCCCAGTCCAACACTCTACTCTAACCACTACGTCACACTGGCTTTCTAGGACTTCCTCTGTTGAATCCTAGCATTGTTAAAACCTGTTGTGGAATATAAAGCCAGTCTTCTCAGGGCTAATGAACTAATGTGCTCCAAGAATCAAGTACCTATGTTCTGATGGCTCAGAATGCCTTCTGGTTTGGACTCTTATAGTTTTAAGACTGTTGTTTTCCCTTGATGCCCGTACATCAGAGGTTTCCAATGCAGACTCTGTTGTTGGACTTAATCTATGCCCATGTGCATGTATTTCTAGTCTTATTTCATTTCAAGCCTGTCTCCAGAACTGAGATCTGTAAAGGACCCTTTTAGTAAAAGCTCCGAGGAGAAAACTTCCCTACTGCTCAGGAACTCCTTGTCTAGTCCCTTCCTGGATCCCTGGACCCAGTTTCACTTGGACTCCTGCCACGCAAGATCCTGACATATGGAATGTCTCCCAACCGGCTGGGACTTTGCCTTGTCACAACTTATTTCTTATATTTATTTATTTATTTATTATATTTATACCCCGCCTTTTTTCCTGCAAGGAACCCAAGGCGGCTTACATAATCCTCCTCCTCCTCTCCATTTTATTCTCACAACAACCCTGTGAGGTAGGTTAGGCTGAGACTCAGTGATTGGCCCAAAGTCACCCAGTGTACCTTGAACCTGAATCAGCTTGGGGCGACTGTACATGGAAATCCTGCATTTGAGACTGTTTCCATCACCTAGGGCTCTTTTGCCTAGTTTGTTCTCCACCCCCTGTACTGAGTTCAGCTGGGACCCCTGCCCAAGAACTGCAACTATTCCTATCCCTGAACCTGGGTCAGTTCAGGATCCATGGGGATGGAAATCCTACTTTTGGGAACTGGCTCCATTTCTACCTGGGGCTCTCACTGTGACTCCTCACTGTGACTCCTCATGACTCCTCATAGCCTGTTGCATCATGAACCTGGATCTCAGCTTTCAACTTCTAATGTAGTTCTAGGAGTTAAGTCTCTGACTATGATTATCTATTTGTTTCTAGAATGCTCCTTAACTTAAGCCTTGGGCCATTAGCTTTCAAGTTAACTGATTTGTATCTTCTAAGATTAAGTGCCGTGACTTCTGAACTGAGATCTGTGTCACCTGATTTGCCTTAGAATAAAGCTAACCCACTGAATCTATGTTTCTGTCATTTAGTCCTATGGTGAGGAAGCTAGGCAGACCCTGACAGATGCTGCTGCGCTGACATGTTGAGGGCCAAATGCAACACAAGGTCAGCAGAGCCATCTCTTCTCTTAGTGCAGGTCTGTCCCAGTCCCGAATAAAGCAGAGGATGGGGAGGGTGCATTTTTAGAGCAAAGGGAGCATGTGGGCGTGCGGTGCTGAACCCTCCCTGTGCCTGCAGCTTACTGGTGCTTCTCGACCGCCCTTCCCTGCCCCCCAGGGCACATTTCCCCACCAGGCTCAGTTCTGGGACTGGAATCCGGCAGCTACAGTCAATTGTACAGCCAGTGAGGATTTTCTTTTCTCCAACACCAAAGGTTATAATGCCTTGCAGTGGTCACTGTTATTTCCAACATGACTTCACCTCTATGATATCTAGCTATTTGAACAGCAGGAACGACAAAGAGGGCATCTGCCATCATATCCTGAAAGCGATCTCGTAACTTTATATCATCTTCAGTATTTCCCAAATACTCGTCCAATACCATCTGCACAGACTCAGGTGGGAAACTCTGCAAGGAAGAGTTCAATATATACGTTAAAGCATTTTGCACCCACTTCACCTTTCGGCTCTTTGCTAACAGCCATTATCTAGCACAGGGGTGGGCAACACGATGCCCGTGGGCACCCCTTTTTTGGTGCCCACCAATGTGCCCTACCCCTCCAACTTTAGTAGTAGTAGTAATAGTATTTATTTTAAATAACAACATTTCTTACTAGCAGGTGGGATCGCTTCTAAGCAAAGTGGGGGCCTCCAGCTGCTCCCATTTTCTTCCCCCATGAATACTTCTGGGCCACACATGGGGCTTTTTTTTTTTTTTTTAATTTTTCATTTAAAATTTTTCAAACAATATATAAAACAACTAAATAACAAACATACAACTTATATAGTGCTCCCATCACCATGGGACCAAAGAATACATTCTATCTCTATAATCTATTGTTATTCACTATTCCAAAAATACAACATATCTTGACACGGCATGCTCCCTTTCCCCTTATTTAACACAAAATCCAAAAATAAACCCCAGATATCCTTAAAATTGTTTTTCTTTAATTGTCCCCTTTTACATTTGATATTACAAGTTAACATATCACTTAAAGCCATCTCCCACGCTTCTTTATACCAGTCAGTGATAGAGAAAACTTGCTGAACTTTCCATTTTCCTGCTATCATTAATCTACCCACCGTTAACAAATTTACAATTAATTCTTTACATTTTGAGGACCAGCCTTCACACGTGGGGCTTAGAGACATTCTTAGGAAATGAAGATGGCAGGCGACTACAGGCCAATGTGTTCATTTGCTGCGCACCCTTTTATGGTGCTGCCCAGGCCAGCTTCTCAAATGTCCGGGTTTGCAAGTGGTTAAGGAGAGAATCGGTGTGTTTGTTTTTGTGTTTGGTTTTTTTTTACCCCTTTTGGTAATGGGGTACAATAGGAAGGAGCATTGACATATTTAGTTACACAGAAGAACAGATCATCACATTATTAGATGCGCCAACATTTTTTAACAACAGAAAAGAGATTACAGATGACAAGGAAAATTGGGATAGATATAGAAAGAGGAGTACAAGAATTATGAAATTAGATACAGTGGAGCTTTGAGGGATTATTGCAAAAATAAAAGAATCTCAAGAGCCACCTTTGTCGTTTGAGGCTCAGGTGGATACCTGATTGAGGAAAGCTGCCATGTAGTTTTATAATATGGGACAGCTAAACTCTGGTTCAGGAGCTAATTAGGCATTACAGACAGTGTCCATTCAAGAGAGGGAGTTCCTGTTGTCCATCTCAGTTCACAAAAATTCCTTGTGAAAGCTGGAAGAAAAAAAGCAACTAGCTTTTGAGATGGTATTTAACTCCAGTAAGATTAAATAGAATAGATAATAATTGTTCTGCATTTTGTTGGAGAGGATGTCAGGAAAAAGGGACATATGCTCACATGTGGTGGAGTTGTAAAAATGTATTGGCTTTTTGGCGCGAGGTTTTTACAGAAATATTGAAAACTATTGTTATTAATTTAGAGGTCTGTCCAAAATTAGCATTGTTATCAATAACGGAGAAACTTATTTGTGACCAAAATACGAAGGAGTTAATTGTAAACTTGTTAACTGCAGCCAGGCTAATGATAGCAAGAAAATGGAAAGTACATGTTTTCCTAATAACAGACTGGTATAAGGAAGTTTGGGACATAGCCCAATAAACGATAAACTAACTAGTAGTATCAAATGCAAAAAAGGATTGCTAAAGAAGAATAATTTTATGGATATATGGAATCAATTACTAGAGTACGTATTAATAAAGGGGAAGGGGAGCATGCCTTGTCAGGATATGTTATATTTTTGGAATTTGGAATTCATTTGATTAAGAGGATAGAAGTATATTTTTTGGTCCCTTGGCGGGTGGGGGGGTGCACTTTATGATTTATTGCATGCTGTTTAGGTTATATTGTTGTGATATTCTTGTATTTTGTTATATTTTGTTATATTTTGTTTTGAAAAGTAAATAAAATATTAAAAAAAAAAAAAAAGCAACTGGCAGCAGTGACAAGGCCTGATACATCAAGACCCTGGGATCATAGATCAGGTTGGGGACTGAGAGGATGGAGAAGCGAGTGCTGGGAGAAGAGAGGGACCTTGTAGCTGTAGGGAAGAAGCAACAGAGAAAGGAAGAAACCACTTAGTGGGAATGGAGAGGAGAGAGGCAACACTGAAATAAGAGCAGGTAAGCCACTGAAATATTTGTAGGTGGCTTTTAAGCTCAGAAACCTTGGCTATTCCTTCCATGGGAAGTCTCTATTTCACTGAGCCTCCCTGGGGCAAGAAGAGTGGCCATGGTTTCCAAGCCAAAAGACTCTGGAGAACTGCACTGCTGCAAATCAACTTCCTATAAAGATCAAAGTTCCAGAAAAGGCAAAGGAAAAAATATTCCAGTATAGCCTATGAGAAAGGCTTTCCCTCCTGGACAGCGAACATGGTTACATCAGCCTGGAAATCCCTACAATTTGACAGGAAGGGAACATCACTGGCTTCTCTGACCTTTCGTGGGTCATGTAAATTTGGCATCTAATCACAAAGCAGGGTTTTTTCCCGGGTTAAAATTGGAAGCACCCCTCACTCATCTAGATCTAATTCCATCTAGATTTTTGAGCATAAGGAGAAGGCATTCTCTGGATGACTGTAGGAAGACAGCCTGGTCTATCTTGCCATTCAGATTCTGTTCTTGCTCTTTATCCGGTGATACTTTATCATCAGGTGATACTTCTGGAGCCTCCCATGCCATACTCTCTACCGCTGGCTGCATCAGGGAATCCCAGTGCACCCTTATTTCCTCCCTCCTGGTCCCCATGCTAGCAGAGTGGTGACAGATCAGTGCCGTATGGGGCCTTCCACCCAAAAGGACACAGAGCAGTGGATTCATCCAATATGCTGGCTGAATTTCTCCACCTCTTATGTGGTGTCCCATTTGGGAATTCCTGCTGTACGGCTACATGGAATGAAATTGTGAGGGGCAAAGGACTGGAGGAAAGAGCCCAGGGAAGGGAGCTCTAGCCTGCTTTTCAGGTGTTTCTGCCCAACATTTACTCTCCTATACGCCCTTGCATATCCCCCATCAGGATTGTATAAGGCATTCATGGGATTCACAAACTTAGCACATTTGCTCTTCTCTTACCCAGGAGGCTATCTTCTGGAATGCTGCCGTTATGGTCTGTCTATCCATGCCTTCTGTTATGCTTTGGAAATTCATTGCCTGGGTAGTTAACATAGATTCCACATTAGATATGGTGCAAACAATCTGAGATCCTGTGTTGTTGTCATATTGCTTACTGCTCTCTTTTGTGGCTTCACAACACCCTTGGCTAGCTTGCATAAGCCAGTAGGGGCAAGGATCAAGAGGGCATGTGGTCGGTCGCGTTGCTGCAAGCACCTTGTCCACATCATTAGGCTTCAGCAACTGAAATCGATCCCACAGAATTGGGCAGATGGTGGCATCAGATACCTCGACTGGAGCTGCACTAATGACAGTGTCACGTTTGCTGCGAAGGTGAGTGATTTTGTCCTAAAAAGTGCGATGCAAAAAGGTCACAGCGGGACTTTGAGGGGGCCAGGACCCCATTCTCTGGGGAGAGTGTTAACAGCCCCCGGACCACCTGAAAGAGCTCCGCTGGACGGCTACTCAAGGACACAATGGAGAGGCAGCAAAGGAACGCTTCTTTGCTGCCTGCACTGCCACGCAATAGGCACAATTATGCACTCTAGAGCGTGCTCGTCACCTTCACTTCGAGTCTTACGCCATTTGCGCTCTAGCCGACGTCCAGCCTGTTTCATCTATCATAGTTCCCCAGTATACCAAGGAGCAAAGTGAGCACCCAGGAGCAATCGAGTCGATGGCCCTCTGAATCTCACTGTTCCACAGTGAGACTAGGGCCTCAGCTGGATCACCAGCTCTATCCACTGGAAAATCCCCAAGAGCATTCAGATTCAGAAATCCTTTGGTCATCAGACTCCTGAAATCATCAGACTCCTGGGGTGTGGACCATCCGAATGCCCCACCCCCACCCTTGCAGGAGGCAAGTAATGCCGCGAGTTCAAACCTCACCAGGAAATAGTCTGACTATGACTATGAGGTTACTTGGACCCCCCCCCCCCAATATCCAGACTACCCATCTCACAGCCTGGAGCAAGGACGAAGTCAAGGGTATGCCCCACTTCATGTGTTGGGCTGATGACAAACTGAGACAGCCCCACGGATGTCACGGAGGCCATGAAGTTCCGAGCCAGGGCTCCAGAAGCAGCCTCAGCATGGAAATTAAAGTCACCCAGGACCACCATTCCTCCAACACCACACCCGAGACCACCTCTGCCAGCTCGGTCAGGGAGGAGGGTGCTGCTGGGCGGCAGGGTGGGCGGTACACCAGCAGCATCCCCAGTCTGTCTCTGTGGCCCAACACCAAGTGCACCAAAGCATTCCGCCTGAACACCACCTTCCCCCCGCCCTCTGAGAGAGCCACAGCCAGCTGAGCAGCAGCCCCGAGGAGCCCCGAGGAGGAGGAGTGAGCAAAGGCAGCCGCCTGAACACCACCTCCACCCCGCCCCCTGAGAGACCTGAAGGCAGCCACAGCCAGCTGAGCAGCAGCCCCGAGGAGGCAACACCTGGGAGGAGGAGGGAGCAAAGGCGGCCGCCTGAACACCACCTCCATCCCGCCCTCTGAGAGACTTGAAGGCAGCCTGCAGCCAGCAGAGCATAATGTGTAAGGGGGCAGCAATATGTGTTGTGCGGGGCAGAGGGAGATATGGTGATGGCAGGGCGAAATGCCATTACAGGGGAAGGAGAGATGGATATATAATACCCATCTTACCTTCCAATCGCCCTGTCAACCTGGGGAACTTGGAGAACGAACCAGACCACCCACAGAACCTCTCCTTGCTCCTATGTAACGCCAGGTCAGTTAATAACAAAGCAAGTATCATCCATGACCTCCTTCATGATGAGGAGGCTGACCTGGCGTGCTTCACAGAGACCTGGCTGGGAGATGACAGTGGCCCGACATGGGCCCAGGCCCTCCCAGCTGGGTACTGTGTTAGTGAGCAGGTGAGGGAAAGTGGGCGGGGGGTGGATTGTCTATAAAGACAATCTCAACCTGACCAGACTTCCTGTTCGGGAATTGAATCACATTGAGTGTGTGTACCTGAGTCTGAAGACCAAGGATAGACTAGGGATTCTGTTGGTGTACCGGCCACTTCGCTGCCTAACAGACTCCCTGGCCGAGCTCACGGAGCTGGTCTCGGAGCTGGTGTTGGACTCGCCCAGGCTCTTGGTCCTGGGCGACTTCAACATCCCATTTGGGACCAGTTTGTCAGGTGCAGCTCGGGAGTTCATGGCATCCATGACAAACATGGGCCTATCCCAATTGGTCTCTGGACCCACCCATTTAGCAGGTCACACCCTCAATGCTGTTTTCAGTTCTGAACAGACAGATCTGTGGGCAGAGGTCATCAATACCTCTGCATTGTCATGGACAGATCATTTTCTGGTTAGGGTTAGTATCGCAGCTACTATCTGCCCCTGCAGGGGTGGCGGACCTATTAAGATGGTCCGCCCTCGAAGGCTAATGGATCCTCTTGGATTCCAGAGAGCCTTGGAGGGGTCTATGGCTGGTACTGTCGACGAACCTGTTGAAGCCCTGGTTGACAGATGGAATCAAGATCTAACCAGGGCTATCGACATGATCGCCCCCAAACGTCCTCTCCGGCCCGCTTCTAATCGGGCACCCTGGTTTACAGAAGATCTCAGGGAACTGAAGCGGAAAGGACGACGACTGGAGCGCCGATGGCGAAAAACTCGACTCATATCCGATAAGACACGTCATAGAGAGCATCTTCGCTCCTATGGGGTGGCAATACGTGCAACGAAGAAAGTTTTCTTCTCTGCACGCATTGCGTCTGCGAATTCGCATCCAGCAGAACTGTTCAGGGTGGTGAGGGGTCTAACGCAGACACCTTCCCCCCTGAACCCGATTTTAGAGCCTACGGTTGCTCGCTGTGATGCCTTTAACAATCATTTCACAGATAAAATCTCTCGGATAAGAGCCGACTTAGACGCCCTCATTGTAGCAGAAGCAGACAATGGAGTGTCCAGCAACTCCGCAAGTAGGATTACACTGGATCAGTTTCAGTTGGTGAGTACCGAGGATGTGGACAAGCTGCTTGGCCAAGTGAAGAGGACTACCTGCCCTCTCGATCCCTGTCCTTCCTGGTTGGTTGTCCAAGGAGGAGATGCAGTTGGACTACAAGTACAGCGTATTGTTAATGCATCTCTCCAGGGAGGGAATTTTCCATCATGTTTGAAAGAAGCAGTGGTGCGGCCACTTCTGAAAAAGCCCTCCCTGGATCCCTTGGACCTTAACAATTATAGACCAGTGTCCAATCTTCCATTTTTGGGCAAGGTGATCGAGAGGGCGGTTGCCTTCCAACTCCAAGCAGTTTTGGATGACCGATTTTCTAGACCCATTTCAAACTGGCTTCAGAGCAGGATACGGAGTTGAGACTGCTATGGTCGCCTTAGTAGATGATCTGCGCCTGAGTACCGACAGGGGGAGTGTGTCCCTGTTGGTGCTTCTGGACCTCTCAGCGGCTTTCGATACCATCGACCATGGTATCCTTCTGGAACGCCTGAGGGGATTGGGAATTGGGGGCACTGTGCTTCAGTGGTTCCGGTCCTACCTCTCGGGTAGGTTCCAGATGGTGAAAGCTGTGTGGATCTAGAATTGGCCTCCACAGTCACTTACGGACCCATCGCTAGAGTCTGCACAATTTTCTTTAGAATTTTCCTCCTTTTAAAATCTCCTTTTTGTAAATTTTCTTTCTTTCTTTCTTTCTTTTTTTTTTTTTATCCTGGAAGACAATCTTACTCGGTCACGAGTGATCGCCTGACTGACTGCTTGGGGATAGCTGCTCCTCCAAAAAGGAGCTGCTATGTGGCGTGCCACAAGGAGCTATTCTTTCCCCAATGCTATTTAATATCTACATGAAACCGCTGGGAGAGATCATCCGGAGGCATGGGGTGGGGTGCTATCAGTATGCTGATGACACCCAAATATATTTCTCTATGCCTTCGTCAACAGCATTAGCTAAGGATAGTGTGTCTCCTCTGAATAAATGCCTGGAGGCAGTAATGGGCTGGATGAGGGAAAATAAACTGAAATTGAATCCAGACAAGACGGAGGTGCTTGCTGTCAAAGGCCACAACCTGGGTTTGGAGGTATGTCAACCAGTTCTGGATGGGGTTACACTCCCCCTGAAAGACTGTGTTCACAGCTTAGGGGTGCTCCTGGTTCCGTCGCTCCAAATGACATCCCAGATAGATGCGACGGTTAGGAGTGCCTATTATCAGCTTCGGCTGATACGCCAGCTGCGCCCCTTCCTAGAGTTGGAAGACCTAAAGACGGTAGTGCACGCACTGGTAACTTCGAGGCTCGACTTCTGTAATGCGCTGTACATAGGGCTACCTTTATACCTAGTCCGGAAACTTCAATTAGTGCAAAATATGGCAGCCAGACTGGTTGCTGGTACACCTAGGGGTGCCCATATCATGCCAGTTTTAAAAGCACTCCAATCAGTGTCCGGGCGAAGTATAAAGTGTTGGTTATTACCTTTAAAGCCCTACATGGTTTGGGTCTAGGCTACCTACGGGATCGCCTTCTCCCGTACAATCCACCCCGCACACTTAGGTCCTCTGGGAAGAATCTGCTTCAGTCAGCCAAAACTAGGCTGACTAGCATTACCCAGAGGACCTTCTCTTCTGCTGCTCCCAGATTATGGAATGGCCTGCCGGAGGAGATTCGTCAACTTGTCAGTCTTTTGGACTTTAAAAAAGCCATAAAGACTGAACTCTTCCGGCAGGCCTATCCGGCGGAATTTTAGGATGTTTTAAAGATGTTTTTAAGATGTTTTTAAGATGTTTTAAGATGTTTTTAGGATGTTTTAAGATGTTTAATAGTATATATTGTGTTGTTTTAGTTTAGGTATTTTATATTTTCTGTTGTTCCCTGCCTCGATCTAGATGGAGAGGCAGGTAATAAATAAAATATTATTATTATATTATTCCATGGCTTCCTGGCGATAGAGATGGAACTTTTGTGAATCACGACAGCTCCACCACCACCCCCAGCCCTCCAGCCTATGCTGGTTCTGCACTGAGTATCCAGGTGGGCAGAGCTGAGTCAGCTCTGGTCCACCCAGCTCACCCACCCAAGTCTCAGTAATACACACCAGATCATCCTTCTCATCCACAATTAAATCGTGAATGAGTGCGGTCTTATTGCAGACTGATCTGGCGTTAAATAGCAGCACCACAAGACAGGAGGGCTCAGTGGATGAGCTACCAGATACGTGAGAGCTAGAGGAGGGGAGTAGAAGGGGAACAGTGTATAAACATCAGTAGCCCATTCTACTCTGATGTCCCAGTCCCCGCGTCCTGCCAGATCTCCTTCCACCCCAAATCACTGGGATGGTGGCACCACCTCCATGGGTTCCTGCATCAGGGTCCTCCCTGAACATCCCACCACACCAACACTTATCACACACTCTCAGTACTCATCCACAACACAAACAAATCCATAGTCACTCAAAACCTCATGTACACTATTCATCATCCACTCATACACAATCAACCCAGCACAGTAACAAAATAAATATAAAAATAATCAGGCAACAACACAAACAGGCACACAGGCATCCGAAACAAAGAGAGAGGTGAAGAGAAAAGAGATGCGCTCTCACCCTTGTGGCACCCCGAAGGGCCCCCCCCTCTTTGGTGTCTCCCCCTTCGGGGACGCCCCTCCTGGGGTGGCCCACCACCCCGCAGTGGGCCAGCTTATATGCCCCAGGAGGCTGCTGGATTCCTACGGCCAGGTGTTTCCAACTGCCTTGATGATGTTCTGCTGCAGCCAGGGAAGATTACTGGAAATCTTACCAGTTATCCTTCTCCTGGGCAACAGAGGGGATACGGCTCATAAATGCCCTCCTCCTTCCTCCTCCTCCTCTCTATTTTGCTTTGGTGCCTTTGGCTACCACCCTCCTTTTCACTTATTTGGAATAGGTGCCTCCATATATATATATGGAGGCGCCTATTCCAAATAAGTATATATATAATCTCTTCTTTGCTAGCTACCTTGATTCATTGGCAGGCTTAAATTGAAAGTGTCACTGATGTCCTGTCTGATGCAGGTATCTGGAGGCTCCCACCAGAACAATATGAAGGTGTTGCCTCTACTTGGCAATTTTCTACTTTCCTATAGCAGCAATAGGATAGATAGAAGTAATCAGCTCTACTGTAGCTCATTATTTCTAACCAGCCCTGATCTTGCCTACGTGGCTAAGACACCAAAGGGCCTTTTCCCAATTTACATAGGGACTGTGAAGATGGGACTTGCAGTAGTTGGGACTTGTAGTGAAAGCCCTGTTAGATGTCCCTTCCCCCCCCCCCCCTGCTGTTTAGTTAACGGATTTTTACTTTAGCCTCTTTTGGAATGTATTGGGAGGGTGGTTGGGAGCACCTGGGAGATAAGGATGGGCGGCAGAGCTGAGAAGCAAGGTCAGGCGTTAATTGGGATTAATAAGTCATGAGAAAGTGTCTGCAGCTGAGAAGGGGCGGGGGGCCCTCCTTCGGAAGACAGGATTGGTGAAAGCTGGGCGGGAAAATGGTCCGGTGGCAATAAAGGAGCTAGGGGAAAAGGCTTCAGGGTTCTTCCTTGGGGCTTGAATGCTGTGGGAGTTCCATCTGGGCAGGTATGCCGTTCTGTCAGGATAGCTAGGAAAAGCTAGGCCTGGTTTGACTTACTCTGTTTTGCAGCCTTTTGGGGTTTGTTTTTATATCCTTTTAGAGTCCCTTTTTATTCCCATTCCCCTTTCTTCACAACAACTACCTCACCCCTTTCCCTTACCCTCTTTTAGCCCTTTCTTATAAGGGATTGTTTTATTTGTATTGTACAATTGGAGACCCTACACTGCCTAACTTTTTATTTTACTTTTTAATAAAGTCTCCATCTTAAGCTTGGCATGTGTTCTTTGTCTAAAGGTCGGGCTGCTACACCGGTTTGGTGTACGGGACCCTTGGAGGGTGGGTGCCAGTCCATTGGGGCTGTGGTCTACCCTGGAGGGCTGGCGTCCTTCACAGGGACATCCCAGAGGCAGTCACTGATACTATCACTTGACAGAGGTTCTCCTGTTGGTTCCTTCTAAATTGGAGCATGAAATCTATTTCATAGAATCATAGTGTTGGAAGGGATGTCAACAATCATCTAGTCCAACCCTCTGCTGATGGCAGGAAATCCACTGCTCCAGTATCCCTGAGAGGCAGTCATCTAGCCTCTCCTTACAAAGAAGAGCCCAACACATTGCTAGACAGTCTGTTCCAGTGTTGAACTGCTCGTACCATCAGGAAGCTATACCTAATGTCCAGTAGCATTGTCTAGCCTACATGAATATTGTGGGGGACCTTACTACTGCTGCAAAATTCTCAGGTCTCAGGATTGTGGACCCCAGTTCCTCGCTCTTAGACATAGCATACTCTGGTTTTCAGGACACAGCATCTGCTTGTCTGTTGTGGGAGCTGGGGATGTATGTCACCTTGAAATTGAAACAAGAAAAAAAAGAGGGACCATCGGACCTGTCACTGGTTAAGTTCTGGGCAGTCTGCAGGTACGCTAGGTTTTGATGGTCTGTGTGTACCTCAACCGGATGTGCAGCACCCTCTACGATGTGCTGCCAGTTTTTGAATGTTGCTTTGATGGTTAAGAGTTCTTTCTCCCACACTGTGTAGTTCTGTTCGGTGAGAGTGAGCTTTTGTGAATAGTAGGTGCAAGGCAAAAGGACCCCATCTTCTTGGTGTGATTGGAACAGCATGGCCCCAGTGGGTTGACCTGGATTCCTGCACTGAGCAGGGGGTTGGACTCGATGGCCTTGTAGGCCCCTTCCAACTCTACTTTACTATGATTTATGATTCTATGAATGTTGGAGGCATCAGCCTCGACCATGAAGGGCACCTGCAGGTCTGGATGTTGAAGGAAGGGTTCCGATATGAACAGTTTCTTCTTCCATTGGCTCAGCAAGACTGATGCCACATCAGGAAAGTTTGGTAAAAATTTGTGGGTGGCAAATTTTACGCGATGGTGTCTTCTCTGCAATATGCCTTCAGGCCCCATTCCTGCAACATTTGCTAGCTGCCCACAACCTCCAATGCTCCTGTGCTCCCTTCTGACTCTCTGAGCCCTTTCTACATCACCCCAATGATCTGTCCCCATCATTGATTTAGATTTCATAGAACAGGCCTGTGGCTTATGCTGGCTCAGCTTGTCTGAGCGTGGAAAGCTAAGCAGGGTCAGGCCTGGTTATTACTTGGATCCTCTAGTTTCCTGCATTGAGCAGGGGGTTGGACTCGATAGCCTTGTAGGCTCCTTCCAACTCTATGATCTATGAAATCTAAGTGTTGGAAAGTGCAGCACTTCCCCTTCACAAGGGAGGGGAACACAAGGGAGTTCAACCTTGGAGCAGGTCTGTGAGTGGGGTGGCTATGTCATAAATCGTCATAAATCGTTGGTGAACCCTAGGAACTGCTGTATGTCTTTCACATTCTGGGGAGGATGCCAGAACACTATGGTTTCCACTTTGGCATGATACATGGCAACACCACTAGGGTTATTACATTCCCCAGGAACTCCACCACATTGAGGCTGAAAGCACATTTCTCGAGTTTGGCAAATAGGTGATGTTCTCGTAAATATTGCAGTACTGCCTGAACATGAGTGTTATGAACCTGCCAGTTAGGTGAGTAGATCAGGATATCATCAAGGTAGATAATGACAAACTGGTCCAAATAGTCACTGAAAACATCATTACCGTAATTAAGTACTTTGATGGCTGTACTGGAAGACTACAGAGGCATTATAGAGTCCAAATGGCATAACTGTGTAATCAAACTGTCCATACCTGGTCTGAAAGGCATTCTTCCACTCATCCCCAGGATGTATTTGGACGAGATTGTATGCCACACATAGGTGACGGTGTAGAACACTGCAGTTTAGTTGCTCTTACAGTTCAGGAATGAGGGGTAATGGGCACCAACTGTGCATTGTGTTTTATTCAAAGCTTGATAGTTGTTACACAGTCACAGCTCCCCACATTTCTTTTTTACAAATAACACTGGGCAAGTCGAGGGCCAGGTGAACTCCCTTTTACGGTTTTTGTCTAGGAAGTCCCTGAGAGCTGAGAGCTCCAGCTCTGACAGCGACTAGATCCACCCAACTGGAATCTGGGCTCCTGGTTCCAAGTCTATGGCCCAGTCATAGGGATGGTGTGGGGGTAATTTGTCTGCTTCCTTTTTACAAAAAACATCCTGAAGGTCCTATTAATTGTGGGTACGCTGCATTGTGGGAACCGATGCCCCACAGATGGAGATAGAGCTTGTGCTCCTGGGCCAACAGTGGATTCCACAGTGTGCAGAGGAAAATACCACCTCACCCCTTGACCACGTGATGTGCGGATCATGCAGAGGCAGCGAGGACCATTGGAAAAGGGGGGCACTACAAGCAAATAGAACTGGGTTTCATAGAATCATAGTAAAGTAGAGTTGGAAAGGTCCTACAAGGCCATCGAGTCCAACCCCCTGCTCAATGCAGGAATCCAGGTCAAAGCATCCCTGACAGATGGCTGCCCAACTGCACCTTGAATGCCTCCAGAGTGGGAGAGCTCAATTATTCCGTGTCCTGCAAACTGGGATGATCAAGAAGAGATCCTGGCCCTCCTCTGTGTGACATCCCTTCAAGTACTGGAAGAGTGCTATCATATCTCCCCTCAGTCTCCTCTTCTGAAGGCTAAACATGCCCAGTTCTTTCAGCCTCTCCTCACAGGGCCTTGCTTCCAGTCCCTTTATCATCTTTGTTGCCCTCCTCTAGTGGTGCATTTCATACCCGGCAGCCCCTCCGAATCTTCTTGATTCTCCGCACCACGCCTCCCCGATCCTCAATTTCTCTGCGGCACGGAGGGCCTCTCTGGCCACTCTCCAAGCCGCTCGGGCAGCCGTGCCACTCACGCGGGTTCCCATCATGTCACTTCCGGCTGGTCATGGCTGTTTTAAGCCCTGTTGCCCTGGTTTCTACGCCAAAACTCCAGCAACAGGGTTCTGCTGCATCGGCACAGGGCCCATCGTGTCACTTCTGGAAATGACACGACTGGAGCCCGTGTAGGCAGCACGGCTCGATGGACCGGGTGGCAGACCAAGCAGACGTCCAGGTATGCCCACAAGTCACCCCGAATATCGGGGGGCTACAAGCGGGCCAATTTCAGCCCACTCAAGTCCCCTGATATTCAAGGTAACATCCCTACCCTCCTCTGAACCCTCTCCAGTTTGTCTACATCCTTCTTAAAGTGTGGTGCCCAGAACTGGACGCAGTACTCAAGATGAGGCCTACCAGTGCCGAGTAAAGGGGAATTATCACTTCACGCGATTTGGAAGCTATACTTCTATTAATGCAGCCCAAAATTGCATTTGCCTTCTTTGCAGCCACATCGCATTGCTGGCTCATATTCAGTTTGTGATCCACCACAATTCCAAGATCCTTCTCACTTGTAGTATTGTGGAGCCAAGTGTCCCCCATTCTGTAACTCTGCATTTGGTTTCATCTCCCTAGTTGCAGCACTTGGCATTTATCCCTATTAAATTTCATTCTGTTGTTTTTGGCCCAGAGCTCCAGCTATTGAGATCGCTTTGAATTTTGTTTCTGTCTTCCAGAGTATTAGCTGTTCCACCCAACTTTGTGTCATCTGCAAACTTGATAAGCATTCCCTGCACCTCCTCATCCAAGTCATTAATAAAAATGTTGAAGAGCACTGGGCCCAGGACTGAGTCCTGCAGTACCCCGCTCATTACCTCTCCCCAGTTTGAGAAGGACTGGGTCACAACATCCCTGAATCTCAAGGTCAGTGGCACCATCTGCTGTGTTATGGGGCCTGAAATTAACTGCTGTCTGTCTGTGGTTTTCACTGCAACTGGAACACCCAGAGGACAAGCTGGGATGGGGTGTTGGGTGGCAAATTTCCCGTCCATAAGGTTGCTTGATGCCCCTGAATCCAGCATCATTTGGGTATGCCGCACCAGAGTGTCTTGACCATGCATACTTGTAGTCAGGGTCAACAGACAGCAGGGTACCTCGTCAGGGTGGTAGGATCAGGTAGGGGTTTCGTTTCCCATGACCTTTTTTCCTCTGGGGACAGCCCCCCCCCCACAGCTGCATTGGTGCTTCAGCCAGCATCAATAGGCTGGGGTACATTGTGGATATACAATGACAATGTACATTGTACATTGTCAGGTTGGCGGGTTAGCAATTCGGTTGATGGGTTAGCAATTAGTGTGTGGTCAGGTGGGACATGGAACAATGGCTTTCCAGGCTAGTTCATCCAGGATGCTGTCAGCCAAACCCTCCAGAAATTGGTCCATGAGTATCGCCCCATTCCAACTTAAATCCTGTGCCAAAAGCTGGATGGAGCTCATGTATGAAGACACAGGGATGTCTTCATACATGTCTTCCCCTTCCCTTGCCAGAGATGATGAATCCGTCTATTAGGTCAGAGCCCTACACATGAGGAGCCCCTTTCCTCCGGAGTAGACCTCTGCTGCAGCCTGGCACTTCAACAAGGTTCCCTGAGTTGAGCCTGCCTCCTCTGGCGCCATTGCCTGCTGGGGTTTGGGGAATGCTCAGGCCCCTGTTGCAGTGCAGGCCCTGACAGGAACTGGGCATTTCCCCCCACTGGGACCTCCAACTTTTCCTGCTCAGAGGAGGACTCTAGTGGGGACATGTCAGCAGGTGCCCTCCGGCTGTACCTCCTTCCCTCATTTCATCTATTTTTGCCTGGTTGTGCACAATTTCCCTTGTGGGAGAAGACTGAGGCAAAGTAGGAACAGAGCAGTCCAGCCTTCTCTCTATCAGCCAGTTCTTCTGGGAAACAAGGTGCGCAAGGAGAGTCATCCCTGTGCGCTGATTTGGCTGGGAAACAGGGAGCAATGGATGACTGTGCTCATGGTCCCTGTTTCCCTGCAGGATGGGGCTCCCACCAGCTGGCCAAGTTAATCAATAAATTGCCATTTTTTAATTTTCCCAATAAAACTCAATTTCTGGAAAAAGCTCTGTCCTTGCCGTTGCTGCTTCTTAAATACCTTAACAGTCTGAAGTTATGCTGTGCTACTGTGTAATTGGGAAATGTGCTAGTTTCTGGGCCACCTCTAAAGAGCAACCATCCTCCAGCAGAAAAGAGCCAGGTGGTCACAGTGGGAAAAGTTTATCCTAGAATATTTGAGCTAAACATAACAGGAGGGTTGCCAGCAAAATGCCCAGAAAAGATATGCTCCTAACGTATCAATAAATGAACATGACAGAGACTAGCCTCCGCAGAAATGGAGGCTACCCTTTTTCCCTAGGTGGCATGGCAGTTTTATAACCATATTCTCTTTTTGCCTGATAGGGGTGTACACCCAGCCAAGGCATAAGGTTCTGCTGATTAAATCTGTTGTGCTCTCCTTCCAAATAGCTGTTGCACAGTTGCCTCTGCCTTCACACCCTACCTTACCTGCACTCTCTTTTTACCCCAGGGACCATATTTCAGTAACAGAGAACATTTCAGTAACATTTTCAGGCAGAAGGTCGCAGTTCAATCCCTGGCATCTCCAGGTAGAGCTGAAAAAACTCCTGCCTGAAACTCTGGGGAGCCATTGCTGCCACTCGGTGTTGACAATACTGGGCTAGAGGGACCGATAAAGCAGCTTCCTATGCTCCTAAGACACTAGTTTTAAAAGAAGAAGAGAGGAACTGGGGACAGCAATACAGAGACTGCTGAGTCGCTTTCACAATATTCAGATGCTAAGTTCAGCCAGTTCCTTGACTCTGACCCATGTTACAGTCACATATCTGAGCGGTGCAAGAAATCACGAGAATAAAGAAAATTGCACATGTCTTACCGCAATAATCCATCCATATTCATGGTTATTCACGCCAATTAGATACGGGACAGCACTGAACTCCTTTGCAGCCAGTAGTTCCTCTGGTGCCTTTGGAATAAATTCTCCATCGACTACTGCAGGGAAAACCCCAAATTCCTGTTGAAAGAAAACCTTGTCTTTAACTTGTGCTTGCTCCCTAAAAGAAATTGCAAAAAAAATAAAAAATGTCTGTCTGGAATGAAACAAAACTGGAAAAGTTCAAAGACTCGAAACCAAACAAAGAAGGATTCGGAAAATGAAATTGCAGCTCCTGCTGTATAGGCCACATTGCTTGGTCAGCAGTTTTACATGAACTGCACACCAGACAGGGTCAGGTGCTGAGTCCAGGGAACCATTTGGGCACCATGCCTGTCAGCAGTTGGGGAGCTGGTCACCTGCACTGCCCTCTAGAGTGGAAAGGAGACTCTTTCCATGCCCCCTGCTGCTCCCTCAGATTTCAGTTCAGGTGCAAAAGTGTGGCAAAATACTCCTCAGCACTTGGTATTGGCACTCAACACTGATTAGGCAACCAATGGCTACTGTGGAGAGAAAGTCAGGTCAGACACACACACACACACACACACACACACACCACCACCACCTACACACACCTCTGCCTAGGGCAGAGACAGCTCAATTCCGAGTAGTCATTTGCATCAGCCTATGTTTGCATTCACCTCAATGGGACACATCTACATACCCCCCAGTAGCTTCCCCTGGCAGTCTCAAAGAGCTGCAAAACACCCTCAGACACTGAGGGGCGCCAGGACACACCGGCAGTCTCAAAGAGCTGCCAAGTATCCTCAAGCACCAGGATCCCGGCAGGAAAAGCCGGTTCCACCTGTTAACAGGTGGAACCGGAAGGGAGGGGGGAGCAGGGAGAGGAGGTAAAAGAGGGGCATCAAGCCCCGGTAAGTTGTTGGATGTTGGGTGCATGGACCATCCGTGACTTCGGTCAGGGCAACAGAACTCAACCCCGTACAAAGCGCCCAGTAATGGCTGTAAGTCTGAATGACTCACAGTGAACCGCTTTCTAGGAGCTTAGGTCTTTTAAGGTCAGTATTGCCTATTGCCTGTCTGCAGAGCTCCTTTCTAGCTCGATGTGTATTGGAGTTGCACGCTCCATTAACTTTTATAGACTCCACTTGTTTAAGGTGGAGTCCTTATCTGTTTGTTTTGATTTGCTCCATTAAACTTACTATAAACAATTCCTATTCCTAGTCAATTTCAACTCTCTCATTCAGCGCCTATTGAAAGCAGCAGCCGGGAACCGCTTAAAGGGAGTTTTCTCAGCTCTGGTTAACCCATTAACTCCCGAACTCATGCAAAGGACTGGCAGCGGTCCTTCACAGCTACCTCCAGCATCAGAAGCAGGATGACTCTCAATACCAGTTGCTGGGGAACACGGAGGGGGGCATGCTGGACTGGGGCGTCTGGCTGACCACTGTGTGAACAGAATGCTAGATTAGATAGGGAATTTGGTCTGATCCAGCATAGCTTTTCCTATGTTCAGAGCAATACCAGCAGATCCAGACGTGAGATGCACAGTGAGATCAGTCACTACCTCAGGCATAGGCAATTTGTGAACCTCCAGTTTGGCCTACAACCCCCATCATCCCTCACCATTGGTTATGTTGGCTAGGGCTGATGGGAGTTGGCAGCCAAAACATCTGGAAGCCACAAGCTGCCCACCCCTGTGCTATTTGGTAACTGGTCCTCTGCATTTCACTCATGCTCAGCTGACTTTCAGTGAATTAGTCCTTGCCTTCCCTATCAATAGGACTGTGCGCATAACCTGACCTTAAAACACTGAATTTCTCCACCAAGGTATTTTGTGCTCCAAAAGACCTGTATAAATTATGCAGATGTGCACATTTCTTCTTACAATGTAGAATTTCTTCTGCATTCTTTACCATTTAGCATAATTCATTCAAGTTTTGCTAGCCATGAATATGGGGCAATGCAAAGTGCTGAAGCCCTGTCTGTAATCTCTGGGCATCTCCTTCAGCCCTGACTTGTTCTGGCATTTCTGAGATTTCAGAGGGCTCCTGGCCCAGGCTCTTTCCAGTGTACCCCTGCAGCAGTAAGGGCTAGAGACTTGCTCTTTTTAAAATATGAAATGGGAAATTCTCAGCAAGTTGCATTCTGCACCCAGTGTATGTATGACACCTTCTGCAGGGTTTCTGTGTTCCTGTGGAACTGCAGCATGCACACACAGCCCGCTGATAAAGCTACAGTCACTGTTCCAACTCCAGTGCCAACTGCAGCTGCCTGGCCTCTCCCTTGGCCTCCAACTGCAGCTCCTTGAGTCATAGAATCATAGAATCATAGAAAAGTAGAGTTGGAAGGGGCCTACCAGGCCATCGAGTCCAACCCCCTGCTCAATGCAGGGATCCAGGTCAAAGCATCCCTGACAGATGATTGTCCAGTTGCACCTTGAATGCCTCCAGACTGGGAGAGCCCACCACCTCGCTAGGTAGTTGATTCCATTGTCTTATTGTTCTGACAGTCAGGAAATTTTTCCTGATGTTTAGGTGGAATCTAGGTTCCTGTAACTTGAGCCCATTATTCCGTGTCCTACAAACTGGGATGATCAAGAAGAGATCCTGGCCCTCCTCTGTGTGACATCCCTTCAAGCAGGGCCGGCGCTACCGCTAGGCCAACTAGGCTGTTGCCTAGGGCGCGTAGCGTAAGAGGGCGCAGAACGCTGCACTCCTCTTCGCTGCCGGCGCGCTCCTGCCCTGCCCTGCCGTCCCGCCCGCCTCTCCGAGAAAGCCAGGTCAGTGCGCCCGGAGTAGTGGTGGGGCCGAGCCTGGGCGCCTCCCCCCCACCTTGCCTCGCCTCCACGCCGCCTCCCACCTCGCCTCGCCGCCGCCTCCCCCCACCTCGCCTCGCTTCGCCTCTGCGCCGCCTCCCCCCCACTTCGCCTTGCTTCGCCTCCCCCCCTCGCTTCACCTCCCCCCCCGCTTCGCCTCGCCTCGCCTCGCCTCTACTCCGCGCTGCCTCCCCCCCCCGACACCTACCTTCTCCGTGCTGTTTCCGGAGCCCCGCCCGCGCTCTGTTTTGGCGGGAAGAACCAGGGCAACAGGGCTTAAACAGCCCTGTTGCTCTGGTTTCCCCCAGCCAAAAACAGAGCGCGGGGGTCCCTTTTCGGAAGAGGTGTGGAAAGGTAGGTGGGGAGCGGCAGCGGCAGCGTGCGGGGTAGTGTGTCCGGTGGCGGCGGCGGCGGCGGCGGCGGCGGCGGGAGGTTGCAGGGCTGCTTTCCGGAGCCCCCCCCCACGGCACGAGAGGGGGGGGCGCTAAACATAGTTTAGCCTAGGGCGCCAAACTGTCCTGCCTTCAAGTACTGGAAGAGTGCGATCATATCTCCCCTCAGTCTCCTCTTCTGAAGGCTAAACATGCCCAGTTCTTTCAGTCTCTCCTCATAGGGCCTTGTTTCCAGTCCCTTTATCATCCTTGTTGCCCTCCTCTGAACCCTCTCCAGTTTGTCTACGTCCTTCTTAAAGTGTGGTGCCCAGAACTGGACGCAGTACTCAAGATGAGGCCTAACCAGCGCCGAGTAAAGGGGAATTATCACTTCCCGCGATTTGGAAGCTATACTTCTGTTAATGCAGCCCAAAATAGCATTTGCCTTCTTTGCAGCCACATCGCATTGCTGGCTCATATTCAGTTTGTGATCTACCACAATTCCAAGATCCTTCTCACTTGTAGTATTGTGGAGCCAAGTGTCCCCCATTCTGTAACTCTGCATTTGGTTTCCTCTCCCTAGGTGCAACACTTGGCATTTATCCCTATTAAATTTCATTCTGTTGTTTTCGGCCCAGCGCTCCAACCTATCGAGGTCACTTTGAATTTTGTTTCTGTCTTCCAGAGTATTAGCTGTTCCACCCAACTTTGTGTCATCTGCAAATTTGATAAACATTCCCTGTACCTCCTCATCCAAGTCATTAATAAAAATGTTGAAGAGCACTGGGCCCAGGACCGAGCCCTGTGGTACCCCCGCTCGTTACCTCTCCCCAGTTTGAGAAGGAACCATTGATAAGCACTCTTTGAGTCCGATTCTGTAGCCAATTGTGGATCCACCTGATAGTTGTTCCATCTAGCCCACTCTTAGCTAGCTTGCTAATCAGGATATCATGAGGCACTTTGTTGAAAGCTTTGCTGAAGTCCAGATATATCAAATTTGCAGATGACACAAAGTTGGGTGGAACAGCTAATACTCTGGAAGACAGAAACAAAATTCAAAGCGATCTCAATAGGCTGGAGCGCTGGGCCGAAAACAACAGAATGAAATTTAATAGGGATAAATGCCAAGTGCTGCACCTAGGGAGAGGAAACCAAATGCAGAGTTACAGAATGGGGGACACTTGGCTCAACAATACTACAAGTGAGAAGGATCTTGGAATTGTGGTAGATCACAAACTGAATATGAGCCAGCAATGCGACGTGGCTGCAAAGAAGGCAAATGCAATTTTGGGCTGTATTAATAGAAGTATAGCTTCCAAATCGCGGGAAGTGATAATTCCCCTTTACTCGGCACTGGTTAGGCCTCATCTTGAGTACTGCGTCCAGTTCTGGGCACCTCACTTTAACAAGGACATAGACAAACTGGAGAGGGTTCAGAGGAGGGCAACAAGGATGATAAAGGGACTGGAAACAAGGCCCTATGAGGAGCGACTGAAAGAACTGGGCATGTTTAGCCTTCAGAAGAGGAGACTGAGGGAGATATGATCGCACTCTTCCAGTATTTGAATGGATGTCACACAGAGGAGGGCAAAGATCTCTTCTCGTTCATCCCAGTTTGCAGGACACGGAATAATGGGCTCAAGTTACAGGAACCTAGATTCCACCTAAACATCAGGAAAAATTTCCTGACTGTCAGAGCAATAAGACAATGGAATCAACTACCTAGGGAGGTGGTGGGCTCTCCCAGTCTGGAGGCATTCAAGGTGCGGCTGGACAGACATCTGTCAGAGATGCTTTGACCTGGATTCCTGCATTGAGCAGGGGGTTGGACTCGATGGCCTTGTAGGCCCCTTCCAACTCTACTTTTCTATGATTCTATGATTCTATGTCCACAGCATTCTCACAGTCCACAAGGGAGGTTACCTGATCAAAAAATGAGATCAGATTAGTCTGGCAGGATTTGTTCTTGACAAATCCATGCTGGCTTCTAGTAATCACTGCATTGTTTTCAAGGTGCTTGCAGACTGACTTCTGTATAATCTGCTCCAAAATTTTCCCAGGGATTGATGTCAGACTGACTGGCCTATAGTTCCCAGGTTCTTCCTTCTTGCCCTTTTTGAAGATGGGAACAACATTTGCCCTCCTCCAGTCATCTGGCACTTCACCTGTCCTCCATGATTTCTCAAAGATAATAGAGAGTGGTTCTGAGAGTTCTTCTGCCAGTTCTTTTATTACTCTAGGATGCAGCTCATCAGGCCCCGGAGATTTAAACTCATTCAGAGTAATCAGGTGCTCCTTGACCATTTGCCTATCAATCTCAAGCTGCAATCCTGCCCCTACAGTCTGTACTTCAGGTTTGCCAGGGGGGTCATAGACTCTCTTTTGGGAGAAGACCGAGCCGAAGTAGGAATTGAACACTTCTGCCTTTTCTTTGTCTTCTGTTATCAATTTGCCATCCTCATCGCGTAGTTGAACCACCATTTCTTTCTTCTGTCTTTCACTGTGCATGTATCTGAAGAAAGCTTTCTTGTTGTGTTTAGCATCCCTCGCTAACCTTAGCTCAATCTCAGCTTTAGCCTTCCTGACACTATTCCTGCAGTTCTGTGCTACCTGCCTGTACTCTTCCCTTGTAGCCTGTCCTTCCTTCCTTTTTTGTGTCCTTTTTTGTTTTCAGGTCACCTTTGAATTTATTGTGAAGCCACATTGGCTTCTTCTGTTGCCCTTTGCCTTTTTCCCTTGTGGGAATTGTTTGCAATTGTGCCTTTAAAATTTCCTTTTTTAAAAACTCCCACCCTTCCTGGGCTCCTTTTCTCATTAGAGTCGCTTGCCATGGGATCTTACTTATCATTGTTCGGAGTTTGTTAAAATTGGCTTTCCTAAAATCCAGGGTACGTGTTTGGCTACACTCAGCTTTTGCTCCCCTTAGAATCAAGAACTCAAGTATAACATGGTCACTTTCTCCCAGAGTGGCCACTTTATCCACTAAGTCATCTCTGTTGGTTAGAATCAGGTCAAGGATAGCAGATCCTCTAGTTCCTTCCTCCATTTTCTGTAGGAGGAAGTTATCAGCAGCACAACTCAGGAATTTCTTGGAGGGGCAATGTTTGGCTGAATAAGTCTCCCAACAGATATCAGGGAAATTGAAGTCCCCCATTACTACCACATCATGCCTCCTTGAAACAATGGCAATTTGCTTTTCAAAAGTTTCATCCTCGTCTTCTCCTTGATTGGGTGGTCGGTAGTAGATTCCAACCGCCATGTTCGTCTTATCCTTTGCCCCCTTTATTTTAACCCAGATGCTCTCAATGGGGCTGCCAAGCTCCTCTTCCTGTATCTCTGTGCAGAGATACGTATCTACAGCGCAACTCCACCTCCCTTTCTGTTGCTTCTGTTTCTTTTGAACAAGTTATACCCTTCAATTGCTGTATTCCAGCCATGGGAGTCATCCCAGCAGGTTTCAGTTATCCCTATCAAGTCGTATTTGCCCTCATGCATCAAGAGTTCAAATTCGTCCTGTTTGTTGCCCATACTCTGGGCATTAGTATAGAGACATCGAAGACTATGTGCTTTATAGTCCGACTTTCCCCCTACATTTTGTGGTAGACTATCATTGGGCACCGCTGGAGCTGTTCTCTCCGTTGTGGCACAGAGGCCTTCTTCCAATGGTACCCCCGAGTTTATGTCTCCCTCCCCTGTTGGATTCAGTGATGAAGTTCCTCGTGCTGTGGCCAAACACATTCTTCCCAGTCCTTGTGAGGTGCAACCCATCCTTTGCCAGCAGTCCATCTTCCAGGAAGTGTAGCCCGTGGTCCCAGAATCCAAATCCCTCACGTCGGCACCACTTTCGTAGCCAGTCATTCACTCAGAGTATTTTCTTTCCCTTTCTATGCTTCTTCCAAGTACTGGAAGGATGGATGAGAAAACTATCTGGGCCCCAAAGTTCTTGAGGGACGAGAGCAGAGGTCAGCCTGCAGAGGACGAATTTCCGGGCACCCAACGTGACAGCGAGCAAGAGGCTGTCTTGCCAACTCTTCAAAGTCTGCCGTGATTTCTTTGTAACCCCACTTGCCAGTATCATTTGTACCCACGTGGAAGAGAAGAAAGGGGTATGTGTCGGTGGGCTGTGTGAGCCTCGGCAGCTGCTCTGTCACATCCTTAAATTCCGTGCCCCGGGGAGACAGCACACCTGGCGAGTCCATGGGTCTTTCGCGACATACTTTGGCTTCGATCCCCCGCAGGAGGGAGTCTCCCACTACTAGTACTCTTCTCTTTCTCTTGCTGTAGGCCTTGGTTTGATTGCCTCCACTTGACTGACCATCAGCCTCTTGCTCGCTGTCACGTTGGGTGCCCAGAAATTCGTCCTCTGCAGGCTGACCTCTGCTCTCGTCCCCAAGTACTTGGAAGTGGTTCGATAGCTCCACTGCTTCCAGAGGCGCAGAGTGTCTTCTAGTTCTTCTGCTCCTAACAGTCACCCTATTCCAGGGAGTTCCCCTTACATTATTTTCCCTTGCCTCAGCAGTCTCAGACTCTGCCTCATCCTGCCATTGCCCTTCTGGCTCCTGTACTATGCTTTGCTGCTGTAGATCCACCGTTCTGTCTAAGAACTCTTCACTTTCTCTTATACTCCTGAGGGTTGACACTTGCTGCTCCAGTCCTCTGACCTTTTCTTCCAACAGCGTGACCAAACACGTGTAGGCCATGTTGATCTCCGGCAGGAAAACAAACATTGCACACACATTGCAGGTCACCACCACTGCAGATTCCTTTCCTTCTCTGTTCCCTTTATGTTTCTGTCTTTCTAGAAAATTTCTTAGGGACCTCCCCCTTGACCTCCCCTGCTGAACTCCGCTGCCAAACTCCTGTTTGCTCTCCCTGTGCGCTCTCTCTGTTCGTTCGCTCTCTGGGAGCCTGCTTGCCTTATCCCAGTCCCAAAAACAGCTGGAGCCTCTCTCCTGTTGTGCTCCTGCTCAGCTGGGAGTCAGGAACAGAATGAGCTCCCAGGCCTCTCCCTTCCTTTTAAGCTCTCAGGCCACACTCTTCCCTTGCAGCTCCTGTTGTCCTTGCACTCCAGCAAGTTGTAGTGCTGCTCCTGTTGTTGTGCTACTCCACTGCCAAACTCCTGTTTGCTCTCCCTGTTTGCTCTCTCTGTTTGCTCTCTCTGTTCGCTCGCTCTCTGGGAGCCTGCTTGCCTTATCCCAGTCCCAAAAACAGCTGGAGCCTCTCTCCTGTTGTGCTCCTGCTCAGCTGGGAGTCAGGAGTCTTCTGCACCTCACCCACAACAAAGCCAGTCTATTCTCGATCGTACGAGTGGCACTTCCACAAGCCACTGCACTTCCCAGTGCTATGCTGGAGCTTCAGCAAAGGAAGCTGCACACACACTGATGGCAGTGCCCCTTCTGCTGACTCCCTCGTGCCTGAGACCTGAGGTACAATGGTTACTAAACTGGAAGCCCAGAGAAGACTTGGACTACTGAAATCTAGCCCCTGGGCCTCATTAACAGTCACTGCGGAGCCTGTTCTTCATCTTTATGGGTTGGGGAGCTCTGTCCAAAATATGCAGAGACCTTATATGGAGACTTATAGAGTGTGAAATATTTATGGGTGAACAGCTGGATCTTGGACAGGCCATCGAGTCCAACCCCCTGCTCAATGCAGGAATCCAGGTCAAAGCATCCCTGACAGATGATTGTCCAGTTGCACCTTGAATGCCTCCAGAGTGGGAGAGCCCACCACCTCCCTAGGTAGTTGGTTCCATTGTTTTATTGCTCTGACAGTCAGGAAATTTTTCCTGATGTTTAGGTGGAATCTGGGTTCCCGTAACTTGAGCCCATTATTCCGTGTCCTGCAAACTGGGGTGATCGAGAAGAGATCCTGGCCCTCCTCTGTGCAGGGATGTTGAAGAGTCCTTGGTCTCGAGTCACGAGTCGAGTCACGAGTCTTTGGACCCGAGTCTCGAGTCCGAGTCCAAGTCCTTGGTCCAAAATGGTGACTCACGAGTCCCGAGTCCCAAGTCACTCCCAAAGCTGACTCCACGAGTCCCTATTAAAATCAATGGGGTTTCCCCCCAACAAAATAAGGCTACTTCAGATGTGTGGCTTAAATAACTTCTAGGCACAAGTGTGCCTTTTATCTCAAACTCTGCCACTGATTTTGACAAGAACAGACCAGGCAGAAAACCCCAAAATAACCAGGCAGGCAGAGGAGGCAGGGAACCCCAAAACAGGCAGGCAGAGGCCTTTGTCTTGGACAATTCAAACTGTGGAACTGGTTAAGAAGAGACCAGGCAGGCAGAGGAGGCTGGGAACCCCAAACAGGCAGGCAGAGGCAGCCAAACCCAAAATGTCTGAAAGGTTGCATTTTAGGAAAATGATTTTAAAAAATAAACTTGGATTGTTACTGCAACTAGGTCCAGACAGCACCTGCAGGTGGCATCAAGCAGGGATGTTGACGAGTCCTTGGTCTCGAGTCCCAAGTCGAGTCTCGAGTCCCATTAAAAATATTGGGACTCGAGTCCGAGTCGAGTCAGAGGGGGGACTCAGTCCGACTCACGAGTCGAGTCCTGGAGTCCGAGTCCCCATCCCTGCCTCTGTGTGACAACCCTTCAAGTACTGGAAGAGTGCGATCATATCTCCCCTCAGTCTCCTCTTCTGAAGGCTAAACATGCCCAGTTCTTTCAGTCTCTCCTCATAGGGCCTTGTTTCCAGTCCCTTTATCATCCTTGTTGCCCTCCTCTGAACCCTCTCCAGTTTGTCTACGTCCTTCCTTGCTTCTTTTTCACCTGGGAGAATTTCAACAGTTCATGGCTCTGGAAGCTACCAGAATAAACAACAGAGAATATTATCTGGAGACAGCTAGCATCACATTCCGGCTGAATCCATTGTTTTTGAGGACCTAAGTCATAGCTTGCACTTACCAGAAATAAGTTGGCATTCAGGCTACTTAGTTCTTCTTCTGATTTGCTCCTTAAGCAACGCACCATTGCAGAACTGTTTGTCTCACAGCCAGAGGCATTTGCAACTCTCTTGAAGTTTTATGGTGAAAATAACAACAACAACAAGAAGACAACAGATTAAATACAACTGGTACTCTATGAAGCATGAACTACAGCAACTGCCCAGTACCACGGTGGGCTTGCTTGCAGAATCAGAGTTCTTACGGGGCCATCTCAGGCTTGTCATCCTGAGACAAGAACGCACAAGGAATTGCAGTATATTTCAGAATTAGATGACAGGTTACAGGTTACAGGGACAGCCTACGTCTCCCGGGTAACATGTAGTTTAAAAAGAGCATGACATGGCACGGCATCACCCCCACCCTTACCAAGGTGTGCATATAGTCCTTTGATAAAGCTAGTCATCTATGCCATGCTGCCAAGTGATGGGGTGAATCCATTCCTTGGCTTCCATGGATTCCCAGTCAATGTGGGAGTGTGAGAAGATTCTCCTCTATGGCAACAGTTAATAGCCATCTTGCCATGTCGTGGTCACATGCATTCCCACCTAGCAAATTGCTGTCTGTATTCATTCATCTCTCTTTCATCTCTTTTCAGCCCCTGATTATTTATTTATTTATTACATTTATACCCCGCCTTTTTCCCCGCAAGGAACCCAAGGTGGCTTACATAATACTCCTCCTCCTCTCCATTTTATCCTCACAACTACCCTGTGAGGTAGGTTAGGCTGAGAGGCAGTGACTGGTCCAAAGTCACCCAGTGAGTTTCATGGCTGAGCAGGGACTAGAACCCGGATATTTGATAGATGCTTGAGCTGCAACCTTAAAACTTTTTCTTTCCTGAACATGTATACTGTTTACAGTGAGTCTTGTCTAAATTAAGCAATCTGAGTATCTGAGTATGAATAATACTTTCCAGTGTTAAAACAGCAGCAGACTTACTTGAGCAATGACTTCTGGGTGACGATGGATCAGAACTGGGATCTGAGCAACTCCACTCTCTGATATGGCTCGATGGAACAAGCCTTTGGACAAGGGAGACAGGATCTACAGCCGAAAAAATAAAAGTGGGGTGGGGAGCGTACAGAAAATAGAGTACTAAAATTTCAAGGTGTTTTAATAACAACAGAGACATCAGGTTTTATTTTATTAGGAGGCTGAGAAAAACTCTTCCAAGTGTGGGCTAGACCTTGAGAGATAAAAGAGGCCCAGATAATTTCTAAGGGCCACCAAGGGGGGGAACTGTGGAGGTCTGGTCCCTTCAGGAATATTTCATACCCACTCCCTGAATTTTCAGCTTTCATTTTAAAAAGTCTTGACTTTTATACTTCGGGAGATTTAAGGGGATATGTGCAGGCAGGATTCTACCCAATTGCTCAGTAAGAAGCAATGCTAAGCCCACCTTCCAGAGTTCTGGCCAATGAGGGCAAAGGCCCTGGGATAATTGACATGCTATCTGGCCACTTTTATTTTATTTTATTGATTCAACCTCTGAGGGATGTCCAGAGGTTGAATCAATAAAACATAGGAGAGGAGACATAGGAGAGGGCCTTCTTGGTAGTAGCCCCTGCTGATTGTGGAATGCTCTCCCCAGTGAGGCCTGCCTGGCACCAACATTGTCATCTTTTTTGCACCAGGTTAAGACTTTCCTCTACTCCCAGGCATTTGGCGGCATATGATGGGTTTTTAAAATGCTGCTTTATTGGGTCCTGCTATTACATTATTAATTGTGTTTAGCTGTTTCAAACTAGTTTAAAGGTTTATGTATGTTAAAGGTTTTATATTATATTTTATCATGTATTTTAAGGTTATAATTTTTGTGAACTGCCTGGAGAGCTCTGCCTATTGGGTATAGAAATGTAATAAATGAATGAACGAACATATCAGTTGTCATTCAGCTGAAGCTCTCAGGCAAAGTACATAAAAATTAAAATACTGTAAAATCATTACAACAATCCGAAGGCAATCGCAGTTAAAAGCAGCAAGAGAAACACAATTTACAATTGCAGAGCCTAAGCATCAAAGGCTGCTGAAAGATCTACCAAAAAGATCTACCAAAAGATCTACCAAAAAGATCTCAGAATAAATCTCTAATGGAGAATAAGAACAGCTCTAAATGAACTTTAAAGCGCAACCAGGCGGTGAAACATATAGCAGTTAAAAGGTCTGTGAGAATAAAAAGATTCTCACCAGACCTTTTAACTGACACCAGAATAAACAAGGCAGGCACCAGGTGGCCTTCTCTCGGGAGGGCATTCCACAGGTGGGAGGCTACCACTGAGAAGACCTTTGCATGAGTGGCCATCTGCCAAATCTCAGCATGCAGGGGCACTTGGTGCTGAATGAATCCGAGGCTGCAGTATATTAACAAACTATTCTATTGACTACAAACTAGAGAATAGTGGTGGGAGATCCTCCCACCACCCGACTTGCGGTGTGCTCGGCAAGTGCTGCCACCACGCCTGCCAAGCCAGGCCAAAAGCGAGCACCAGCCGAGACGCTCACCAGACTTCCGGGTTCCCTCCAGAGCGCTTTTTAGTTAGAAAATGGCATAAGATACATTAAAAGCAGCCGTGATTTATGTAACTTGTGCAAATCGTGGCCATTTTAAATGTATCTTATGCCATTTTCTACGTAAAAAGCACTCCGGAGGGAACCTGGAAGTTGCTTCCCTGGCTCGGCTTGGGAGAGTTGAGCTGGGGAGGCAGGTAGGTCGAGCGGAGCTTGGTGGGGGGGTCGAGCCCGGCGAGTTCGCTGGACTTCCACCACCCCCGAACAAGATCCACACACATCCGAGAATAGTTCTAACAAAATTACTAGTACAGACTTCTCATTCTTGTGCTTAAGTCCTTCTGCCTATAATTTCACATATAAGGCATCTCAGCCTCTACTGAAGATCACATTTCACTACACTTGGAGCAGGGCCTCCAGTGATGATCGCAGGGCACAGGCAGGCAGGAACATGGAAATGATGTGGATTCCCCCTTCTTAGGGAAGGTACTTGAGGGTCATGGCAGAGCAACTGCAGGCACTTTTGGAGGATACTGATTATCTAGACCCATTCCGATATGGGTTTCAACCTGGTTACAGGACCAAATCAGCCTTGGTCGCCCTTTATTAAGATAGGGACAGGGGGAGTACAAGCCTGTTCAATTTCTCATCAGCTTTTGATACCATCAACCTCCTTTTTTTGTTTCAGAGATCACAATCTCTGTCTTGATAACTGGCTAAAAAAAAATCCCAGTCTTTTGCAAGTGCTCACCTGCTCACACTTTTCCATGTTCCCAAGCACCTAGAGTTCCCAAGCACTTGCAAAAAGACTGGATTTTTTTTTTTTTAATGTAAGTGCAAAAATATTTGTGCACATCAGAGGGTGCAAAAAAGAGGGGAAAGATAGATTGGCAACCATGGACAGCCCCTCCAAGGTGCCACTTCGGCACTTTGAAGGGGCTGTCATTGGCTATCAAGATGGGGACCGCGAAAGCTGGATATCAAGCCAGAGATTGCAATCTCCAGAACAAAAAAGGGTAAAGGGGGAAAAAGCCATGGCAAACCGAAAAAACAGCTTGCAACTATGATGGGGAAGGCAACTAACCAGTAAGCACTGCCCCCAAGTGCTGTTTGGGCACTTGTGGGGTGGGTGGCGGTGGCGGTGGCCCAGGCGAGCTTGGCAAGAGCAGCAAGGGGGTTTGCCACTCTAACCACTACGCCAGTGTGGTGTAGTGGTTAGAGTGTTGGACTGGGACTCGGGAGACTGGGTGACTTTGGGCCAGTCACTGACTCTCAGCCTAACCTACCTCACAGGGTTGTTGTGAGGATAAATGGAAAGGAGGAAGATTATGTAAGCCGCCTTGGGTTCTTTGCAGGAAAAAAGGCGGGGTATAAATATAATAAATAAAAATAAAATAAATTGCCAAGATACTTGCTAGCCAATTCCCAGCACTCATGATGGGGTTGGTCACCTGATGGGGTTGGTGACACAACAACCCATCATGGGTACAACAACCCCTAAAACAATCCATGGGTTGTTGGGGTGGCTTGTTGCCTTCAAACAAGCCACCCTGTGGGAATTGGTCCAGCTTTGTATGACACCACAACCCACTGTGGTTTGTCACAGTGATACAGTGGTTCCAGTCTTACCTGCAGGGTCGAATAGAAAATCATGGCCATTTTAAGGTGGTTTTTTATGGTATTTATGTGAAAAATGCAGCGCCGGGGACCCGGAAGTACCTCTCCCCGGCTCCTCTCCAGGGAGATGTGCCGAGCCGGGGAGAATGTAAGTTCTGTGGAGCTCAGGGGGGCGACTGGGGTGAGTTCACCCCGCTTCCACCCCCCAATCGAGTCACGCATACATCCCTACTTCCCTGACCCTGCCCAAATTTATTTGCACTTATCCTTGGTGATTCATCCATTCTTTCATCATTTCCTACATATGTCTCTTTTAAATCAGAGCTGGTCAGAGACCCACTTATGCAACAACCCCATTTTTGTTGCACATTAGCCTGGTTTGCAATTGTGCCTTCGGTATCTTCCCTTTAAGAAGCTCCTGCCCATCTTAGTCCCTTTCTATTTGCGTATTTCTAGCCATGAGGTCAGAGTCAAAGACTCCGGCCCTTGCTTGCCATGGGCTTTTATTTTCCTGGGATTCCTGCTGTTAAGGCAGCTCCAAGGTCCCTGTGGGTCAGCCCAGCTCTCATGCAGTCAAAAGGGATGGGATTCTGCAGCTAGCAAAAGTTGTTCTTGTCATTGGTTGAACCAGCAAAACAGCCAGACCTGGATGCTTTCATAGCTCCAGGAGTCTCACCTGACCTGCTCTGATCTACTGAGGCAAAGGCAAGCACCAGCTTGCTGCTGCTGCACGGTTTGGATGGGGCTTGGCATCCCTCCAAACTGGTTGTGGGCTTTGTGCTGATAATTTGGGTTTGTGACTTTTCTCACTATGAGCTGGGGAGAGAAGGGGTCTTGCTGGCCGAGCTCTCCCTGTCATCCTAGAAGACGGAAGCCTTCTCTGCCCTGTGGAACCTTCAGAATTCTAGTTCCATCAATGGCTTAGGGGTCTCCAGCCCTTTGCAATCTTTGTATACTTACTTGGACACCAACACTAAATCCTCCTGCAGACTCTCCAAATATAGTCACAGAGTGGGGATCTCCTCCAAAAAGCTCAATGTTCTCCTGAATCCACTGGAGAGCTGCTACTTGATCCAGTAATCCCCAGTTTCCACGGGCATCTTTGGAACCAGTGCTGAAAATAAGTTGGCATAGCAGCATAGTCAAGCAGTGGAGAATCTCCTCCTGTGTGGGTCTTTCCCCCACCCCCACCCCCATGGTTCTTGTTTTTTCTTTTCACATCTTGTATGTATGTATTACTTAGATTTATACCCCACACTTCAAATACATTATCAAGGTGACTTACAATGAAACATTTAAAAGATCACAAATGAATGTAATGTAATGTAATGTAATGTAATGTCTACATTAAAATAAGCTTAAAACAGCAACTCAGCATCCAAATAAAACAGGTAAACACATGTCTGAGAAATTAAAATGCCTTTGCATCAGCTGTCAGAGTGAGCAAGCCTATCCAGGGAGAGCATTCTAAAGCCAAGGCGCCACCACTGAAAAGGCCCTCTCCTCAGTAGCCACCCACACCACACCTCAGATGGGGGAACAGCAGGATATGTCAAAATTCTCAGTGTTGACACATTCACTCTATGCGCTGTGTCATGTCCCTACCCATGGACGGAGCCCTAGCTGTAAGTATGAGAGGGGAGGAGGGAGTGTGAGAGGAGTGTGGAATGTTGAGAGGTCTGCTGATTGGATGAGGGAGTGGAATGGGGAGACTGGGAGTGTATATAAGGGAAGGGCTGTTCAGTTCGAGGGGAGAGTCTGAGGAGAGAGAGGGAGGGAGGGAGAAGGTGGGAGGGAGGGAGAGAGAGGGTTTACAACGTTTAGGATCTCATAATCTCATCTATTTCCCTACCTGAAAAATCCAGGGAGACCGAGCCTGTACTGGATCACAACCACCACCACATTTTCATGAGCAGATAATGCTGATCCATCATATACAGAAGCTCCACCGACCACCAAGGCCCCTCCATGGATCCAAACCATTACCTGAAAAAGACACAGAGACAAAAGAAACTCTTTATAACTAAGATTGCTGGTTTAACTCCCATTTGTGAAGGGATAAAATATTCCTTATATACTATCAAAAATATTTAACGGTCATTGAATAGGATTTGCTCTGTCAAATAGGCAATATTTATTTTTTTAAAGGAAGACTCCAACTGTGACTCCCAGCTGAGCAGAAGCACAGGAGAGAGGCTCCAGCTGTTGTGGGGGCTGTGATAGGCAAGCAGGCTCCCAGAGAGCGAGCAAACAGGGAGAGTGAACAGGAGTTTGGAAGCAGAGTTCGGTGGGGGAGGTCCCTAAGAAATTTTCTAGATTGTTTGTTTTGTTCTAATACCACACACTTATAGGCCAGGGGGACTCTGTTGTTGACATTCAGGGAAGGCAGGACAAGGCACCGGCCATTCCAGTACGAAAAGAAAGGCAGAAACATAAAGGGAACAGAGAACTATGGAAAGAAAGGAATCTGCAGTGGTGGTGACCTGCAATGTGTGTGCAATGTTTGTTTTCCTGCCGGAGATCAACATGGCCTACACGTGCAACAAGTCACGTTGAAAGCTGGTCACACAGTTGGAAGAAAAAGTCAGAGGACTGGAGCAGCAAGTGTCAATCCTTAGGAGTATAAGAGAAAGTGAAGAGTTCTGAAGAGTTCTTGGACAGAACGGTGGATCTACAGCAGCAAAGCGTAGTACAGGAGCTATGGAACCGCTTGAGGCTGAGAGCGGAGGACAGTCTGCAGAGGATGAATTACCAGGCACCCAACATGACAGCGAGCTAGAGGCTGAAGGTGGAGGCAATCAAACCAAGCCCTACAGCAAGAGAAAGAGAAGAGTACTAGTTGTGGGAGACTCCCTCCTGCGGGGGATCGAAGCCAAAGTATGTCGCGAAGACCCATGGACTCACCAGGTGTGCTGTCTCCCCGGGGCATGGATTAAGGATGTGACAGAGCAGCTGCCGAGGCTCATACAGCCCACCGACACATACTCCTTTCTTCTCTTCCACGTGGGTACAAATGATACTGGCAAGCGGAGTTACAAAGAAATCACGGCAGACTTTGAAGAGTTGGGAAGGGAACTCAAGAACTTTGGGGCCCAGATAGTTTTCTCATCCATTCTTCCAGTACTTGGAAGAGGCATAGAAAGGGAAAGAAAAATACTCCGAGTGAATGACTGGCTACGAAGGTGGTGCCAACACAAGAGACTTGGATTCTGGGACCATGGGCTACACTTCCTGGAAGATGGACTGCTGGCAAAGGATGGGTTGCAGCTCACAAGGACTGGGAAGAATGTGTTTGGCCACAGCATGAGAAACTTCATCAGGAGGGCTTTAAACTGAATCCAACAGGGGAGGGAGACATAAACTCGGGGATAACAATGGAAGAAGGCCTCTGTGCCACAACGGAGAGAACAGCTCCAGCAGTGCCCAATGATAGTCTACTACAAAATGTAGGAAGAAGGTTGGACTATAAAGCACATAGTCTTCGATGTCTCTATACTAATGCCCAGAGTATGGGCAGCAAACAGAACGAACTTGAACTCTTGATACATGAGGGCAAATACGACTTGATGGGTATAACTGAAACCTGGTAGGATGACTCCCATGGCTGGAATACAACAATTGAAGAATATAACTTGTTCAAAAAGAACAGAAGCAACAGAAAGGGAGGTGGAGGAGTTGCGCTGTATGTTAAAGATACGTATCTCTGCACAGAGATACAGGAAGAGGAGCTTGGCAGCCCCATTGAGAACAACTGGGTTAAAATAAAGGGGACAAAGAATAAGACGAACATGGTGGTTGGAGTCTACTACCGGCCACCCAATCAAGGAGAAGACGAGGATGAAACTTTTGAAAAGCAAATTGCCGATGTTTCAAGGAGGCATAATGTAGTAGTGATGAGTATAATTATCTGTTGGGAGACAAATTCTGCCAAACATGGCCCCTCCAAGAAATTCCTGAGTTGTGTTGCTGATAACTTCCTCCTACAGAAAGTGGAGGAAGGAACTAGAGGATCGGCTATCCTTGACCTGATTCTAACCAACAGAGATGACTTAGTGGATAAAGTGGCAGTTTCGGGAACTCTGGGGGAAAGTGACCATGTTATACTTGAGTTTTTGATTCTAAGGGGAGCAAAAGCTGAGTGTAGCCAAACACGTACCCTGGATTTTAGGAAAGCCAATTTTAATAAACTCAGAACAATGATAAGTAAGGTCCCATGGCAAGCAACTCTAAGGAGAAAAGGAGCCCAGGAGGGGTGGGAGTTTTTAAAATAGGAAATTCTAAAGGCACAATTGCAAACAATTCCCACAAGGAAAAAGGGCAGAGGGCAACAGAAGAAGCCAATGTGGCTTCACAAAAAACTCAGAGATGACCTGAAAACAAAAAAGGACACGTATAGGAAGTGGAAGGAAGGACAGGCTACAAGGGAAGAGTACAGGCAGGTAGCACAGAACTGCAGGAATAGTGTCAGGAAGGCTAAAGCTGAGAATGAGCTGAGGCTAGTGAGGGATGCTAAAAGTAACAAAAAAGCTTTCTTCAGATACGTGTGTCGTGCATAGTAAAAGACAGGAAAGAAATGGTGGTTGTGGCGTAACCCCACAATTCAGTTCCCTGGTGTATGTCTGCATTAGTATGTTTAGTGTGTCTAGAATGTTGAACTGAGTGGGTGTGGTTTGTGATGTCTTGGAAAGGGTGGGGGGAGGAGTATATAAGGAGTGTTTGAGTGATGTCAGAGTTAGTGAGTTGAGTGTTATGGGAGTGTGGAGTTGGGTTACAGAGTTTTAGGTGGTTGGAGTTAGTGTGATATGGGAGAGTGTTTGTAGTGTGTGGGGAGAGTTGGAAGTTTGGGACTTAGGTTAATTATAAAGTGCTTGGGGTAGGCAGGTTTTAAGTTATTTTTTTGAACTAAGATTTTGAGAATTAAAATAAACTTATTTTTATTTTGTTAACTACCAAATCCTACGTGTCAGCTTGGTATTATTACGTACCTGCTTTACTTTTGGATCTACACACACACCTTTGTACCAACAGCTTCATCAATTTAAAAATAGATCTTTAATAACCAATACTAATCTTTTCCCTCATTAGTAGGGGAAAGGTTTCATTTGACCCTCCCCCTCAGGTTTTCAAGTGTTGATGCTTTGCCTGAGAAGGGTTTATGCGCGTGGTCCTAAAGTGTAAGGGGCCGTGTCGTCGCAGTGGTTCAACTACGCAATGAGGATGGCAAATTGATAACAGAAGACAAAGAAAAGGCAGAAGTGTTCAATTCCTATTTCGGCTCGGTCTTCTCCCAAAGGAGAGTTTATGTCCCCCCTGGCAAACCTGAAGTGCAGACTGAAGGGGCCGGATTGCAGCTTGAGATTGATAGGTCAAGGAGCACCTGATTACTCTGAACGAGTTTAAATCTCCAGGGCCTGATGAGCTGCATCCTAGAGTAATAAAGGAACTGGCAGAAGAACTCTCAGAACCACTGTCTATTATCTTTGAGAAATCATGGAGGACAGGTGAAGTGCCAGACGACTGGAGGAGGGCAAATGTTGTTCCCATCTTCAAAAAGGGCAAGAAGGAGGAACCTGGGAACTATAGGCCAGTCAGTCTGACATCAATCCCTGGGAAAATTTTGGAGCAGATTATAAAGAAGTCAGTCTGCAAGCACCTTGAAAACAATGCAATGATTACTAGAAGCCAGCATGGATTTGTCAAGAACAAATCCTGCCAGACTAATCTGATCTCATTTTTTGATCGGATTCAGAGGAGGGCAACAAGGATGATAAAGGGACTGGAAACAAGGCCCTATGAGGAGGGACTGAAAGAACTGGGCATGTTTAGCATTCAGAAGAGGAGACTGAGGGGAGATATGATCGCACTCTTCCAGTACTTGAAGGGATGTCACACAGAGGATCTCTGCTTGATCATCCCAGTTTACAGGACACGGAATAATGGGCTCAAGTTACAGGAACCCAGGAATCCAGATTCCACCTAAACATCAGGAAAAATTTCCTGACTGTCAGAGCAATAAGACAATGGAACCAACTACCTAGGGAGGTGGTGGGCTCTCCCAATCTGGAGGCATTCAAGGTGAAGCTGGGCAGCCATCTGTCAGGGATGCTTTGACCTGGATTCCTGCATTGAGCAGGGGGTTGGACTCGATGGCCTTGTAGGCCCCTACTTTTCTATGATTCTAAACTCTACTTTTCTATGATTCTATACTTGAATGGCCAATTCCAGAAGGTGGTGCTGGGGGATTATTGCTCTGTGCCTTCGCAACTGTGCTATGGGGTTACACAAGGCTCTGTCCTATCCCCCATGCTGTTCAACATCTACATGAAACCACTGGGGGAGGTTATCTGGAGGTGTGGACTCAGGTGTCACCCCTATGTGGATGGCACCCAGCTCTCTCTCCTTTTCAACAAATCCAGGTGAGGCAGTGGCTGTTCTGAATCAGTGCATGGATCTGGTAATCGACTGGATGAGTGCCAATAAACTGAGACTCAATCAAGACAAGACGGAGGTACTGTTAGTGGGTGGTTCGTCCGCCAGGCTAAGTGATGTTCAACCTCTTCTGGAGGGGGTTGCACTCCCCATAAAGGATCAGGTCCGTGGTTTGGGGGTGCTCTTGGATCCAGCGCTGTCACTAGAGGCACAGGTAGACTTGGTGGCATGGAGCACCTTTTATCCACTTAGGCTGATATACCAATGACATCCTTATCTGGACAGGGATAGCCTAGCTACAGTAATCCATGCTCTGGTAACCTCTTGGCTGGATTACTGCAATGCGTTATACTTGGGGCTGCCTTGGAAAACAGAATGGAGACTTCAGCTGGTCCAAAATAGGGCAGCGAGATTGCTAACAGGGACTGGATGACGTGACCATATTATGCCCATGCTTTTCCATCTGCACTGGCTACTAGTCCATTTCTGGGCCCAAATTCAAAGTACTCGTATTAACATTCAAAGTCCTAAATGGCTTGAGGCCAGGTTACCTGAAGGACTGTCTCCTCCCATATAAATCTATCAACACCCTAAGATCATCTTCACTGGTCCTTCTCTGGGACACCCACCAAAGGAAATGAGATGGGTGGCTACTAAAAAGAGGGCCTTTTCTGTTGTGGCACCCCAGTTGTGGAATGAGCTTCCTAGAGAGGCTCATCTGCAGCCTACGTTGTGCTTTTTTTGGCGCCAGGTGAAGACCTTTTCATTTCCCCAGGCATTTAGTTTTCAGTTTCTGTTTTAAATCTGTTACTGTATTTTAAATCTTTGCACTGCTGCTAGGTTCTATTTTGTTATTAGTTTTATTGTATACTGTAGTTTTAAACTTATACTGTATTTTATCATGTTGTATTTTATGGTTTTTATTGTTTTGAAGTGCCCAGAGAGCTTTGGCTATTGGGCAGTAAAGACATGCAATAAATAAATAAATAAAATAAATAAATAATAAACATTCGCAGCCTCATATTACTGTGTCAGTTGTATGAGAGATCACACATCTAAGTAAAAGAGGTCCAGAAGATAAAAGCAGAATTTTGCTTACAGGCAATTTGTCCTTTGTATCTGGAGTGAAAATGTTTAGGTAGAGACAGTCTTCAGACACTGTCAGGTTGGGACATTTTGCATTCATCATCTTCTTCATCACATCCACCCATTCCAAATCTTGCAGGCACCTTTAGAAGAGAAGATAAAGGACAATGCTGAGAAAGGTGCTAGTAGAGCCAATGCTAGTCTTAGGATAGTTAACAGTTTGGAACTCCAAGGGGAAAATATAGATTTAACTATAAATTTAAACTCCCAGGGAACCCTGGGAGGTGTCCTTGTGTAAGGGAGGGACCCTCAGAAAGCTGCCATTCCAAGGATCATTTGAGGGAGGCCATGATAGTTAAGTTGGTGTTGTCTACTTACTTGTGCCTTCCATTGCTGATCTGCTTGTCTTTGGAGGCAACCGTGTTCGGTGGCCACTTCTGGTTGTGCTTACCACTGACACATTAGAGGACAAGGACATTAAAATGGCCCTTTCAGTGCCCTATATTGCCCAATGCCAGTTTTCCTGAAGAGGCCATCATGATGTGGTTACACTGGAAAAACTTGAAGTTGCAGCGAAGTGCATGAGCTCCCCATCATTGTCTGCCTCTTGATGGGCATATTTGCTTAGCAGCCGCTCCGCCCTGTGCTCGCACAGTTCCATGGAGGGTGGGCAGGCAAGCAAGGGAGCAACGCTTCAGTGAGACATCCCAAGCAGCACTGCTGATGCCCAGAAGACAGCTACATGGGCTGCCCAACTTGTGCTGGTCCCACAGTGGGATGGGCAGGCAACCGTCACAGGCGGAAGCCTGCAGGGCCTCAGCTGCAGAGGCCTCTTGAAGGGACTGGTGCCATCCGAATGCTGTGTGAATACACCCTAAGCACCTCTGCCTTGAAAAGCAGATTTGTCCCAAATATTTGGGAATGAGTAAGAATTCCATGCAAGTCAAAAGAGTTCCATGTTACATATTTTATTTATTTATTTTATTTATTATATTTATACCCCACCTTTTTTCCTGCAAGGAACCCAAGGCGGCTTACATTATATCCTCCTCCTCCTCTCCATTTTATCCTCACAACAACCCTGTGAGGTAGGTTAGGCTGAGAGTCAGTGACTGGCCCAAAGTCACCCAGTGAGTTTCATGGCCGAGCGGGGACTAGAACCCGGATCTCCCAGAATCCCAGTCCAACACCCTAACCACTACATAGTAATACATTTATAGACAGTTGGTCTAAGAAAGAAAACATACAAAATGGTATGGATTATAACTTTTACCGGAGTTTGTAGAGCTGGAGTGGGGAGCCTCCAAGGGCCAAATTCAATTTTGGAGAAGCTCTCAGGGGCTGCATTCCAGTGGTGGGTGCAGCCAAAAGCAGAAGGGGTTACAAAAAATACCAGCATAGTATAACTTAATGCTCTTACTGCCAGTAACTAAGTCATTTCAACCATGAGCAGTGTTACAGCATGGCTCACCTGGGCATGGGCCCCAGACCTTCTGAGGTATGCCCCAGATCTTTACAGCTGCCCCAACTGCCATCATTTGCCTTAATACAAGTCTGCTTCTTCCCTCTGAACTCAGTAGCCTTGCAGTTACTAGAAGACCTTAGGACTTGCTCCCTTAGCAGACTAATAGGGAGTGTAGCATGAAGGCACCAGCCTTTTAAACTAGAGGAGAGGCTGCCACCTTTCCTTCTACAATCTGATCAGTTGTTTCATTAAGTCCACAGTCCAAAATTTCCCAACAGCACCACTG
Organism: Shinisaurus crocodilurus; assembly: GCA_021292165.1. Classification (NCBI taxonomy): domain Eukaryota; kingdom Metazoa; phylum Chordata; class Lepidosauria; order Squamata; family Shinisauridae; genus Shinisaurus; species Shinisaurus crocodilurus. The sequence goes on along the minus strand of JAHFWL010000355.1, from coordinate 475,154 downwards.
TCACACAGCTTTCTTGGACTGTGCCTGACTCTGCAGAGATCTGCCCAGCCAATTGCTACGGAGCCATTGTAGGCAGCGTGGCTCTGACAAGCGGAAGAGTAGGCACATTGGCTGCTCACATATGTGAGCAGTGTGGCATAGTGGTGAGAGTGTTGGACTGGGACCTGGGAGATCTGGGTTCTCTTCCCCGCTCGGCCATGAAACTCACTGGGTGACTTTGGGCCAGTCACTGATTCTCAGCCTAATCTACCTCACAGGGTTGTTGTGAGGATAAAATGGGGAGGAGGAAGAGGATTATGTAAGCCGCCTTGGGTTCCTTGCAGGAAAAAAGGTGGGGTATAAATATAATAAATAAATAAATAAAATATCAGATGGAGTGCCAGATACCTTCCTCATCTGTTGCTTCCTCCAAGCTGGCCCAGGCCCCTTACCTTGGGGGAAAACAGAAGTGGGTTTGCTTACAAAAAGGGTTTGAATGAGCAGCAGTGTCAGAATTTGGGGCAAGCAAGGTAATGTATGAGTGTGCAGCTCGCTGGCTTTCTTGAGTGTGTCTGGAACTCCTTGGCTCTGCAATCGTCTTTCTGGAGTCTACCTGCTTTTTGCATGATCCATATGGCCAGATTCTGGTGGTTGCATGGTTTCCTTGGCATCAGGGGTTTGCAATAGGCTAGAGAAAGGTGAATAGATGTGGAAGAAAGATAGGGTTTCTTGCTCTTTTGTATTCAAAAGCCACAATGCCTTGTGGCACCTTAAAGATTCACAAATTTATTGTGGCATAATAAGCTTTCATAGACTGGAGCCCACTGCACAGAAAGTTATTTTGAAAGATGTTGCTTTTCATGTAACTAGAAAAAAATGGCACTTGCTGAAATAAAGGTACAGGAACCCTGAAGATCTCTGTGGCATCTGATCTCGCCCCCCCCACCACTAGCTGGATTTTGCCCACATGTGCTTCCCCTCCTGCTGCCTCTGTTGAATCTTTCTGCCTGAGGGTTTCCCCCCTGAAATTTGCATGTGTGCACATGAGGCATGCAAGTGCAGAACCACTTCCCCATGGAAGACATGGGAAGGGGAAGGAACTGAGGCGGCCAGCCTGGGGCAACCTCCCTGGCACTGCTCCTGATGGGCAGGAAGTTTGGGGGGGGGGGAAGAGAAAGCCACCTTGTGAAGCAGCCTGCAAACCTATAGAACAGAGTTAGGGGAGAAGCAGAAGGGGCGCTGGCTGGGCCACTCTGGGTTATTCAGGGGAAAGTCAGGCAGCAAATGAAAACAGCTATGAGACTGGATGCGGAGCGAATTTTTCACTTTCTCCATCACTTTTCTTAACGCCACGGATCGGGTGCTTCTCTTCCCACTCCTCAGAGGATTAATTTTTCATTAAATTCAGAGCTATAATTTTGTGTGAGTGAGGGTGCAATCCTTATGCATGTTTAGACAGAAAAAAGGCCTACGACTTCCAGCATGCCAGGCATGCTGGGAGTTGTAGGCCTTCTTTCTGTCTAAACATGCATAGGATTGTGCCGTGTGTGTGTGTGTGTGTGTGTGTCAGAGAGAGAGAGAGAGAGAGAGAGAGAGAGAGAGAGAGAGAGAGAGAGAGAGAGCCCTTCTTGTTAGTGAAGTTATTTTTCTTCTGTTTTCTGCCCAGCTGAGAAGAGCCAGCCCAAACTCTATGTAAAGGTCCCCCCCCCTTTTATTCAGGGTAAGGGGATGAGGGGGAGGTAGTTGACCATTACTGCTATCTATGGGGAATTGCATTTTTTCAAAGATCTGGTGGTTGCAGGTCATTTCTTATTTTCTTCTGAGCAAGAACTGGTGGTTGTGGATCATTTCTTTTTCCTTTTTTTTTTTTTTTTAGCAACATCTGGTGTAGTTGTGTGCAGTAGCATTTTTCTGAGCAAGACATTGCAGTGGGCTTGGGAATTTTTATGAAACCCATTCCTGCTTCCTGTTCCCAAGCCCACTGCAGTATCTTGCGCAGAAAAAAAAAGACCCACACCCACCAGATCTTACTAAAAAAAAAAGAAAGAAAAGTGTGTTTGTGTGTGCATGCTTAGGGGGTCCTAGGGTTGCAGGAAAGTAGCTCTGGACTTTTTTTTTTTTTTTAAATCATTTATTTGGGTTTGTGATTGCATGGAGGAAAAGCAATTGATGCTCTGTTGATTTTGTGTAGGAAAATTTGATGTTGGCCCCTTGGCTCTGCCTCAGCTGACTGGCTCTCTGCTCCACCAGTCTCACTGGCCATGAGCCTCCACTCACACACACACACACACACACACACACACACACACACACACAAACACTTTAGAGCCTAGCTGCCTCAGACAGCTGATTTGGGATGTCATGAAAAAGGAGGAAATTGTTCATTATTTAATGTATTAATTATCGTATTTTCACTGCTGGAGAAGGGGAGAGGTACTTGTTGCCGTAAATTACTCACAGTGAGCGATAAGCAGCAGCTAGCATTAGTCGTTTACCCAGTCCAAGGTTGCTCTGTGTCCTCCTCCATCCCAAATGGGGGCACACACCACCCCCATCCCTAGAAGAGTCCCTCCCTTGTTGCCCCCGGCACAGGTGCTGGTGATGGGAGGGAATCCCAAAAGTTGTTGTCCTAAGGCCCCCATGGCGCCTCCCTGACAGCTCTCCATTGCAGCCTCAAACTCCTTCTGGTGGTCTCTTGCTGAAGCTGCCTCTTCAACCGTTGACGGTCTTGTGGAGGCAAAGGAGATTCAGAGTCTGAGTCAAGATCAGGGCCCAAGGAGGGGGACGCTGGTATGTCCAGGCCATGCTGCCCAAAGATTCCTAGAAGTGGGGGCGAGGCAGGGGATATACAACTTGCTCAGGATCTGCTGGAGGCCCTTCTGAGGTACATGGTCCAGGCTGCCCCAAGTCATCCTCATCTTCTGAGGACTCTGCAGAGAGACTGTCAGTCCTTGGGCGATGGCGTGGTACCCAGCTTGGTTGGGTACTGAGTGTGGAAGTGGCCAATGAGCCATGGAGCGTGCACGGTGCACTTGCAAGGCATGTGTGGAGTGGTCCCAAGAGTGGTCTTCTGGGTCATACCCCTTCCAGTCAATCAGGTACTGGAAGCAGCCCCAAAATCTGCAGGAGTTGAGAATCTGAGCAACCTCATACTCTTCCTCCCCATCAACCTCGATGGGTGGCAGGGGTTGGGAATGGGCATGCAAGGGGTGCAGCAGAGAGGCCAGGACCAACAGCAACCAGTGGAAGACTGGATGAACACGGAGAGATGCACTTTCAGAAGGACGTAGACACACTGGAGAGGGTTCAGAGGAGGGCAAAAAGGATGATACAGGGACTGGAAACAAGGCCCTATGAGGAGAGACTGAAAGAACTGGGCATGTTTAGCCTTCAGAAGAGGAGACTGAGGGGAGATATGATCGCACTCTTCCAGTACTTGAAGGGATGTCACACAGAGGAGGGCCAGGATCTCTTCTCGATCATCCCAGTTTGCAGGACACGGAATAATGAGCTCAAGTTACAGGAACCCAGATTCCACCTAAACATCAGGAAAAATTTCCTGACTGTCAGAGCAATAAGACAATGGAATCAACCACCTAGGGAGGTGGTGGGCTCTCCCAATCTGGAGGCATTCAAGGTGCAGCTGGACAGACATCTGTCAAGGATGCTTTGACCTGGATTCCTGCATTGGGGATTGTGGGCTGATGAGAGATGCACCTCAACGTCCAAGGATCAGAACAAGGCATGCCAGAAACGGGATGTAAATTGGGCACCACAATCTGAGATCATAGAATCATAGAATCATAGAAAAGTAGAGTTGGTTGGACTCGATGGCCTACCCCCTGCTCAATGCAGGAATCCAGGTCAAAGCATCCCTGACATGATTGTCCAGCTGCACCTTGAATGCCTCCAGAGTAGGAGAGCCCACCACCTCCCCAGGTAGTTGATTCCATTGTCTTATTGCTCTGACAGTCAGGAAATTTTTGACTGCAGTGAGGAAGGCCATGGATGCGAAAGACCTAAAAAAGAACAGCTGGGCCATCTCTTAGGCTGAGGGGAGTCCCAAACATGGAAGGAAGTGTGCCATTTTGCTGCGCAGGTCCACCACCACCAAGATGGAGGTCTTCCCATGGGAGCCAGGCAAGTCGGTGATGAAGTTCAATGAAACGGACCGCTAAGGTCCTGGGAGAGTTGTAAGTGGAACCAAGAGCCCTTGCGGACAACCCAAACATGATTTGCCAGGCAGCAGGTGTCACATGCCGCCACATAGCCCTTGACTTCGGCCTGGATTTGTGGCCAACAGAATTCCCGTAATAGCAAGTGGAGGGCCTTAAAGGTCCCAAAATGCCCTGCCATTGTGACATAAATGTGGCGCTTCCCCCCGGTGCGGGCTGGAGGTATGTACAGCCAGTCCCAATGATACAAGAGCCCATCCTGCTAGGAGAACAGTGTGTCTATGTTCAGGTCCCCAGCACGAAGTTCATGTATGTGTGTCGAGGAAATGAGTCCCACTGTTGCTGCTCATGCACTCAGTCCACCAAGGACTGGGACTGCTGTGTGGATGCGAAGTTTTCGGGAGGCAGGATGGGGCAGAAGTTATTTTCAATGAAATCCCACAGGGCAGCTAGCTCAGGTTCCATCAGGAAGTAGTTCCATCCAACCTGAATCTTGGCACCTGGGATCAAGTCAATGGGACAGTTATAGGGGCGATGGGGAGGCAACCAATCTACCTCCTTCTTTTCAAACACATCCCGGTAGTCTTGGTATTTGAGGGGTAACCCCTCCAGTCGTTCATTCCCTTCGACAGACAATAGGACCTGTACCTTTGGGATCAAACAGCAGTCCTGACAATGGGGCAAGGGGAATGAGATATGACCTGTCGACCACTGGATTAGGGGATCATGATGCTGGAGCCAAGCCATTCCGAGGACCACTGGAAAATGGGGGGCAGCAGCCAAATAAAACTGGAGAGTTTTCCAGTGTTCCTTCAAGTCCATAGGTAAGGGCTCTGTCTGTTGAACCACCATTCCCAAGGACAATAGCTGACCGTCGATGGTCTCCACCAGAACAGGGTGCCCCATGGGTTGTCGTGGAATATGGAGCAGATCCACTAAGGAGACATCCATGAAGTTGCCAGTGGAGCCCAAGTCCAGCATGGCCTGTACTTGTAGGATCCCTCACCCTGGGACTGTAAGGCGGATGGGCACAACCACATGGCGGGAGGGAGGGAGCTGTTGGCATTGAGCTCCTGTAGGAGCGATCCCACCCCAGCCTAGGGGTCTGCTGGGACCGGGGCATGGCAGTTTTTCAGAACTGTGCTGGCTGGTATCTTGGCTGGGCAGTGAGCGGCGAAATGGCCCTTCTGCCCACAATACAGACAGAGGCCAAGTTGCCAACGGCGTTGCTTCTCCGCCAGTGACAAGCGTGGGTGGACTCCTCCCAACTGCATGGGTGCTTTAGGTGGGGTGGGATTCTGACTGGGAAGCCCCACGGTCAGCCACCTGAGAGCGGGATCCCCGTGGCCTGATCTGGAGTGGGAGAGGGCTAGCCAGCTCTCCAGTTTCCCCTCCATCCTGAGGCAAAGGTGAATCAGGCTTTGCAAACTTGGAGGTCTGCCAGTGTAAGTCAGGCCCATCTAGTACTTCCCCCAAGAGCCCCTCTTGGAGCTGGTCCATGAAGACAGCCTCATCCCATTGTAGGTCCTGCTGTAGCAGGAGGAACTCCGTCACGTACTCAGCTAGCGGGAGCCAGCCTTGCCATAGCCCTCGAATGAGTCTGTTGGCAATGGCCGTCTTCACAGGGTCCTCATATATAGCTTTGAGCTGCCAGGTAAAAGCAGCTAAATCCCCCAGCACCGGGCTCTGTTCCAACAGCAAAGGAGTAGCCCATTTAGCCACAGGGCCTGTGAGCAGGCTGATAAGAAACCAAACCCTGGTCTTATCACTGGGGAACGCCTGGGCCTTCAAGCTCATAAAAAGCTGACTTTGAGCCAAAACCACTGCAGGCTGGTTGGCCAAGCCATCGAATTTCCCCAGTAAGGCAATGGGGCATTTCTGTTTCACCACCGGGGCAGCAGCTGCCTGTCGGGCCTGCAGGTCCTGGACGGCAGCCAACAGTTCATATGATTCATAGATTCATATAGAGTTCGAGTCCAACCCCCTGCTCAATGCAGGAAACTAGAGGAGGGGTCTCCCATCCAAGTAATAACCAGGCCTGACCCTGCTTAGCTTTCCACACTCAGACAAGCTGAGCCAGCGTGAGCCACTTGCCCCTGCAAAAGCAGGTTGTCCTGCATGAGCTGTTCCATCGGGAAACTCACTTTCTCTGCTGTTTCACTCTGCTTTTGTTTTAGAGGCTGGAAGCAAGCTGTCGTAAATTACTCACGTTGAGCGATAAGCAGCAGCTAGCATTAGTCGTTTACACAGTCCAAGGTCAAGAAGCTGAGAATATCTGTCCGAAGTCAATGAAAACACAAACCAGTAGAGGGACACGCTGAAGAAGAGTCGAAGTCGTTCTGGGGTCAAGAATAAACCAAGATGGGTCCAGGAGCCGTCAGGAATGTTCTCCTCTGTGGCTAAGCCTTGACAATCGCTTCCGGCACCTGAACTGGGTTTGGGGCTTGTCTTTCAGTTTCATGCAGGGGCTGATTGAAACGTGAGCTGGGTCAAGCTGCAGAAGTCTTCAGCTTACTCGTGTGCCTGGCCCCTCCCCAAACACTCTCAGGCTCCGTTGCTGTGTGTCCTCCTCCATCCCAAAGGGGGGCACAGCACTTGTAGGATTTTCTGCCTGAGGGGCCAAAATAACTTGACTGGCTTTGAGTACTACTATGTACCATTTGCTGCTCTGTCTTGGGCCAGCCCTGGACATGGCTATAGGGACCTGTGGGGTGGGAAGAGGTAGCTGAGATGGTACGGGAAATTATGTGGGGTAGGGAAACAACGGGGGGAGGGGTGGCGGGGTACAGAGATGTGGATGAGGAAACATGTTCAGGATTACATCAAACTTACCATGTAATCCTAAACATGTTTTCTCAGAAGTAAGTCGTACTGAGTTCAATGGGATTGACTCCCAGGTAAGTGTCTGTAGGATTGGTGTCTTATTCCTTGGTAAATGTGCTCAGAGCTGCAACCTGTCTTATCCACCCTGAAGATAGTTCCAGTATGTAGATCTGGAGAGAAACCTGGGGATTGATAACTGGTAATTTAAAAAACAAGCAACCAAAAACAAAGGCAGCCATACTAGTCCATGAAAAATAAAAACCCGAAATCCACAGCTGGGCAATGCCTTTGTTAGGAATTTTTGTTGGTCCAACTATGCATTTTGGTACTTTAAGAGTTGTATGATTATGAGGTTGCTAGAAACTTAATATTGTAACATTTGCTGTAGATTTTAAGATTTCAAGAAGTTAGAACCCAAGAAATGTTAAAAAAATGTATTGTAGAATTCCAAAAACTACCCAAAAAAAGTATTTGAAATAAAATAAGGAACGACTTTTGGCCGTGGCTCTCTCTGCCTCCTCACCGGTCCAGAGAGGTCTCATCCTGTCCTGAGGTCTCTGTCCGGTGTGCTGCTGTGCTTGTTGATGGGGCGGGGGGGGGGAGCGAGTGAGGATTTACTCAGAAGTAAATCCCACTATGTTTAATGGGGGTCACTCTCTAGTAATTGTATACGCTTACAGCCTAAGCATGGATTATTATAGTCTACAATACAGTCGCATTGGCCCTTGCCAGTGCACCATGTTTTGTTTGCAATTAATTATTAGATGTTTAAGGTGCCGCACAGCTCTTCGCTGCTCCCAGCACCCCATGTGGATTTGGGCCTGAAAGACCAAGGAAAAGTGTGGGCGGGCACATGGAGGGCAAGTGTTAAGCAAGCACGATTTGGGGCATTGCACAGTTCTGTTCTGAAAACAAGCAGGAGGTTAATTAGCTTGCCTTCTATAAAATTTAAATTATAGTAATTATTTCAAATTATTTTAATTAATCAATCAATTAATTAATTAATTATTATATTTATACCCCGCCTTTTTTCCTGCAAGGAACCCAAGGCAGCTTACATAATCCTCCTCCTCCCCTCCATTTTATCCTCACAACAACCCTGTTGTGAGGCTGAGAGTCAGTGACTGGCCCAAAGTCACTCAGTGAGTTTCATGGCTGAGCTGGGACTAGTACCAGGATCTCCCGAGTCCCAGTCTAACCACTACACCACACTGGCTCTTCACATATATTTGCAAATGTAAATTAGCATATGCACATTTGTGCAATTTTTTTTCCTATGGGCCTAAGCCAGACCTTTTAGGAACCAACTGTTGCTGATTTCAACCTTTTAGAATGCAGAGAAAAATGTGCAAAAGCTAAGAAACCACCAAGTGATCAGTGGACAGAGGACAGGGGCTGGGCTGGGGAAGGGAAGGGTGTGTGGCCCCTGGGAACCTCGGAGGGCCAGACTGGGCCCCAGGGCCTGAGGTTCTATATAGCAAGCTTTTAAACAAGGCATCTCCAAGAGGCAAAAAGTAGGGACAAAACCAGGAGTGCGATTCATATGGAGCAGGACTAGAAAAGAGGGCGTGCCCCTGATGAAGGGGAGTTAGCATGAACAGGAAGCAGTGGAAATATCCTGATTAGCAAGCTAGCTAAAAGTGGGCTAAATGGAACAACAATCAGGTGATTCCACAATTGGCTACAGAATTGGACTCAAAGAGTGCTTATCAATGGTTCCTTCTCAAACTGGGGAGAGGTAACGAGTGGGGTACCACAGGGCTCGGTCCTGGGCCCGGTGCTCTTCAACATTTTTATTAATGACTTGGATCAGGAGGTACAGGGAATGCTTATCAAATTTGCAGATGACACAAAGTTGGGTGGAACAGCTAATACTCTGGAAGAAAGAAACAAAATTCAAAGCGATCTCGATAGGCTGGAGCGCTGGGCCGAAAACAACAGAATGACATTTAGTAGGGATAAATGCCAAGTGCTGCACCTAGGGAGAGGGAACCAAATGCTGCAGGACAAGGGGGCTCGCCCCACTTTCTTCCACTGGTATAACCCCATCTGGTCGCTCAGCATGGCGGCTTCTTTGACTGCGGTCGGTTCCTGGTCATGCACGACAGTAGCCAGTTCTCCTGGGATGGTGTCATAGAATTGTTCCAAAATCATCAGCTCCCGCAGTTCTGCCAAGATGCTTCTCCCAGTCACTTCAAACCAGGCATCCCAAGCATAACCAAATGCAGAGTTACAGAATGGCTCAACAATACCACAAGTGAGAAGGATCTTGGAATTGTGGTAAATCACAAACTGAATATAAGCCAGCAATGTGATGTGGCTGCAAAAAAAGGCAACTGCTATTTGGGGCTGCATTAATAGAAGTATAGCTTCCAAATCGCGGGAAGTGATAATTCCCCTTTACTCGGCACTGGTTAGGCCTCATCTTGAGTACTGCGTCCAGTTCTGGGCACCACACTTTAAGAAGGACGTAGACAAACTGGAGAGGGTTCAGAGGAGGGCAACAAGGATGATAAAGGGACTGGAAACAAGGCCCTATGAGGAGAGACTGAAAGAACTGGGCATGTTTAACCTTCAGAAGAGGAGACTGAGGGGAGATATGATCGCACTCTTCCAGTACTTGAAGGGATGTCACACAGAGGAGGGCCAGGATCTCTTCTCGATCATCCCAGTTTGCAGGACACGGAATAATGAGCCCAGGAACCCAGATTCCACCTAAACATCAGGAAAAATTTCCTGACTATCAGAGCAATAAGACAATGGAACCAACTACCTAGGGAGGTGGTGGGCTCTGGAGGCATTCAAAGCATCTGTCGGGGATGCTTTGACCTGGATTCCTGCATTGTAGGCCCCTTCCAACTCTACTTCTATGATTCTATGACTGGGCGAGGAAAGCATCTCTCCTACCGACAGAGGACGTGATCCAGGAAGTGATTGTGGAGCAAACGAAGAGAAAGATACCTCTCCCCCTCGGTGGCAAGACTTGCGGGAGGGAAGGGGGCAGAGACCAATGGTAGAAGTCCTGCCTTTTTTGGCAAGTTCTAGGCAGTCGGGGAGGGAAGTTCCACCACGTTCATAGCGAGCAGGGAGGGAATCTGTGCTGCTCTTTCCTGCAGGCTTTCAGTTGTGCCCCCCCAAAGAAGGTACAATTTGGGGAGTGGCAGGGGCTGCAAAGAAGGGCATGGCGGACTGCCACGCATGCAGGACAGTTTGGCACCCCAGGCGAAAAAATATTTAGCGCCCCCCCCTCTCCAAAGCAAAAAAAAACACACCCTGCGCCGCCACCACCAACCTACCTTCCCCCCCCCCCGCCCTGGCTGCGGCGGCGGCGGCGGCTGCTGCTGCGGCTGCTGCGACGAAGGTAGGTGACGGGGGGTGACGGGGGGGTTGGCGATGGCGGTGGGAGGCGCAGCGGCGGGCGTGCGAGCGAGCGAGCGGGTGGGCGGAGGCGCGGCGGCAGGCAGGAGGGTGGGGAGGCGGAGGCCTGGCGGGGGAGGCGGAGGCCTGGCGGGGACGGCGCAGCGGCAGCGAAGAGGAGCGCAGCGTTGCGCGCCCTCTTCAGCCGCGCGCCCTAGGCTCTCCTAGGTAGAGGGAGACAGCAAGTGTTCAACTTGAGGAACAAAGGCTGGATCCAACTCAGAAACGTTTGACAAATGTTTTTGGGGATTTTTAATTTCAACAAAATGTTTCAAAAGGAATTGGACTTCTCATAGGGATGTTGCAAAAATTGAAGGGGGATGAAATGGGGGCGAACTCATCCCATTTGACCCCCCCGAGCCCTGGTGAACTCACCTCTCCCCAGCTCGCCACATCTCCCCGGAGAGGAGCCGGGGAGAGGTTCTTCCAGGCCGGGGGCCCCTCCATTTTCCCCATAAGTGCCATAGAAACCCAGCTTAAAACAGCCGCGATTTGCTATTCGCAGCTGTTTTACGCTAGTTTTCTATGGTACTTATGGGGAAAACGCAGCACCAGGGACCTGGAAGTGACGCGCTGCATTTTTCACGTAAGTACCATAGAAAACCAGCGTAGAACAGCCGTGAATAGCACATCACGGCTGTTTTAAGCTGGGTTTCTATGGAACTTCCGGGAAAAACGCAGCACCGGGGACCCGTTGTGTCACTTCCGGGTACCCAGAACATCCACCAGGCGCCTCCATGTGACAAAAAATTTGGACTGGCATGGAGGCTCCTGGCGGACCATTTGTGAAGAGGTAAGGGGTTCTCATTCGTCCCTACTGTCTCCTCATCTTTCAAGAATATGTCTTGGTACAGACTTGCCTTGGCCCAACTCTCTGGGCGCTCGCTCGCCGAGCATCCCCACCGTGCGATTTGTCTTGCGGCGGCAGCAAGGCAAGCAGCGGACTTCCGGGTTCCTGGAAGTGACGCAACGGGTCTCCGGCGCTGCATTTTTAATGTAAATACCAGGGGAAACCAACTTAAAACGACTCGGATTTGCACCACATGCGACGAGCAGGAGGTGCAAGAGGATCAGAAGATGTCGTCTATCCTCTGGACATAAGTGAGTAGAGAATTGGCTGACCTCCTGGGGGCGCTGTCGTGAGCTGAGGCGCGGGATTACGAAAAGTTCAGAGAAATGGTGCAGCAGTGATTTGCGCTCACCGCAGAACATTGCTGGCTGAAATTCAGGCAGGAGCGCCCGCTGCCCAAAGAGACTGGTTTTGTGGGTGGCATATCTGGAACAAGCCTGGGATGCCTGGTTTGAAGTGACTGGGAGAAGCACCTTGGCAGAACTGCGGGAGCTGATGATTTTGGAACAATTCTATCACACCATCCCAGGAGAACTGGCTACTGTCGTGCATGACCAGGAACCAACCGCAGCCAAAGAAGCCGCCATGCTGGGCGACCAGATGGGGTTATACCAGTGGAAGAAAGTGGGGCAAGCCCCCTTGTCCTGTCGTGGAAAAGTCAGGGGGGCAGGTGAAGGACCGCTGACAAAGAGCAAGGAAGGCGAGTGCCCTGAAGGGGGGGCACAGAAGCCACGGGGGGGGCTCTGCTTTGGCCAACAGCGGGTGCTACTACTGTAAGAAGCCAAGACACTTCAAGAGCAAGGCTCAAGTTACAGGAACCCAGATTCCACCTAAACATCAGGAAAAATTTCCTGACTGTCAGAGCAATAAGACAATGGAACCAACTACCTAGGGAGGTGGTGGGCTCTCCCACTCTGGAGGCATTCAAGGTGCAGCTGGACAGACATCTGTCAGAGATGCTTTGACCTGGATTCCTGCATTGAGCAGGGGGTTGGACTCGATGGCCTTGTGGGCCCCTTCCAACTCTACTTTTCTATGATTCTGTGAAGTGGTCACGGCACTAGGAGCACTTTGCACTCAGGCCTGGTTGGGCTGCTGCACACAAGCCGAGAGGCCAATTTCTAAGAGGCACCAATGAAGCTGCACATTGAATGAAGCTGGGACACACCTTGCAATTGTCCAGCATGGCTGCCTCAATCTAGCCTGGGCTGCCCTCTAAATATGGGCCTGGAGGCAGCTCATACCTGCCACTGAAAAGGCTGCCGTAAAAACTGCTCCCTCTCTCTGGAGTTTCCTGCACCAGAATCAGGAGCAACTGCATAGGGGGGCCGGGCCGGGGTGAAGGAGTGTTGCAGAACATTCCCTCTGGCCTGGATTGGGCCACCTACTTAGAACCTGAGATTTTCTGGCATGGCACCTGCTTGAAGAATAAAACAGCCATGTTTTCCTCCTCAGTGGCTTCCCCACCCCATTTGGCTCGGCTGTCACCACCAACAGCCAGGAAGGGCCATGGCTCACTGGTAGAGCCCTGCTTGGCATGCAGAAGGTCCCAGATTCAACCCCCAGCGGCATCTCCAGGTAGGGCTGGAAAAACTCCTGCCTGTAACCCTGCAGAGCTGCTGCTGCCAGTCATGCCAGTCATACAGGCCTGTGGCTCACGCTGGCTCAGCTTGTCTGAGTGTGGAAAGCTAAGCAGGGTCAGGCCTGGTTATTACTTGGATGGGAGACCCCTCCTCTAGTTTCCTGCATTGAGCAGGGGGTTGGACTCGATAGCCTTGTAGGTGCCTTCCAACTCTATGATCTATGAAATCTATTAAATCTATGTGTCGGCAATACTGGGCTAGAGGGACCAAGGGTCTGACTCACTCTAAGGCAGCTTCCAATGTTCCTTTGTCTTATTTATCCACACTCCCAGGTAATCTGAGTTATCTGTTAGCTTTATTCTGTCCCAATCAATAGAAATATTTTCATTAATGGATACTTACAAACCCAACTGTTCCTTTTAGGGGTGGGGAATGTGTGGCCCTCCCAATGTTGTTGGACTGCATTTTCCATCAGCCCCAGCCAGCATAGGCAATAGTGCAATATTGCCTATGCAATATCTGGAGGGACACACATTCCCCACCCGTTTTATGTGATAACTAGGCATAATTTTTTAGAAATTTAGAAACAAACAAACCAATAATAGGGCATCCAGTTCATGTTGTTCTCCTCAACTTCAGGGAATTTGAATTAGGTCTAAATAGTATTTTGCTACTATCTATAAAGCTATATAGTGGCTGCATATGTAGGGGAGAAAGGAAATTCATCAATATTAATTTAGCAAGTGAGGCATTTGAGCAAAGTTCTTACATTGGAGGGTAAGATGTTGAATCTCTCACATAGCTCCAAGGCTCAGCTGGTTGTGGTGGAGAGAATCTAAGGGATCCGATGGGTGGCTTGGCAAAAGGAATCCCAAGAAAGACTTTCACAGACTGGTCCGTGCCCTTCACGCTGGCTACCTTGCCCTGGAGGCGCCCAAATTTAGTCACCACTTCCGGCGGGTCATATCTTTGACCTAAGAAATATAATCATGAAGACAATGATAGAAGTCCTGGAAAGCAATGGGCATTACCCTAGCATCCTCCAGCTTTTTCATTTTCTCAGCAACAATCTTGTGGAGAAAGCCTGACACGAGTATACATGCACACGCACACACCAGTCTCCTTCCAAGGGGGAGGGGGGCGAGGAAGGGAGATTGGGTTACAGGGAAGCAGCCAGACTGACCGGCATCCCAACAATGGAGAGTATCGGTTGGAATCCACAAAACCCAGAAAAGGACCATCAAGATAAAGGGACTGGATAAAGGGACTGATAAAGGGACTGGAAACAAGGCCCTATGAGGAGAGACTGAAAGAACTGGGCATGTTTAGCCTTCAGAAGAGGAGACTGAGGGGAGATATGATCGCACTCTTCCAGTATTTGAAGGGATGTTACACAGAGGAGGGCAAAGATCTCTTCTCGATCATCCCAGTTTGCAGGACACGGAATAATGGGCTCAAGTTACAGGAACCTAGATTCCACCTAAACATCAGGAAAAATTTCCTGACTGTCAGAGCAATAAGACAATGGAATCAACTACCTAGGGAGGTCGTGGGCTCTCCCACTCTGGAGGCATTCAAGGTGCAGCTGGACAGCCATCTGTCAGGGATGCTTTGACCTGGATTCCTGCATTGAGCAGGGGGTTGGACTCGATGGCCTTGTAGGCCCCTTCCAACTCTACTTTTCTATGATTCTATAAGACCATCAAACTAACAGGGCAGTCTCAAAGAGCTGTAAAGTACCCAACATGTCACCTTCTTCCCGGGCAGGAATAAGCCCACCTGACATGAAGGGGCAGGCATAGCCCCACCTGACCCTTGAGGGCGGGGAGAGCGGGAAACCCAGGGGTAGAAAACCCCTCTCCCCTCCTTTTGTTGGTTGTTGGGAACACGGGGTGCTTTTGATCAAGATCCATCCTCCAGCAGCGGCTGGAGTAAGCTGTTCTCCTCCCCGGATCGGACAGACCCGGAGCCAGGCTGAAATTGACTAGCATGAAGTCTTTAGTCTAAGGTAACTGACTAATCCCAATGCGCTAGCCTGGGAGCCTGTTCACTGATAAACCTGGGGGTCACGTCAGGTCATATTGACGTTGTAGTATTCCTAGAAAGCTGTTAGTTCCGCTCCATATATTGTGTAAATAAATAAAGCCTTATTTAGTCATTCAAAGGGCTCTAGTTTCCTCTTGTGTGTGCAAACCTCCTAGTCGGTTCCATTTGCTTGTACGGGCTGTAGCTCAGTGCCGGTTAACCCGTTAAGCGCCGAACTCACGCATAGGACTCGGGTGCTTCACATGGTGGCAGACGACGGGACAATTGGAAACTTTTGTTAACGGACGGAACTAATAGGGTCTGGGGCAGGCTAGCGGATTGCTGGGAAGTAGTCAGGTAGAAGTAAAATGGGTAGCCCTGGCCAGGAACAGCTGGAGCGATTAAACAGCCCAGTGACTCCAGGAGAAGAGGGGAGCCATGTCTCCACAATGGAGTGGGTCATGCGGCCGAAGACCGACAATCAGGAGGGGGAGGGAACCCCCTCATCCTTGCTGGCGGGACAACCACCCAAACCGTGGGGTCGCCCCAGCTTAATGAGCAGCCTCAGGAGAGGCGACAGAATGGACCCCGGGTTAGAGGAAGACCTCGACGGAGGGGTTGCTGGTGGAGCCATAGGAGGGGGAGGTTTGGATGCCCTCTTCCCCCAGCTGAATTGGCAACAGACCAGGGAGGTGATGCGGCATCAGCAAGAGATGATCCAGCATCAACAAGCGGTGCTACAGATGCAGCTGGAGCTAGCGAGGCTGACCACGGGCGCTGGAGGGGGGGGATCCTCTCCACCCCAGAGTGTGAGCGCTCCGACCCCTAAATGGGACCGGAAACAATTTCCCACCTATAAGCCTGGGCAGGACGTGTTGATCTTCTTCACCCTGTTTGAAGCCGCCTGCCAGGAACAAAAGGTGCCGGACAATTTGCGAATGTCTGCTTTGCGGACACAGGTCAGTGGGGAGCTGGCCGATCTCTTGGGTATCCACACCCAAACTGCCCCCTTGGACTATGCTGCATTTAAAGAAGCTGTGAGGGAACGTTTTGCCCTCACGGCCGAACACTGTCGCCGTAAATTTCGTTACGGGCAGCCTTCCCCAGGAGACACGTATGCCTCCTGGATGGCGCATCTGGGGCAGGTTTGGGATGCGTGGATCGGGGCTACCGGGAGGACCACCTTGGCGGAGGTGTGAGAGCCAAGAACAATTTTGTGCAACCATCCCGGAGGATTTGGCTACTGCTGTGAGGGACCGGGACCCCCCAAGCTGTCGGGAGATGGGTAAGCTGGCGGATCAGATGGGGCTGTATCGGCAGCCCAAGGAAGTAAAGGGGGACAACCCCAGTCGTGGCAGGGCCAGAGGGAGCGCGGAGAAGGGCAACCCCAAACCTCGGGAGGGAGCCCCAAGCAAGCCCAAGGAGAGCCCCAGCACCAGTGGCTGTTTTTACTGTAAAGAACCGGGTCACCTCAAGAGAAGTTGCCCCAAACTCCTCGCCAAGAACCGCAACCCCAAAACAGCCCTGGGCAAGGTTGGAAGGATGCTCGCTCCTGAGTCCTGTCAGCCAGAGGAACAGGAGGAGGACCATCAGTCGGTCTCATCCCTGGAGGAAGAAGCGGGGGATGCGGCGCACCCCCTGTTGAGCGGAGGACAGCATTCCCTTGGGGCCATCTCTCAAGCATCCCTGATGCGAATTGCATCTCCGGAGCAACTGCGTTGGAGCCAGAGCAAATTCTGTGAGTCCATCTCTGTGAACAATGTTTCCCATGTGGGGTATAGGGACACCGGGGCGGACATAACTGCTTTACCTCGGAGTAAGGTAAAGAAGAGACAGCTGTTAAAAGGGCGTACCTGTGCCATAAAGCCCTATAACTCCCCCAACATAGCTGTACCCCTTGCCCGGGTTTGGGTCAAGTACAGGGGATGGGAAGGGGAGGTGGATGTTATAGTGCATGGACAGCAAGAGTGGGGGATCATCATTGGGAACGACACATCGCGTTCCGGGCTGCCCAGGTCAAGGTGGGGGTGGTGACACATCGTCAGGCCAAACAAGCCCCTGCCCCACAACCTCCCAGTCCCCCGACTCCCAAACCCGATCGCGTTAAAGCTACACCGGCAGCTGAATGCTCGCCGCCGCCCCCCTCAACTCCGGTTAGGGAGGATGACCAGGGGGGGTTCGCCCCAATGGCCCGGGATTTTGGGACTCAAAAGGCTTTCCAAGAAGAGCAGCGGCATGACCCGTCCCTCCGAGAATGCCGGGATCGGGCCGGTCAAGCGTTGGGGGCAGTAGACCAGTCAGAAAGGTTTTTGTGGGAAGCAGGAGCCCTTTACAGGGAGTTTAGTCCAAAAACTGAACTTGGTCTCCAGCCAAGGAAAAGACAATTAGTTGTGCCTGCAAGGTACCGCCAGGCTGTATTGCAGTTGGCCCACGACGTAGCATGGGGGGGCCACTTGGGACAGCAGCGGCTGGAGAATGGAGTAAGCTGTTCTCCTCCCCGGATCGGACAGACCCGGAGCCAGGCTGAAATTGACTAGCGTGAAGTCTTTAGTCTAAGGTAACTGACTAATCCCACTGCGCTAGCCTGGGAGCCTGTTCATTGATAAACTTGGGGGTCACGTCAGGTCATATTGACATTGTAGTATTCTTAGAAAGCTGTTAGTTCCGCTCCATATATTGTGTAAATAAATAAAGCCTTATTTAGTCATTCAAAGGGCTCTAGTTTCCTCTTGTGTGTGCAAACCTCCTAGTCGGTTCCACTTGCTTGTACGGGCTGTAACTCAGTGCCGGTTAACCCGTTAAGTGCCGAACTCACGCATAGGACCCGGGTGCTGGTCCTTCACAAATCTAAATCCTTTCCAAACCTTCATTTTCCTACAGAGAGTCAGCAAATGATGTTCTGAGGGGCCATTTCACAAATAAGATAGCCATCTCTCCCAGAAAAGGGGTCATTGGAATGCCTCCTTTGCTCATCTGCATGGGGTGGGGAGCCACCAGCTTCTGCTTTCTTGGGGGATGCTCCATTCTTCAGACATCCATTCAGGGGCCGGGACAATCTTGCCCACCCACCCACCATCGCCCCTCCAGATGGCCCCAGGCTCTGAAACGCAGTCAGCAATTACCTAACAGTGTGGAGCACAGGCATTGGATGTATTCTGAGGGCAGAGGGAGGGGCGGGTGAATGAGCCCCCTGGGGAATCTTCTCAGGAGGCAAATGGGCTGAGGTCCTGGCCATTCCAGAACACGTATGATAGTAAGACCGTATTTATATGAAATGCATTCAGTTCATACATAATGGTGAACCATAATTTAGGGTCATGAGCACATGTAGGAATGTGCTCAGACATTCCCCTTCCCGCCCACGCAGCTGGGAGAGGGAATAAACTTTAGCGGATTCCTGGCTTGTCATTATTTGCAGACCAGGAATTGTGTTTAAATAAACTCAAGTCAATTGCTAAACAAGCCAGCTTCAAACCCTGGATTATTTGTGTGGTCTATTTGTGTGATCTATTTGCAAACTAGAATTTGTGGTCTATTTGTGGTCTATTTGTGGTCTATAATTTGTGGTCTATTTGTGTGATCTATTTGCAAACTAGAATTTATTTTAAACTAAAATTCCTGGTCTGCACATAATGACAAGCCAGGAATCTGCTACAGCAAAACTGAAGCCTGGTTTATTCTTTTTCCTTGTAGTGGCCGGGCCGGGCCGGGCCGGGCCGGGCGCAAATCTGCTGCTTCGCGCAGGCTAGCCCTGCTAGTGCACAGAACCCTAAGTGATCGTCTGCCATTATGGGTGGACATGGTCACAGTCTCAATCCTTTCACTTACAAGAGAAACCACACCTTTGCTAGGGCCTCCAGAGGCTGAATAAAGATGCTCTGGGGGCCACATCTGGCCCAGCAGCCAACAGGGCCATCCCTGTTTTATTATGATTAATACGATCTGCACACTGACAAAGCCCTGCTGGGCATGACGCATTGCGCACCTGCCCTAATTGTACCTGCAGGAGCTGGGATCTCACTCTGTGTTCCATTGGCTGTTCTGATTCCTGGGTATCTTTTTCACCAGGTAGAATTCTGGATTTTTTCCTATACTGACAGATCTTAGCAACTGTCCTGCATTTTTTGGTATTTGACTCCTGAGTTGTATGATATTGAGTAATATGCTGATTTGTGGTTTTAACATGTGCAGGATCCAAGCATTCTGCATTAGCACATTTATTTATTTACTGTACTTGTAAACTGCCCAATAAGTGAAGCTCTCTGGAAGGTGTACATTTGAATCAGCATTGCCTGCAGATCCAGCACAACCCGCCCACAGATGAAGTTCCATTTCTTCCTTTGTCCTCTGTCAAAGGTTACCCTTTCGCCCGGATTGCAACATCTGGAAAAGGCTACGCAATCTGGGCCTGGCGTTTTGCCTAGGAGCTCAGAGTCAGGTCACAGCTGGGGACCCAGCTTTGACACTGGCAGACCAGTGTGGGTGGCTGGGGGCAGATGACCTGGGGAAGAGGAGACGTGGCTGGGTGTGGACCCCGCCGGCAGGGAGAGTGGAGAGGAAGGCACAGGAGTCTCTGCGGCTGCTCAGAGAGGAAATGGCTCAGACTGAGCAACTCACTTGGATATGAGGGCTTCGGGGGGTCTGATTTGTTCCAACTGTCTTGTGGGACCCCAGAAGCTGACATTTAGGCTGGTACAGAAACCCATGGAGACTAATCTGGCTAGATTGTTGAGTGCTGTTGGCACAAGAGAAACATCAAGGAAGCCAGAGGCCTTCAAGACACTGCCCCGCCCTGCCCCTGCGCACACCTTATAAGGCTAAACAAATATCCAAGCCAGTAAAACCAACTGCAAAACTGAGTTAAGCAACAATCCTGTTCACGTGCCTGCACACTGTATTCCCTGAAGGCAAAATGACTGAGAGTGCAACCCTATGCAGCATGTTTAGACAGAAAAAGGGCTTACACCTCCCAGCATGCCCCAGCCACCGGGCGGGCCCCTGTGGCAATCAAGGCGCTCAGCCAAGCTTCCCGAGGCCCCAACGCTGGAACACAGCAGGTGCTTGGCAAATCGGGGGACGGAGCTTGGGGGTCACGTCAGGTCATATTGACGTTGTAGTATTCTTAGAAACCCCTCCTCTAGTTTCCTGCATTGAGCAGGGGGTTGTTACTTCTTAGGCACAATCCACTGGGAAGTTTCATAGATTTCATAGATCATAGAGTTGGAAGGAGCCTACAAGGCTATCGAGTCCAACCCGCTGCTCAATGCAGGAAACTAGAGGAGGGGTCTCCCATCCAAGTAACAACCAGGCCTGACCCTGCTTAGCTTTCCACGCTCAGGCAAGCTGAGCCAGCGTGAGCCACAAGCCTGCAGAAGCACCGTTTGAATGATGGAAAAAAAGTGGGGGAAGCCTAGCTTTGCAAAGTTGCATTAAAGCACAATAGCATAAACACTATTTGGATTCTACCTTCCTGTAAAGTTAAAAGAAAAAGAAAGTGGTTAAGAACACAAGAAGCTAACAATCCCTTGAGCCTCTCTCTCTCTCTCTCTGAAAGGTGCCTTCTTGAACAACAAGCAAAATACAGTAAGCTTTATTTACCCTCAGCTGCCACTCCAGTGACCAACAGGCCACAGATCATGACTCCAGCCAGCCAGCGCTTGGCGAGAAGCAAGGCATTCATCTTGCCTGGAACTTCTTTCTGTGCTTTCAAAAGCACAAAGGTCTCTCTTAAGGAAGTGCCAGCTAAGGGTGTGTGGCTAAAGTACCAAACAGGAATAGAAAAGGACACCAACCACCACCTGAAAGAGGAACTGCTTTTCCCCTATTCCCTAAAACAAAATAACAATTTGGAAGCTGTTCAGCCAGAGTTCATAGCCTAGGCTCATAGTCCTACGGCTGACAGAGACAAATAGAGGCGTAGGCCTGACACGATGTGAACAAGAGGTTCTTGGCGTGCTCATGAAGAAGCCACATCAGTGGGGCAGAGAAATGTTCACATCTTTGTTTGCAAATGATACATTTTCCTGCAAGTTGCAACTGTTATGCTCAGATGGGAGAAGAGCACTTTGCACGTATGGCCACAGCCCATCTTTGCCCATCACTTTCACCCTCCACAGCTACAGCTCTCAGCCCTGCAATGTCTCCTGCCCGCTGAAATGGCTCCTCCACCCACAGATCTGTCTGGCTGCCCTTCGTGCCTGCATTGATAGCCTGGGAGCGATCATCAGGAGGCTTGGGGTGCAGTGTCATCAGTATGCGGATGACACGCAGCTCTACCTCTCTTTCAAGTCCTCACCGAGGTTGGCCGTTGAGACCCTGTCCAAGTGCCTGGAGTCAGTGGGTGGCTGGATGGGAAGGGACATGCTGAGGCTGAACCCCGACAAGACTGAGGTACTTCTGGTGGGGGACAAGGGGAGGTTAGGGGATGTTGACCTGGTGCTGAATGGGGTACATCTACCCCTGAAGGACCAGGTCCACAGCTTGGGGGTCATTCTGGACTCCCAGCTGTCCATGGAGGCTCAGGTGGCAGCTGTGAGCCGGGCGGCGCTGTATCAACTCCATCTGATACGGCAGCTGCGCCCCTACCTTCCTAATCATCTGCTCCCATCAGTGGTTCATGCCTTGGTCTCCTCTCGCCTAGACTACTGTAATGCGCTCTACGTGGGGTTACCCCAGAAGACGGTTCGGAAGCTACAGCTGGTACAGAACGTGGCGGCTCGCCTGGTTAAAGGCAGCCGCCGGCGGGATCACATCACGCCAGTGCTTAAGGAGCTACACTGGCTACCAGTTGCTTGCCGAGCTGAATTCAAGGTGTTGGTTTTGACCTTTAAAACCCTATACTGCTCCGGTCCAGTTTATCTCAAGGAGCGTCTCCAGCAACACCAAGCAGGCCGCTCAACGAGATCTGCCACAGACGCCTTCTCCTTGTCCCTTCAGCCAGAGCAGCTAGACTGGTGGGGACTAGGAAGAGGGACTTTTCTGTGGTGGCCCCCATACTGTGGAACTCCCTCCCTAGTGACATCCACCCTGCCCCCTCTCTGTTGAGCTTCTACCACTCACTAAAAACATGGTTATTCAGGCGGGAATATGGGGTGGGTTAAGATTTTAAAAGTTATACTGTTTTATACTGTTTTAAATATATTTTATATCATGTATTCTAAATGTATTTTATCATGTTGTACATCGCCCAGAGTGGCTGGTTTGCCAGCCAGATGGGCGATCCAAAAATACAACAAATAAATAAATAATTGCTTTTGGCCCCACGCCTTCCTTTCCTTCTCCAGTCTCTGGGGCCACTTTTTAAAAGGTGTGCTTAAGATGCCCATTTTATGCCACGTGCAGCCCCAATACCATAACACGCTGTCAGTCCAGTTCAGGGACACAGACCAGTGGTCTGCCAAAGACCGCCCTTCGCCAGCTGCCATTTGCCCCCAAAGCGCCGATTACTATTTACATTTTTGTAGGCAAATCAGAGCCTGGAGAGATGTTTGGTGGGAAACTAATCTAGACTGGGGCTCCACATGTCTGCCTTTGTTAAAGAATGGAAGTGTTTCAGCTTAAGCAAACATTTAAAAGAGTGAGAATAATTAAAGGGGCACAGGAGTGCCCCTTTAAAGCGAGTTGCAAAAAACAGCAAAAAAGAAATTCCACCATTCCAAATCTCAATATTCTACTGCTTTAAAAAATGACACCTGTTGAGCTAATAACATGAAACTTGGCATCCATAATCTACCTGATGAGGTCTACAGTTGTGCAAAATTTCAAAGAGATCAGATAAAAGGTGGCACAGGTACAGCAAGTTAAAAGGTACAATGCCTATTCCTTTAGTTATGTGATGTGACCTCACAAGGTGAGAGGACAGGTTGCTTACCTGTAACTACGTAGTTCTTCGAGTGGTCATCTGTGCAATCACACACATAGGCTCTGGGCCTGCGCAGAGACCTCAGCACAGGCGCGGAGCCCATGTGTGTGATGCACAGAGGCCACAAACAACTGCATGTTACTCCACAAATTTGGACCCTATCTTGGGGAGACTTTTATCCTCCCCCCACCACTGTGGTTCCATGCTAGATCAGCCCCCCCACACCATGCCTCCAATTTATATTGCCGAAAATGCATTCAGTTGTAATGTAAATAGTAGGCAAAGGGTTAAAGCTCTAGGGTTCTGATCCATGTGAAGTCCCATGAGCTGACTTTTGAGTAACAAAGAAGAAAACCCACTAGCTACATCTTTAAAATAGCATGCAGTTTGACCCTTGAGAATTTGGGTGGGTGGGTGGGGATGGGCTGCAAGGGTGGGGGGAGCAGAAGGAACAGGAGCGTCAAGGAGCGTCTCCAGCAACACCAAGTGGGCCGCTCAACAAGATCTGCCTTCTCCTTGTCCCTTCAGCCAGAGCAGCTAGACTGGTGGGGACGAGGAAGAGGGCCTTTTCTGTGGTGGCCCCCGTACTGTGGAACTCTCTCCCGAGTGACCTCCGCCATGCCCCCTCTCTGATGAGCTTCCGTCGCTCATTAAAAACCTGGTTGTTCAGGCGGGAATATGGGGTGGGTTAAAATTTTAAAATTTTTATATTGTTTTAATGTATTTTATTGTATTTATGTATTTTATTGTGTGTACATCGCCCAGGGTGGCCGGTTGCCGGCCAGATGGGCGATAAATAAATATTAATAATAAATAAATAAATAATAATAAACAGGGTCTCACACCACCTTTCTGAAAACAGACATGCAGCACAAGGGCCCCAATCCTTGCTCTTACTTTCTGTGTGGTGGGGAAAGGGCAAGCAAGGATCATGCCTCACACTGGGGATATAATTAGATATTGCACAGCACATGGGCTCACATTAAGATGGTTGTGATAATCATAGAATCATAGAATCATAGAAAAGTAGAGTTGGAAGGGGCCTACAAGGCCATCGAGTCCAACCCCCTGCTCAATGCAGGAATCCAGGTCAAAGCATCCCTGACAGATCTAGCCTTAATCAGTCATTCTTGTAGTTTGTTAGCTCTAGGGACGTACGGATTGTGTTAAATCCGTTCCATCCATGTTTCGTGGACTCGGAGGCGTCTTTCGTCCCTTCATCCACTCACTGCCAGAATTGGATCTTTGTATGAGCATTTCATTCGTTTGCAAATGTGCATCTGTGTTAATGTGCATTGGTGCAAATGCACACTTCCGCAAGTGCACATTTGCACGTCAGCCGGAAAGGGTAAGGAGTGGTCTGCAAGTCCGCGGAATCTGCGCGACTCAGAAAAAGCCAGTCTGCTGTGGAGTCCGCAGGTTGGATTCACAGAAGTCTCATTTGAATCCGTTCTGGATTTCTCAACCATCCCTCGTTAGCTCCACACATGAGGAAGGGAAGTTTCATAGATTCATAGATCATAGAGTTGGAAGGAGCCTACAAGGCCATCAAGTCCAACCCCCTGGTCAATGCAGGCAACTAGAGGAGGGGTCTCCCATCCAAGGAATAGCCAGGCCTGACCCTGCTTAGCTTTCCACGCGCAGGCAAGCGGAGCCACAGGTGGGGATGAGGCCACTGGCTCCACTCCCTCCCTCCCTGTTCTCATGGCCCCTTACATGTGGAGGGCGGCTGTCTGCAGAGTACAGCCGCCCCAGTCTGCAGAAGTGCTCCTCGAGATGTTAGAATCCTGATCCTGGAGGTGAAATCATTACATATTTATCATTATAGGTCAACTTTCAAGAAAGCAAATTCAAATGCACTGGGGAGAAGATAGGATCGCCAACACTGTAATTTACAAATTTCCTTTCAAAAACCAGGGAAATTCAATCATCAAAAACCCTGCCATTTTAAGACCAGAATTAAGGTTATCTCATGTTGCCTCAAACGCAAGTATGATTCGCAGTCTTAAAGACGAATGGAATAGGGAATTAGATGGTCTTATTTTGCCTAATCAATGGAACATTGTTTTTGCATCTGTTGTCAGAAGGGCCTATGGATCTTAGGTTACGTCTTATTCAGCAAGAACGTTTGTTTCGTGTTTATCACAACATCTTTTTAATAAGGGCTTGTCTAAGTCAGCTAACTGTTGGAGGTGTAATACTGTGAATGCTTCGTTTACACATGTTTTGGCAATGCCCAGTAGTTGCTTCATTTTGGGTAGAGGTCATAGTACGGATAAACCTAGTACAGTCATGCCTTGGATTGAAAGCATAATTCATTCCGGAAACGTGCTTGTAATCCAAAACACCCTTATATCAAAACGAAATCCCCCCCAAAAAAATTTGTGCAGAGATTTTTAATTTAAGTTGTACTACAGTACTTGTATTGCAAGACGTCGCTTGTATATCAAGTAAAAAAAAATAAAATTAAAAATTTGCTTGTCTTGCAAAACGCTCTCAAACCAAATTACTTGCAATCCAAGGTATTACTGTATTAGAATGCTCTTTTAACATTTACCAATGCACACGCTCTTTTAAATTATTTACCTGCTGTATGGAATTTATCACAAAAAAAACACATGAACATAGGAAGATTTTATTATCTTTATTTGTACTCTATTCTTTGGAGCAATACATCATCCTCCAAGTTTAGATTTTGGTGACATAATTTCCACCAGGAGCTCTGACAGGAAGATTCTCCATTTGTCGTTGTCTTGGTCTTTGACATTTCCAAGTATGTACCCAACTCAGAACATGTAATCCTGCCTTCCCCAATGTGCTGCCTGCAAGATCCTTGGAGGCCAGCCACACTGCAAACCTCCAGCACCATCTGAATGCTTCTGGGCCCCACATGGCTCCAGAGGCATTCTCAGCCAGCGGACAGGGCAGGCAGCTGCAGGCTAGTGCTTGGCTTTGAAGTGCGCCAGTGGCCCAGAAAAGGAAGGAAGGAAAGGGGACCTGGAGAGGTGGGAGCATCTTGGGGGTGGGGAGAGTAGCTGGGAGCCACAGCCAAGATTAAAAAAAAAAACGTAGTAGGGAGAGATGAACAGGTTGCTTACCTGTAACTGTGGTTCTTTGAGTGGTCATCTGTGCATTCACACACATATGGGGCTCTCTGCGCATGCACGGAGTTCATTCGGAAATATTCTATAGCTGAGGAAGAAATTGGGCGGGAGCTCCTCCCTTTCACGCATGCCCTTTGGCATAGCTCCCGACCATTCCCTCAGTTCCTCAAGACCGCTGGTGCAGCCTTGGGACCGAGGGAAATACCTTGCCCCGGACCTCAGGCCCGAGATGCATTACACAATGGAGATCCTAGTAGAGGACTATTCCTTGATCCCAGTAAAAGAGAGGGTGACACAAGAGGGAAGGAGGGTGGGTTGTGTGAATGCACAGATGACCACTCGAAGAATCACAGTTACAGGTAAGCAACCTGTTCTTCTTCGTGGTCTCTGTGCATCACACACATGGGCAGAGTAACAAGCTGACTTACCGGAGGTGGGTTGTGGAACCCTTCACTGTAGAACTGAAGATAGAACTGCCCTGCTGAAAGCCGTGGGCGCTCGTGCCCGAACGTCCAGTCTGTAACGTCTGATGAACGTGGATGGCGTCGCCCAGGTCTCTGCTCAGCATAGTTCTGGGAGCGGAACACCCTGGGGGAATGCGACCAATGTGGACTGCGCCCGTGTGGAGTGGGACTTAACCGGACCTGGTAAAGTCTGGTTAGCAACCTCATAAGCGAGCTTGATGGATTCCACGATCCAGGAGGCAAACCACTGGCTGGAAACAGGAGAACCCATTGACCTGTCGCTGTAACAAACAAAAAGGCACTGTGTCTGTCTGAACGGTTGCATTCTAGCCTTGCAGAATGCCAGAGCCCACCGTACATCTAGCATGTGCAATGAGTGCTCTAGTGGTGAGGCAGGTGCCAGAAAAAACACGGGGAGTACTATATCCTGCCCCAGATGGAGGTCCAAAACAACTTTAGGAAGGAACCCCAAATCCGGTCGGAGGACAACCTTGTCCCGGTGAAAAACCAGGTATGGCTAATCCACTTGGAGGCCTGGCGAGCAGATGTCATAGAATCATAGAATCATAGAAAAGTAGAGTTGGAAGGGGCTTACAAGGTCATCGAGTCCAACCCCCTGCTCAATGCAGGAATCCAGGTCAAAGCATCCCTGACAGATGATTGTCCAGCTGCAGCTTGAATGCCTCCAGAGTGGGAGAGCCCACCACCTCCCTAGGTAGTTGATTCCATTGTCTTATTGCTCTGACAGTCAGGAAATTTTTCCTGATGTTCAGGTGGAATCTAGGTTCCTGTAACTTGAGCCCATTATTCTGTGATGATCTTCTTCTCGATCATCCCAGCAAACTGGGATGATCGAGAAGAGATCCTGGCCCTCCTCTGTGTGACATCCCTTCAAGTACTGGAAGAGTGCGATCATATCTCCCCTCAGTCTCCTCTTCTGAAGGCTAAACATGCCCAGTTCTTTCAGTCTCTCCTCATAGGCGTCTTACCTGGAAGAAGGCCGTCTTCCAGGTAAGGAGGCAGAGGTCAATTGTCGCCATTGGTTTGAAAGGGGCTTAGTCATAGTTCATAGGACGAGCTGGAGATCCCAGCCTGGGATCATTGAGCAAGATGGTGGGATTAAGGTGTGGAGCCCCTTATGAAAATGTTGCACCAGCGAGTCTGTGAAGAGGGTTCCAAATGGTGGCGGTGGAGATTGCCACGAGATGTACTTTGATGGAAGAGAGTGAAAGACCCCTGGACATCAGTGATTGCAGATATTGCAGGATCTCAGAAACTGGGCACGTCAACGGGTTGAGGCTAAGAGTAGTGGCATAAGTCTGGAACACCATCCACTGATTTCTCTAGATTGATGCAGAGACCTAAGTCTTCCAGGAGGGCCAGTGTGGTCCAAAGAGCAGCGGCGAGTCGCTCCCTGGAGGAATTGACTACCAGCCAATTGTCCAGGTAAGGGTAGATTTTGATCCCTTTTTCCCGGAGGCTCGCACACACTGGGGCCATGCATTTGGTGAATACCCTCAGTGCCGTACAGAGGCCAAATGGTAGGACGATGAACTGGTAGGCCGTAGAGTCCAGCATGAATCTGAGATATTTTTGGCTGCTTTGATGGATGGAGATATAGAAGTATGTGTCCTGAAGGTCTATGGATGCAAACCAGTCAGTCTTGCAAAGTAGAGACAAGATCGACTGGAGCGCAACCATCCTGAACCTCTTTGGGGTGCTAGAGGTTGACTGTCCTCAGGTCGAGGACAGGGCAAAGTCCCCTGTCTCTTTTCAGCACCGTAAAGCAGGGGTTCTCAACCTGGGGCCATATGGCCCCCAAGGGGCCCTAGGATATTCAAAGGAGGCCAAAGGTGAAAATTACATAAAAGGGGGGCCACCTAACGCGGAATCGCCTTAACATAGTGGACAGAGGTGATCTTCGGTTATCCCTCACAGCAATAGAACCAAATATTTAAAAAGCTTGTTTCTGGTCATCAAGCACAAGGGTCACATTGATCAAGAAATACTTAAAGTAAAGTATAAATTTTTATTTAATTATTGTATTTTGTATAAATTATAAAAATTACAATAAAACATGTTCTATTTACAAACAAAACATTTAAATAGCTACCTTTCTACTGGTAGAACAGGGGGGCACAGGTCATAAAAAGGTTGAGAAACACTGCATCTGGAGTAGAGACCCACTGCTTGACTCTTGGGAGCGACTCGCTGGGTAGCCCCCTTCCGGAGGAGGGTCTCTATTTCGCGAAGCAATGGTGGGGTCGCCAGTGTGGCGCAGGTGCCAATAAAGGAAGGGAGGACATAGTTGATAGTCCTGTAGGACAATTTTCAGGACCCACTTGTCTGACGTGATGTTCCTCCAGGACGGGAAATATCTGGCCAGATGGTTGGTGTAAAGGATGTTTGGCTGTGATGTGATGCTGATGGTCAGGCGATCGAAGGCATCAAATGTAGTGCTTGGCAAAGTCCCTGCCTTTATGGGAGCCGCAGTATCGAGATTGGATGTTAGAACATCTCGGTACCAACGGCTGCTGCTCACGTGGGCAATGATCTGTCGACCTCAGAAAGTACGGGTGATATGGAGCTGAGAAAGCCTGAGAACGCCCCCAGCACTGTGGACAGTATTGCCAAGATTGAGGTGGGGGTGCCAGGCCCATCTTCTTTGCATTGGCTCTGGCATCAAGAGAGTCATCTGTGGCCGAGTTGACTAGGCCTTCACCGGCAAATAGAAGATCTTTGATTTTGGCCTTGACCTCCTGTGTCAACGAGGTGGATCTGAGCCATGCATGCCGGCGGAGTGCGCTTGTTGTGGCAATCGGCTTGATGGCGTGCAGTGTTGAGATGCTGCCTGGCGGTGCCTGTCGACTCCACCTGAAAAACGCGGGCTAGCTCCCGTTTTTATTCGGGTTGATAGTTACACAGAGCCCCAATTTTTTCCCAGAGGAAAAGCTGGTAACATGCCATGGTAGCTTGATAATTATCTACCCAGAGGCCAAGGGAGCTAGAGGCGTATACTCGTCTCCCAAAGGCATCCAAATGTTAACGGTCCAATGGGGTGGAGTGGCCTCTCCCAGAACCTGATTGTGTGGATTCCACAACTATGGAGTTTGGGGCCGGGTGCGAGAAAAGGAATTTAGTATCCTCTTCTCGGACCCTGTACATGGATTCAAAGCAGTGAGCTGTAGCTGGGGTCGAGGCTGGCGCTTTCCAATTGCCCTTGATGGTGTCGAGCAATGTAGGAGGAAATGAAATCAATGTCGGTGTGGATTCTGTATTCGAGATGACATCATAGTTGGGTCCCTAGCCTTAGGTTCCTCTATTTTAGCTTTGATGCCTAAAGCTTGTGCCATCCTCTGCACGTGCTTGGTAAAGTGGCCCAGGTCTTTGGATGGCGAGATAGATGCCTGTGATGGAATCTGGGCATCCGGAGAGGCAGAATCTGGAGATGGGGAGGCAGTTGAATTGGAATCAGATCCATAGTCTGCGGAGGAAGCTGATGGACTAAGTGCCAGGTGCTGCCGCAGAGTAGAGATCAGAGGCAGTGGGCAAGGCTTTGCCGGTGGATTGGCAGATGTTGGTCTGAGAGAGGCGGCCCTGGGTGGCACTGGTGGAGGTAGGGATGTGCGTGGAGCTTGATCGGGGTGGTGGTGGAAGCGGGGTGAACTCGCCCCGCTCTACTCCATTGAGCTCTGCGCGACCTACCTTTCCCTGGCTTGGCACAAGTCCCCACGAGAGGATCCAGGGAAAGGAACTCCCAGGTCCCCGGCGTGTCATTTCTGGGTCCCTGGCACTGCATTGTTTATGTAAAAACCAGGGCAACCACCTTAAAACGGCCACGATTTGCAAATTGCAGCTGTTTTAAGGTAATTGCCCCTGATTTTTATGTAAAAAAGGCAGCACTGGGGACCCGGAAGTCAGTCAGGTGGTCAGTGAGCATCTCAGCTGGCGCCGTGAGACAGATCGTGTGGCGGGGGGCTCGCCGAGCACCCGACGAGGTGAGCACAGGGGAATTCGCCCATGGGATGTGAACACCTACCTTGGGGGGTGCTCACCTTTTTCTTGGCGAGCACCCCCCCAAGGCATGAATCCCCCCGCTCGGTCCGCCTCGCCGGCAGCGCAGGGTCCTGTCGTGTCACTTCCGGCTGCCAGGAAGTGACTCAACGGGACCCCGCGCTGTGTTTTTAGCATAAAAACCAGGGCAATCCGGCTTAAAACAGTCACAATTTGCTATTCCATGGATCGAGCAGCGGCCAGGTAAGGCACAAGAGTCTCGGGTGGGGGCTGAAAGCAGGCCGAAATCAGCCCACTCCCCCCCCCCGAGACTCTTGTGCCTTACCTGGCCGCTGCTCGATCCATGGAATAGCAAATTGTGACTGTTTTAAGCCGGATTGCCCTGGTTTTTATGCTAAAAACACAGCGCGGGGTCCCGTTGAGTCACTTCCTGGCAGCCGGAAGTGACACGACAGGACCCTGCGCTGCCGGCGAGGCGGACCGAGCGGGGGGATTCATGCCTTGGGGGGGTGCTCGCCAAGAAAAAGGCGAGCACCCCCCAAGGTAGGTGTTCACATCCCTAGCACATCACGGACTGTCATAGAAAACATAAAGAGGCAAAGAAGGCTAAAGACCCAAAGCCCCGTCTTTCCTTTGCAGCCAGTGTCGACCAAGGGGCTCACGACTCCTTCTGTCAAACTAAAGCATCCGGTCACGGCCTCGAGGCCTGCCATGAGCCCAGTCTCCGAGACTCAACCCGCCGGGGCTGTTCGCTCCCAATCTCGGTCTACGACACAGAGGGAGTCGTTGGTCTCCAGAGCCCTACACACTTCTGTCTCCGTGGGTGAGATTGTCAAATCTCCACAGCACCAGGTGATCCAACATGCTTCGACGGGTCGCTCACTCTACACGTATCGAGACGATTTCCGATACACGTACAGAAGAGAGAGGTCTCCATGGGATGACTGCCGCTGCTATCGAGACCAACAATACTATCGATGCCAGTCCCCATCCATATCACCTCCGTCTTTCTGTTTATGAGGCCTCTTTTTTTGTTTTGGTAAGAGCGCCTTGATAGATTTCCCTGGAGTTGCTGGGCACTCGCTCATGATGGTATGAGAAGGTGGGGTCTTGGGCCAAGAAGTGGAGGCCACCTCTGCCTGTGTAGCCTTCTCTTAACCGCTTGGAGCACTTTGTGCCACAGCTCTGCCTTGAGCTTATCAGCTTGATGTTTCCGTGCCTGCCAGGGAAAGGTCTGGCAGTGGTGGCAGGCGTCTACCACATGCCCCTCTCCTA
This sequence comes from Shinisaurus crocodilurus, assembly GCA_021292165.1. Lineage (NCBI taxonomy): Eukaryota > Metazoa > Chordata > Lepidosauria > Squamata > Shinisauridae > Shinisaurus > Shinisaurus crocodilurus. The sequence continues at coordinate 443,584 of JAHFWL010000355.1, read as the reverse complement.
GACAAAACAGGCAGAGGGCTGCTGTCACGTTCCCATCTATAACAGTGGTCTTCACTGTGTTTCAAGCAGGAGCCACTTTGGCTCCAGGCACCACCACCGAGGCAACTTGGGGGCCTTTCCCAGACCATAGAGGGGCTCTTCTCTCTCCCCCCCCCCCGGGTCAAGTGGCAATACTGTATATTGACCTGGTTGGAGGCCTTTTTGGGCCTCTTCTCTCCCTCCCCCCCAGCAAGGAGGCACCAGTCAGCCACCAGGTAGGCAAATTCCTGCAGGCTCACTTGGTCCTTCGACTGGGATGGATCTTGTTCTCATCCCCGAGTGCTCCGTTCTGCAAAATCTCCCAGCACAGGTCCACGTTGCTCTCTCGGCCACACAGTTCATTTCCCCTCCAGCACCTGCACAGTGCAGCTCCACTCCAGCTCTTTGCCCCCTGGGCTCCTCCCCCACCACTAATTGGCTGATTGCTCAATGTGGTTTGCATGATCGAGACAGCCCATTGTGGCTTATTTAAGCCACACTGAGCTGCAGCGCATGCCTGACAGGATTTGCATATTCAACACCCGGCTGCAGCTTGTTGTGCTGTGAACCCGGGCAGCAGGGCTTGTGCAAGGGTGAAACAACCCCCACGTAACCCAAGTTCAGTTCATTCATGTGAACTGGCCCCTTGTGCGCTCCTAATCCTCAGCCCCAGCCACCCAACAGCCAAGGGACAGTAGGTCTCCTGACTCCCCACCCCAAAGACTCCTCCAGTAGCCCAGATCACAGCGGCTGAACCACCACTGAAGCAAACAGCACTGCAGAGGCAGAGCGCCCCTGCTGAGTGCGAGTGGCGGCTGCACAGAGCGAGACAGGGAGAGGTGAACGAGAGCCACACTGGAGGCGACTGGGAGCTGCCAGTGGCCCTCAGTGCAGTAAAGAACAGTAAACTACAAGCATGTAATGTGATGGAGAAGAGGGGCCCTTTTTCCCCATCCTTCATATCCATCTTTGCTCAAAGCTTGTAAAATAGGGTGGTTGTTGTTTTTAAAAAATTAGCCTTTAGGTTTTTTTTTAAAATGTAAACACAGGACTCGGTAACAATTTAAATTTTTAAAAGAAAAATCCAATCTGCATGGGCTTTTTGTTTGTTTGTACAGTTCAAATGTGCCTGTTTTGGTACCCTATAAAAAGGCACAAGGAAGGGGAAACCCTTCCTGATTGTATTGTAATTTAGTTCTGTTGGGACTTTAAAAAGATGCTAGGAGAGGATATATTGTGGAGTAATATTCTTCCTATCTCACGTTAGTGAGATCAGCAGAGTAGAGTCCCTTTCCAGCTTAAAAGAAGCTTAGATTTGGCTAGTGTTAGCCAGTTAGCATTTGGTAATCCAGGATGCTTTAAGGCAGACTGGATTTCCCTGGTTCCCTTTTCTCTCTCTCAGAACAATAATCAGAGACACAGTCTTGTAAAAGTTAAAAGTAACATTTACTCACTCAGATTATGCAGTTTCATTCAGGCAGGCTTAAAAGCGTTTCTTACAGTTGGTTACAAGCTCATTTGGAAATACTTGTGGTCTGAACTTGTGGAGTTCAGACCAGCAACTCTGGCTACATGCTGCTACAAGGACCACGTGGGGACAACAACCTGGTGGTGCCACGCTCACTAGAGTCTGAACAGAAAGAGGAAGAAGCTGGGAGGAACGCCCACTTCCTGTTCAGGCTGTTAATAATTCAATGAATACCTTCTAGGAAAACCACCCTAGAAGGTATCAGTGATCTTAACCATTTCACCCAATTCCCTGGTGAAACATTAGCCATAGGTTTTGACTGCAATTTAATTATCTCACAAGTTCAAAGGGACTGCTGGAACCTGGATCTTTGGCTCATGGGGAAATGGGTACAGAAAGACTAGGAGAATCTCCCAGGAGCACATGGGATCTCACAATTTCCACATGTGTCTTTCTTCAGTTGGTGGCAGTGCCAGTCTTTAGCCCAGGGGTGCAGAACCTCAGGCCCGGAGACCCAATCCGGCCCACCTGGGGGCTGTGTCTGGCCCTCTGGGGTTCCCCTGACATCTCTGCCTTTTCTCTTAGCCCCCCCTTTCTCCTGACCACCAGTCATTTGGCCGTTTCCCAGCTTTTGTGCAGTTCCCCCCACCCGCCTTCTAAAAAGTTGAAATGTATCTCCAAAGGTTTTGTTACTGGTAGTAAGAGCTTTAAGCTAAAATATGCCTGTATTTTTTGTATTTTGGGTCCACCCCTTTTGTCTTTGACCACTAGAAGCAATCCCAAGAGCTTCTCCTAAATTGAATCCAACCCTTTGGCTGAAAGAAGTTCAACACCCCTGCTTTAGTTAGTACTGAGGGAAGAGGGCAGGGCCAAAAAGAAAATCTTACTCGCCGAGATCTAGTAAGTTGAGATTTCAACCTGTCTATAGAGTTTCTCTCACAGGGTAGAACTAGGTGTGTTGTGTACACCATTTGACCACACTTTGCAACAGTCTGTCCTGCACTGGATTAAAAGCCAAGACATGCTGGTTCTTTTTAAAGATATACTGTGGTAAGGAAGTTAAAGCCACTTCCTGAGTTCGTTTTCCAGCTGACTTGTGGTAAAAAAAACCCAACCAGAGCGGTTAAAAAGAAAGAGTTCCTTTATTGTGAATACAGCGCTGTATGGTGTCACTCCAAAAGGAGGAATGAGACCCGGAAGGTCACAAACACATCTATACTTATACAGTAATACCTTGGATTACGAGTAACCCGGTGTGCGAGCATTTTGAAAGAGGAGCAAAAATTTTGACTCGCTAAACGAGCGAGGTCTTGCAAAACGAGCACACCGGGTTACTCGCTGCCGGCTCTGGCGGCGCAGAGTGAGCGCCCACGCCTGGCCTCCGCGGCTCCCTGCCAGGGAGCCGGTAAAGCACTGCCGGCTCCATGCGTGGAGGCGCTCCCGCCGCTCCCCACCTTTTCTTTTCCAGCGGCGGCTCGCCTCTCTGCGGCGAGCCGCCCGCGCTGCCATACCCGGCCCCGTCGCATCCTGAAGCGGCTCCCTTTTATTTTCCAGCGGCGGCTCGCCTCCCCTCAGTGAGCCACCCGCGCTGCCATCGCCTGGGAGTCGGCAAAGCGGCAGCGCGAGGCACACGCAGAGGCACACTAGTGGGCAGCTCCATTCTTCGGCTTGTGCCTCCATTCAGCTCCCTGCCAGGCAGGGAGCAGGCAAAGCGGCAGCGCGAGGCGCACGCAGAGCGAGCGACGGCCGGGGCACCTTCGCTTCACCTCCACGGGGTGCTTGGAGGCTCCTGGCGCTGCCGCTTTGCCTGCTCCCAAGCAGGGAGCCGAAGAATGGAGGCACAAGCCGAAGAATGGAGCTGCTTCCTACCGTCGCAAGCAGCGCCCGCGCCGCCTGTGGTCCCGTCGCGTCACATCCGCCCCGTCAATGATGGGGCCGGATGTGACGCGATGGGACCACAGGCGGCGCAGGCAGCTCGCCTCTCCGTGAGCCGCCGCTTGCAACGGTAGGAAGCAGCTGGAGCGGATCCACGCATCTCCCTGCGAGCGGCAAAGCACTTGCCGGCTCCCAGGCAGGGAGATGCACCTCAGGCGCCTCAAGGGAAGCTTCCGCCTCCTGGCTATGCGGCCGGCCAGCGCAGCAGCGCGAGGCGGCGGCCAAGCCCGGCCACGCCGCGCCTCAAGGAAAGCCCCTGCCTCCTGGACACTCCTGGCAGAGCGAGTGGAGGCAGGTGAGGTGCGGCCGGGACCCCGGGAGCCGGCACATCAAAGCGAGTTTCCCCATTAGAAATAATGGGAATTCCGCTGATTCATTCCAGAACCATTTAATCACTGCTTTGCCGGCTCCCTTCATGGGGCAAAGCAGTGATTAAATGGTTGCGGAACGAATCAGCAGAGTTCCCATTATTTCTAATGGGGAAACTCGCTTTGATGTACGAGTATTTTGGATCACGAGCATGGTTCTGGAACGAATTATGCTCGTAATACAAGGTATTACTGTACTTTTTTGACAAGCAGTCTTGCTTTCGCCCATGTGTGTTAACAATTTCTTTGATGTGTGTTATTTGTTTCTTTCTATTGTGACAGGCTTATGCTTTTACAATCTCTGGTTCTCTTCCCAGCAGTAAATAACAATTAATTGACAAATGTGTAATGGGGGGTATTAGGGAATGCAAATTGGAGACTGAGGAGAGATGGCTCACACCTCTTGTTAATTGCCTTAGTGCACCTCTTGTAAAGCTATATTGTTTGGCCAACTTCCATTAACTTTACTTTATCTCAACACAATTAGCTGTTAGCTCAACAGGGTTAACTTCAAGAGGCCCTGAAATTAGCATTATAATCTTAGTGTTACATTCCTTTAGATAGAACTTCTTGCATACAGAGTCAGAACAGGAATTTAGCATAAGTAAATTATAGGATTACATTCAAGCAGAACAATAGTAACTATTTGTTACAGGTTATGTGTTTATATAATACAGAAATCATATTGAAATTATATTTTACCACAATACTAGAAGAACAGCAAGTGAATTACAGCTCTGTGTGTCTTCCTCTCATCTCCTTAATCTTTTCAGGGACGGTCTCCATCCAAAATTCCACTTTCTTCTCTTTCAGCTTCATTGATGCTTTCTGCTTCAGATTTAACTCTAGATACTGTTCTCCGGTGTTATACTCTGGCCACTCTACCAAACCTTCTCCATTCGGGTTTCTAGAAACAGATCCAGCAAACCAGCATTTAATTACATCAACAAAGGCAGCAAGGCCGCCCCCCCCCCCCGCACTTCCCATGCTTCTTACCCGTTGCGTGCAAAGTTCGCCCAGTATCTCATTATTGCCCTGCTTAGGAGTTTCTCTTCCTCCGTGGCTTCATCTGAAGGGCAAAGAAAGAGAGGCTTATATCACTGGAATCACCAGAAATGCAAATGTCATCCACCCAACACCCTGTTCAGTTGTTCATTCTGTGTAGAAAAAGCTACACCCCCCCCCCACCTAGTTACATTCACTAGCACATCTGGAGGAAGCCCCTGCACGGGGGCCAAGATGTCTTGTCACTGGCACTGATTTATTTACAATTTGTCTTGCCCGGCAGCCTGAAGCTCCAGTGAGGCTGCTGATGTGTTTAAAAACAGGCAGGCAGGGACTCTCACAAGAATACAAATGTCAACAAAAGGCTAAGAGAGATGTTTGGAGGACACGATACACCTGAGATATCATCGGTGTGTGGTGTCATGGGGTACTCTAGAGTCGTGCTGCATGTTAGCTGCTCCCTTGCCTCCAAACTTGTCTCAAGCTGCCCAAGACAGTAACCTCTCCTCGCCTGAGGAACCCACAGCTGCAACTAGAACAGAAGGGTCTGCAGAATGCTGCCCCAGGTGGTCCGGAGCCTGGTCAGTCCAGTTGCTCCGGATCCAATGGAACAGTCTAAAAAGCCTCCTGTGAGGCTTTAGCGAAGCATTTTGCAGATAAAATTGATCGGATTAGGAGTGGGATTTTGTATGTCGTGGACACAGGGAGTGAGTGGGAGGAGGCCAATGGCAGACCGGTTTTCTGGGATCGGTTCCGGCTTCTTCCTTCTGATGAAGTGGACAAGGTGCTTTCATCTGTGAGGCCGACCACCTGCTTGCTTGACCCTTGCCCGTCCTGGCTCATCATGAGCTGCAGGGAGGGACTGGGTGAGGGGATCAAGGCAGTTGTGAATGCCTCCCTTGAGGAGGGAGTGATGCCATCAGCCCTCAAGGAGGCAGTAATAAGACCACTTCTAAAGAAGCCCTCCTTGGATCCCCAAGATCTAAACAATTTTCGCCCAGTCTCCAATTTGCCATTTCTGGGCAAGATGATCGAGTGGGTGGTGGGGGCTCAGTTGAAGGCACACTTGGATGAAGCCGATTATTTAGATCCATGGCAGTCGGGCTTCAGGCCTGGACATGGGATGGAAATGGCCTTGGTCGCCTTGGTGGATGATATCAGGAGGACTTTGGACAGGGGCGAATGCTCTTTTCTAGTCCTCCTCGATCTCTCAGCGGCTTTTGATACCGTTGACCACAGTATCCTCCTGGACCGTCTGGAGGAGTTGGGCATGGGAGGCACTGTATCGCAGTGGTTCCGATTCTTCCTCTCTGGAAGGTACCAGAGGGTGGTTCTCAGAGAGGACGCCTCGGACCCTCGGCCGCTCACTTGTAGGGTGCCGCAGGGTTCCATCCTCTCCCTGACATTATTTAACATCTACCTAAAGCCGCTGGGAGCTATCATCAGGAGGTTTGGGGTGCGCTGTCATCAATATGCGGATGACACGCAGCTTTACCTCTGCTTCAAGTCCTCACCAAGGTTGGCTGTTGGGACCCTGTCCAAGTGCCTGGAGTCAGTAGGTGGCTGGATGGGAAGGAACATGCTGAGGCTGAACCCCAAGACCGAGGTACTTCTGGTGGGGGACAAGGGGAGGTTAGGGGATGTTGACCTGGTGCTGAATGGGGTACATCTACCCCTGAAAGACCAGGTCCGCAGCTTGGGAGTCATTCTAGACTCCCAGCTGTCCATGGAGGCTCAAGTGTCAGCTGTGAGCCGGGCGGCGCTGTATCAGCTCCATCTGATACGGCAGCTGTGCCCCTACCTTCCTAATCATCTGCTCCTATCAGTGGTTCATGCCTTGGTCTCCTCTCACCTAGACTACTGTAATGCGTTCTATGTGGGGTTACCCCGGAAGACGTTTCGGAAGCTACAGCTGGTACAGAATGCGGCGGCTCGCCTGGTTAAAGGCAGCCGCCAGCGAGATCACATCACACCAGTGCTCAAGGAGTTGCACTGGCTACCAGTTGCTTGCCAGGCTGAATACAAGGTCTTGGTTTTGACCTTTAAAACCCTATACGGCTCCGGTCCAGCTTATCTCAAGGAGCACCTCCAAGGAGCACCTCCAAGGAGCACCTCCAGCCGCCCGGCTCAACAAGGTCTGCCACAGACGGGCTTCTCCTTGTCCCATCAGCCAGAGCAGCCAGGCTGGTGGGGACTAGGAAGAGGGTGGCCTGTGGTGGCCCTCAAATTATGGAACTCCCTCCCCATGCCCACTTCTGCTGGGCTTTAAAAACATGGCTTTTCAGGTGGGAATATGGGGTGGGTTAGGATTTTTTAAAAAAAACTTGTATATTGTTTTAATTGTGTTTTAATGGTGCTTTTATTTTATCCTGCTGTACATCGCCCAGGGTGGCTGGTCAGATGAGCAATTTAAAAATATAATAAATAAAATAAATAAAAGGGAGGGGGCTCACCAGGTCAGGCAAAGTGCGTGGGAGGAAAAAGGAAGGCTATGTCAGCACACCCTCTTTGCCTCCCAGGGGGAAAGAGACTGCTGGGCAGCAGAGACAGACTTTAGCAGTTGCCCAAGCATGGAGGGAAGCAAAGAGCCCCAGAGACTAGGAAGGCATGGAGGTCTGCACCCACCCACCCACCTGCCCCCTCCCTCCAAGAGATAGCAAGAGCACCAGGCAAGGGGAATGAGTCTAACCTAGGAGCAAAGTAACTGGCTTTCTCTCCCCACCCCTCCTTAAAGAAGATTTGTTCCATTTTTTCTTGGCCTTTTCTGGCCCTTCTTGTTCTGAGGAGTCAGTCTTTTCCTGCCCCTTCACCAGGAGGAACAGGGAAGCCCGTTGGCTTGTTTTTCCTCATGTTGCATTATTAAAAGCTGGGAACCACTAGGTAAGGGTCCAACAAAGGCTATTTCCACTGGGAGTTGGGAGTCCAGCAGAGCCTCACAGAGTTGGCCGCCCTCATGGGAACTGCCCAGCTCTGGCCCTTCCCATGACCTGACTAGGGGTGGGAGGGGGTTGCTGCCCCCACTTTCTATTACATGTTGCTCTGAATGATAATCCATTTCTAGAAAAACCATAGATATGAAAACTATTAATAAAAAGTAGACAGGAAGGCTTCTCTCTCCAAACATGGTCAAGTTTCATTCCTACACCGCAAAAGCCCATCAGGCCAAAAGGGCTTTGGCACAGACTCCGGGGAAGCTCCATGTGACACAAGTGTCAGCCTTGCGGGGAAGCCATCTCAGCCTCTTGCCATTTGACATTAAGATCACTTTTCACACTTGCAACCTGCAACACTGGTCAAGCTGACCCACCCACAACCTCACTCAGACAGACAGGGCCAAGTGTTCTCATGAAATTCCCCACCTCTGATCAGTCCAGGGCATTCCTGGAGAGTTCCTTACCACGCAGGCGAGTGTCACCAGTGAGAAATGGCCCCCCGAAGACAAAGCCAACTTCATCTCCATGATCCGCTTTCACGTAATCTGGTTTAGTATCATGGTACAAACTAGGTCGATGTTGATACTCAAAGAAATAAACAGGAGCACCAGACTCTAAGGAGTTAACAAAAGCACACATCAGCTGTGGGTAGCCCCCTCCTAGATGGCATCCCATCATTTGCTTTTCATTCAGGGCAGTCTCCACTAGGGTCTGAAATCAGGTTTTTCCTGTACATGTTAGTATCATCCAAGGGAAGCAACGGATCCAGAAGAGCCAGTAAGACCCCATTTCAAGACACGGACTCTCTGCATAAACCACAGCCCAAACTGGAAAAGGGTAGTACAGTTTGTGACCCACTTAGTTGTTCATAGAAAATATTTATATACTGCCCTTCACCAGATTTGGTTTGAAAACAATACAGGCCTGTGGCTTACGCTGGCTCAGCTTGCCTGAGCGTGGAAAGCTAAGCAGGGTCAAGCCTGGTTGTTACTTGGATGGGAGACCCCTCCTCTAGTTTCCTGCATTTAGCAGGGGGTTGGACTCGATAGCCTTGTAGGCTCCTTCCAACTCTATGATCTATGAAAACCACTTACAGATAACAAGCAGATAAAAACAAAGCAGTCCACAAGATTTAAAAAGCCTAGAATGTTTATAAAGCCTGGGAGAATACAGAGGTTTTCACCAGGCACCTAAAAGAAAACGTGGAAGTTGGGAAAGCAGCCTGTCTGGGGAGGACGTTGGACTGCTGGAAAGTCCCCCCCCCCACCGTTTTTCACCCTCTTCACCTCTGACATGGAGGGAACAGGGAGATGGACCTGATGATCTCAGGGTGCAGGCAGGAGGGCATGGAAGAAGGTGCTCTTTTCAGTACCCGGGAGCTACTACTAGCACTTTGAACTGAACTTGGAAATAGGCAGGCAGGCAGTGGAACTCTTTTAACACTGGCAAGAGATGGTTCCCAAGGCTGCTGTGCCAGACAAAATCCGGGCTGTTGTCTACACACCACCAGCTGAAGTTTCCAAACAGTCTTCAAACACCTCTCTTGGACCTGCCATAACAATGGCATATAGACTGCTTCAGAACCAGGTGACTTGATCTTCAAAGTGTGATGAAAAGGTGCCACAGCTGGCCCCTGAGGGCTCTAAAGCAGCTGCCTCTGGGGTTAGCAACTCCTGAACCACTCTGAAGCGCTCCACTGGAGGCAATGGGAGACTGTGAAATAAGTCTTTTTTGCAGCCCACATGGTAGGCACAATTACGTGTTCCAATCATTGTTCGATCAGCTTTGGAGCAAGATGCCTGCCACCTATGCTCTGATCGTTGTCCAGCTGCTTCATTGCCCAGAACTCCGCAGAGTACTATGGGGTGGAACGGGTTCTGCAGCACCAGAGAGGACCCTTGGGAGTGATCGTGTCAATGGCCCTTTGCATCTCACCATTCCACAGAGAAACAAGGGCCCCAACAGAATCACCAACTCTTATCAGCTTGAAAATCCCGAGCATGCAGGAACCCAGAGGAGGGCCAAGATCTCTTCTCGATCATCCCAGTTTGCAGGACATGGAATAATGGGCTCTGACATCTGTCAGAGATGCTTTGACCTGGATTCCTGCATTGAGCAGGGGGTTGGACTCGATGGCCTTGTAGGCCCCTTCCAACTCTACTTTTCTATGATTCTAAGGTGCGGCTGGACAGCCATCTGTCAGGGATGCTTTGACCTGGATTCCTGCATTGAGCAGGGGGTTGGACTCGATGGCCTTGTAGGCCCCTTCCAACTCTACTTTTCTATGATTCTATGAACCCCTCAGGCTCCATAAGTCTGAGGGCAGACCATCCTAATGGGTCTCCTATCCCTAAAGGAGGGAACTGCTGTCACGAGTCCAAACTTCATCAGGAAGCGGTCTGACCATGACAATGGGGTCACTCTTAACCCCCCTACTGCCAGGCCACCAGTCATATCACCCGGAGCAAAGAAGGGTTGTCACACAGAGGAGGGCCAGGATCTCTTCTCAATCATCCCAGTTTGCAGGACACGGAATAATGGGCTCAAGTTACAGGAACCTAGATTCCACCTAAACATCAGGAAAAATTTCTTGACTGTTAGAGCAATAAGACAATGAAACCAACTACCTAGGGAGGTGGTGGGCTCTCCCACTCTGGAGGCATTCAAGGTGCAGCTGGACGGCCATCTGTCAGGGATGCTTTGACCTGGATTCCTGCATTGAGCAGGGGGTTGGGCTCGATGGCCTTGTAGGCCCCTTCCAACTCTACTTTTCTATGATTCTATGATTCTAAATTGAGAGTATGTCCTGCTCTGTGCATTGGGCTGATGACAACTTGAGACAGCCCCATAGTTATCATGGAGGCCATGAAGTCCTCCATGATAATGTATACATCGAGGCTGCCAGATGAGAGGCAGCCTCGGTGTATACATTGAAGTCACCAAGAACCACCTTCCTTGGTTCCTCCAACACCACACCCAAGATCATCTTGGCCAGATCTGTAAGGGAGGCCACTGAGCAGCAGAACGGCAGTGCACCGGCAGCATCCCCACTCTGTCTCTCTGGCCTAACACAAGATGCAGGCCCTCCAGGCCAGTTCCTGGGCAGAATGATTTCCTGATGATGGAGATGGACATCTGATGGACCATGGCAACACCCCCACCCCCACCCCTGGTCTGCTATGGTACTGTACCAAATACCTAGACGGACACAGCGGGGTGAGATCAGGCCCACCCATTTCATCCACCCAAGTCTTGGTGATGCATGTCAGGTCAGCTCCCTCATCCACAATTAAATCATGGATGCGCCTGGTCTTATTCTGAACTAACCTGGCATTTAGCAACAGCACCACCAGACCAGAAGGTTCCTCATTACAACCAGGTATTCCAGGGTTGTAGATGGAACCAGAGCAGGAAACAGACTAGTGGCAACATTCTTACCTTTGTGATAATTTAGTGTTTTAATGGCTGGGATAATAAAGGCTACATCCCCCAGCAAGTCCAGGAATCCATCCCTTAGTTCATCAAGGTCACTTGTGTCTCCCAGATACTCATCAAGTAGCATGGTCAGGATTTCCTGTGAGGCACCCTGGGGGAGAAGCAAGAGGTGATGGGAAAGTGGACCAGCTGGCCCAGGGCTGCTTTTTTCAAACTGTGGCAAACTAAGATTTTCTAAAAAAGGAGAAAGGTGAAACATAGAATGTGGACAAGTCGATAACACCCAGAATTCAGTAGAAGGCAAGGCTGCTATGATTCTTGCCTTAGCCATTGATAGATAGAAACTCTGCAAAATGATGCACACAGAGAAAGAAGCTGGGAGAGCATGCCCAAGGGGGACCAGGGATCAACTCTCAGAGAAAACCAGAACAGGGTTCGCAAGGAGCAGAGCCAGGGCAGGGAGATGCTGCAACTGCTCCAGGCAAAGTCACTGCAGGAGCAGCAAGGGGTAGTGGTGCTTGTCTTGTCTCAGCTCCTCTTTCCTCCTCCTCCTCCTCTTGCTAGTGCCTCATGTCCGGAATGCAACCCTGTGATGCCATGTTATTTGGGTTTAAATTTACAGTGCGTAGGTGGTAAGTATAATGGGTTTTTGTATAGAGCATATGATTAGAAGTACCAGTGTGGCGTAGTGGTTAGGGTGTTGGACTGGGACTCGGGAGATCCGGGTTCTAGTCCCCGCTCGGCCATGAAACTCACTGGGTGACTTTGGGCCAGTCACAGACTCTCAGCCTAACCTACCTCACAGGGTTGTTGTGAGGATAAAATGGAGAGGAGGAGGAGGATATAATGTAAGCCGCCTTGGGTTCCTTGCAGGAAAAAAGGTGGGCTATAAATATAATATAATAATAATAAATAAATCTGGGGGAGTGGGAAAGGATGGGCAGGAAGAAGGGTGTATTTGCATATGTGACATGAGTGGCTGAGAGAGTGAGAAGGGGGTGAAGCTTATTTCCAGAACTTGTTGTGTTTTAAAATAAACTTTTCTTTCTTATTTGAAACAGCCTGTGAGGGAAGCTGTGCTTATTGTACTGGTCAAAGAGGTATAAGGCAGGGATTAGACATCCCCTTCTGCAGCCCTGCGCCCCTCCCCCCACATGCTCCTCCTGTCCAGGCAGGATCAGGGAAGGCCCCATGCCGTGGCTGGTCATGTGTGAGGGTTCTGAGCCGCTTCCAGCACAAGCAGGACTCCAAATGGCCAGCAGAGAGAACATTCTCAGGACGACGAGGGAGCCGAGGTAACCCCTCTCTCACCGTCACCGCTCCTCAGCCACTGTGCCCACCATGAAGTGTGTGTGTGGGGGGGGAGGCTCCTCTGGGCAGGATATGACTTCCCAGCCTGATAGACCGTTGCCCTTCCTGAAGAGACAGACGGACACCTCCAGGAAGGCACACTTAATTGATCCTATGACAGCTAACGTAAGGGGCAGGCAGGGCTGAAAGGCAGATCTTCTTCCCACACAGATTTGTGAACATCCATGTCTTTAGGATATTGATCCTCAGAGTTCAGATTCCAGAGACGAGGGAAATCAACAAATTGGAGTTACCAAAAAAGGGAGCAGGAATGTTTCCAAAGTGGTGCGTATGGTGTCTCTGTCTCCCACATCCTTTAATCCTTCCAGGTGAGATGTCTGCATCAAAAAAGAAAGAAAAGTTGTGCCTTTGGGATCTCTCGAGCTGTTCATGGCTGAAATACTTGCTACATCAGGGGCACAGGGGGAATTGAAATGCCGGTGCCCTGTGCTACGGGGGAAAGGGGGGAGGGTCTCCAGAATAGTATAGGCATTCACTTTGGATATCTTGGGGTCCCAGCATTTACTCGGCCATACCTAGTGCCAATGCCGGGCCTGAGTGTCAATCAGAATCGACTATATGATGTTACTGAAGGCAAATGAAGCCAATTAAGATTAAGCACAAGGCTTCCTGGCCTGGTCATGTGGATGATCTAGCCAATTAGGGATAATATTATGAATATGACAGGCCACTTGGGGCAAACCCAGCCTATGTAGCCTTTTTTGTTTTCTGAGGATGCAAACACTTTGTCCCCTTGCACAGCCCCCCCACCCCGCCAAACTGCTGAAGACCTTTTAATGGTGACAAAGCTGCTTGTGAAGATGCCGGCCCCTTCTCCATGTTTGGCACAGCTCTAGTTTTCACTACTTTTGTCAGTTGTTTGGGGTTATGATTTCTCCCAGCAAAGTGCCTTATATGCTTTATAAAGAAATAACACAATCTATAAATCACAATTACAGTAATACCTCGGATTGCAAGTAACTTGGTCTGAGACAAGCAAAATTGTTTTGCAAGACAAGCAAAATTTTTTAATAAATTTTGACTTGATAAACAAGCGACGTCTTGCAAGACAAGTGTAGGGATGTAACCGCTCGCCTCGAGTGGGCGTAGCGGGCCAAAATCGGCCCCGCTCATGTCCACCAGAGACTCACTTTGATATAAGAGAGTTTTGGATTATAAGCATGGTTCCGGAACAAATTATGCTTGCAATCCAAGGTGTTACTGTATGTAGGGCTAGATCAATGCAGTTTTATTCAAGGAAGACAAATGGCGGACTTAACTAGAAGGGTATTAAATATAATATATTATTTAATAAGGAAAAATGATTTGAAAGCAGGGGTTCTTGCATTAGATTTATAGATTTCATAGATTATAGAGTTGGAAGGGGCCTACAAGGCCATCGAGTCCAACCCCCTGCTCAATGCAGGAAACTAGAGGAGGGGTCTCCCATCCAAGTAATAACCAGGCCTGACCCTGCTTAGCTTTCCACACTCAGACAAGCTGAGCCAGCATAAGCCACAGGCCTGTGTGATATTTTTAAAGCCTTTGATTGCGTGAAATGGCCAGCATTAAAATTGATAATAAAAACTATGGGGTTTGGCGAGAAGTTTATAGGAGTCATTAATCAATTATATGTTCAAAATGTTAGATCAGTAGTTGTAAACGATGGAATCACAGAACCGATAAGCCTAGGCCGGGGAACTAGACAGGGTTGTCCCCTTTCCCGTATTATTTGTCTTAGTTATGGAGTTGTTAGCGAATGCTATTAGGCGGGAGAGAAATTTACAGGGGATAGGGATAAAGACTAAGTGTAAGATAAACCTTTTTGCAGATGATATTTTGTTAACAACTGAAAAGCCCATGGAAAACTGGGATAGGTTAGAGAAACATTTGAATGAATTTAGGGAAGTAACCGGGTTAAAAGTTAATTGGGATAAATCTGAGATTATGTTATTTAATTATAGCAAAATGATGGAGGAAAGGGTAGAATTTTTTAAAAAAGAAAGTTGATATAAAGATAAAAAATATAATTAAATATTTAGGTATAGATATATTAAAAGATTTGGATCAAATAGGAGAATGGAATTTAAAAAAAATAAAAGGTGAGGTTAAGAATAAAATACAGTAATACCTTGGATTGCAAGCATAATTCGTTCCGGAACCGTGTTTGTAATCCAAAACACTCTTATATCAAAGTGAGTCTCTGGCGGACGTGAGCGGGGCCGATTTCAGCCCGCTATGTCCGCTCGAGGCGAGCGGTTACATCCCTACGACTACTTGTATTGCGAGACGTCGCTTGTTTATCAAGTCAAAATTTATTTAAAAATTTGCTTGTCTTGCAAAACACTCCCAGACCAAGTTACTTGCAATCCCACGTATTACTGTAGAGGATTATAAAAAACTTGGATTATCATGGTTTGGTAGGAAAGTTTTGATAAAAATGAAGATTTTACTGAAGATAATTTTTTTGTTTAGAATGATACCTTTTCTGTGGCAGCCCCCAATTTATGGAACTCTCTCCCCAGTGACCTCCGCCATGCCCCTTCCTTGATTATCTTCCGCCGTGCATTAAAAACGTGGCTTTTCAGGCGGGAATATGGGGTGGGTTAGGATTTTTAAGTTTTGTTCTGTTTTTAATTGTGTTTTATACTGTGTGTGTGTGTCCCCCCCCCCTGTATTTTATTGGATTGTACATCGCTCAGAGTGGCTGGATGTCTGGCCAGATGGGCGATTCATAAATATAATAAATAAATAAATAAATAAATAAAACCATATAAGGTATCAGAGAAGGAAATTGAAGAATGGCAAGTAATTTTAAATAGTTATTGCAATGGGGGGAAAAGATCAAGGATTACTAAGAATAGGTGGTATAAATCTCAAAAAGTAGGGGGACTCGGTCTTCCAAACATAAAATGGTACTATATAGCAAATAAACTTATATTATGGATATTATTGCTAGGAAGGATCTCATGTGGTGGGAAATAGAAGCATATGAATTGGGAAATAGGGTGGAGAATTTTTTATTTGCAAAGCAAGGGTATAATATGATAAAAAGATTAGAAAATCCCTATTTTAAAAATATGTTAGAAAATTGGAATAGAAACAAGAAAATATTTATACCAGGTATATCACCGCTTACTCCAGTGGTGGTAATGGAGGACTTTCCAGAGAACGTTAGTGTGAAGGAAAGAGCCTTTGGGGGTTTACAAGAAGAATAGGGAAATGAGAGAAGCACACTTCTCTATATCTCCCAGGCACACAACTCTGTTACCTGGGGGTCAGTTCTCTTCCAGGGTTGGATCCAGCACATGCACACACACACACACACACGCCTCCTCATGTGAAAAACAAGTAAGGCCGGTTGGGGGCTGGGAGGCGAAATGTGCATAAAGTATTGGATGAGACATGGTGCCTGGGTCTACGGCTTTTCAGATGCAAATGTCATGAGTCATGAGTTCCCCTCCCTGCCTGGCCAGGTGAAGTTCATCCTGATTGGCTAAGAAGCAGCAAAGCTACAGAAAGGAGGGGAGGGGGAAAAAAGGTATATTTCCAACGTGTGGGTTTTGTCTTTGTCTTTTGTTCGTCGCGTGGTTGCTGGCTGTAGAGCAATGGCCGCAAGCCAAGCAGAGGCCCAAGCCTTCGGGGGTCCTCAGGATCCGACCCCAGGTAGCTCCTGGTGAAATTAGCTGAATGAGGGCTCTGGTAAAGGCAGGCCTTGTGGAGGGCTACCCATCTCGGACCTTCGGGTAGGTGAAGTAGTCCTCCTGAGCAGCAAGGCTGTGCTGGATCCAACCCTGGAAGAGAACTGACCCCCAGGTAACAGAGTTGTGTGCCTGGGAGATATAGAGAAGTGTGCTTCTCTCATTTCCCTATTCTTGTTGTAAAATGCTACCTGAATAAACCTTTCTTTTGGTTTTTTACCCCACATGGTGTTTGTGGATTGCTCTGTGGTTCCAGCAACTAAATCCAGGTTACAGTGAGAAAGGCAAGTCCCTGAACAGAGATTCAAGTAGGATTGCAGACAGCTGAGGCTGGCAATCTGGTACCTTGAGATCTCTGGGGGTCTTGGGTCCTTTGAGGTAGGAAAGGCCAGGGTGGGTTGTGGCGGGTCAGCCAGCCCCCCCTTCCTCCACAGTTAGACATTTGGAACAAATTTATATAGAGAAAAAGGTAATTAGATTAATGGAGTGGCTGGAAAAAATGGAGACAAGGCAACAAATAATTGAAAGGGTTGGACCAGGAAGAATTTTGTGGTTAAATTTAATCCAATTAGTTCAATGGGGAAAGAAATGGAAGAGGAGACAGGAGCATGAAAGAGAATTCACCGCATTTGAGCAGTTGGTTTTGTCTGGAGAACTTATAGAAGGGAATGTATCAGCTAGAGGTAAAGATGATATATAAAATGATTCAGAAATCAGAAGAGCAAGCGGAAAATCTTAAGATAGTTTGGGATACAGAGTTTGAAGAGGAAATAGCAAAAGAAGAGTGGAATAAGATATGGGATAGGCGAATATTGAAAAATATGTCAATAAGGATAAAAGATAATTTCTATAAGTTAATTCGGAGATGGTACCTGACTCTGGTGAGAATAAACAAAATAGATAATAAATGTTCTCCAATGTGTTGGAGAGGTTGTCAGGGTCTGGGTATGTATGCTCATATGTGGTGGAGTTGTAAAAATGTATTGGATTTTTGGAAAATGATTTTTGAAGAAATATCAGAAATTGTTGGTATTGATTTAGAAGTTTGTCCTAAATTAGCATTGTTATCAATAACCGAAAAGGTGGCTGGTCCTCAAAATGTTAAAGAATTAATTGTAAATTTGTTAACGGCGGGTAGGTTAATGATAGCAAGAAAATGGAAAGTTCAGCAAGTTTTCTCTATCACTGACTGGTATAAAGAAGTGTGGGATATGGCTTTAAGTGATATGTTAACTTGCAATATCAAATGTAAAAGGGGACAATTAAAGAAAAACAATTTTAAGGATATCTGGGGTTTATTTTTGGATTTTGTGTTAAATAAGGGGAAAGGGAGTATGCCGTGTCAAGATATGTTGTATTTTTGGAATAATGAATAACAATAGATTATAGAGATTGAATGTAATCTTTGGTCCTGTGGTGATGGGAGCACTATATAAGTTGTATGTTTGTTATTTAGTTGTTTTATATATTGTTTGAAAATTTTTAAATAAAAATAAATTAAAAAAAAAAAGCCACTGCCTCCTGCGTTCGTCGCAGTGGCTTAAAACAGGAGTTTTCTGGTATGCAAAATGTGACCCATCCACCTGCAGTGGAGGACCTCAGACCCCGGAGGACAAGAAGGGCAGCGCAGATCCAGCTTACGACGCCCAGTTGATCCACACCTTGTTGTATCCCTCCCAACAACCTCTGAGCCCTACAGTATTTGCAGACATTATCTAAGGGGAAGAAAAGACCCCCAAGGTATCTTACACGGCGGATATTCCAGCCAAATTCATGGTTAGTGACTCCGACCATGAGGGGCACAGCGCTGAACTCTTTTTCAGCCAGGATCTCTTCGGGGGTCTTGGGCATAAACACACCATCCACAACTGGGCCAATGTTCTGAACAAAGAGCAGGGTGGGGAAAAACATGGATTTGATTTAAGGAACGCCATCAATTTCCCACTTTCTTCCCTGACCAACCCAGGCTAGTGTCTGATGCCAAGACAGGCAGAGGTGAATTAGGATTGGGTCACACTTGGATCCCCTTTGCAGGATCCCAGCAAAAGGCCCCACTCCGCCCTCAACATGCAGGTCGCGCCACATTCACGGAGCCTAGGTGTGTATGCAAGGTATGCCTGGCATGCAGAGGCCAGAGCAAGGTCTGCGGCCCCAACCTCCCTCCATCTGGAATTCTGTTGCCTGTTCTGGGCAAGGAGGCCCAACATGGGACAAAAGAGTTTTAGCACCATGGCCAGAACTGCAGGGTACCAGTCCAGGACCACGAGCACGGAGAGCAGTCCTACAGCTACAGCGCAGACACGCCACCGGGCAGCAGGAGTTCCCTGAAGGTGCCGGCCTCCCCTGGGGAGTGGAAGTTGGAAGAATGAGGAGCCAGTTGGGCTCCTCAGGGTCTTGCTGTTCACACGAGGAGTCCGAGGCCCACTCCTCAGGGTCAGGGGGCAGTGGCACCTCATGGGGACCGTGTGGATATGGTATGGGATCCGAGGCAGGGGGCCCGAGTTCAGAAGGACCAGGGACTGATTCTGGCACCTGCTCAAAGTCACTGTTGCTGGAGGCTTACATCTCCAAGGGCTGGACCAAGACACCCCACATGCTCAGGGTGCAGCTGCCTGCATAAGGCTACTGCGAGTCATTCATGAGATGTTTTGCAAGTGTCTTCTTCTTCTTGGCCAGTCTTACAACCCATTCCTCAGCAGACTGTCCTGCTTTGGCTGAAGCAGACTCTGAGTGAAGGGATATCCAAAAAGCAAGGTAACAAAATAGGCAAATGTTCAAGCACAAAGGTTTCAGTCCAGTGGGAATCAGGCTAATGGAAGGAATGGTCAAGGTAGCAGGCACAGGTCACAGGCAGCCAGCTACATCACCCAGTCCAGAAACAGCGTCAAGCAGGAGTCCAAGGATCAAGAGCATGGAGTATCAATCACAGGGCAAGGTCTGGGAGACACTGGAGCTGAAAGAACAGCGTTGTTTCCAGTTCTGGTTAAACAGACACTCAAAGGCTTTTATCAAGAGAGCCTGCTGAGCCACAGCCAGGGCTCAGCTGTAGTGCTTTAGAGCCCTGCTCACGAGGAGTTGCTTTCTTCTTCCTTTGCAAGTGAGCACTCCTTCTCACGGGAACCCTATTGGCCTGCCACTTGAGGCAATGAGGCTCCTGGGGGGCCAGGGGGTTGCTCAGCCTGTGCCTCAGAGGCAGATTCCCCCCCTGACAAGGATGGGCCTGCAGCCATCTCCCCCGAGGGCCCAGGCTGCTTCTGGTCTGGTGACAGCCGCTGATCTGGGGTGCTCTCCGTTTCTGGGAGCTCTCGCTCTTCCTCTGAGGAGGATTCCTGCAGTGCGGGCATGACAGAGATCCCACTCACGGCATGCTGCAGCTTCCCCCTTACCTCTGCCCCTGACAGAAGAGATAAAGGGACGGACCATACAGGCCAAATGATCCCAGAGGCACCCAAGCAGGCGCCCACCCAGGCTGCTGAGCACTGTGCCTTGCAGCTGCAATGGTACTGCTGAACCCAGAGTGGAGATGCCAGGGCAGGACAGCAGCAGCTCCTTGGAGAGCAGGAACAGCAAGGAGTGGCCCCAGAACATGGCTCAGCAAGCAGACGGCCATGGCTGGGCTCCTCCCCCACCTCTCACAAGACTGACCTGCATCATCATGTGGCTGACAATCAGCTCCCGCTCGCTCTTCTGTCTGCAGCACTGCACCATGGCAGCTGAACTGGTCGCCTCACAACCAAAAGCATGGGCAACGGTCTGCATTTGGACACAAAGACAGGGCCACCGATCCTTGCCCACACTGAGTGGAATTCTGCTTGCAGAACAAGGCTTCCCACAGCAACTCAATGTGTCCACCCCCCCGAGCAGCTGCTCCTGACTGTCAGTCGGGGGACCCTCCAGAACAGTGTGGGGTGGGGCTGCAGCTGGAGCAAGGGGGAGGGGGAATGGGTGGAAACTTGCTCTGACTCCTTCCCCATCACAGTGAGCCAATCCATGGTGGATGCCGTGTCACTGGACGAGATTCCACCTGGATAGCTAAATTCTCATTTGTTACAAGCAGCGCGCAGACGAGGGCACACTGCTGCTAAAATCAATGTCCGAGGCTCAGAAAGTATTTTGGCAGGAAAACAAACCTACCTCAGCATACAATCGAGGATTGGAATTGAAGGCCAACGGAATTTGTGAGGTGCCACTCTCCAGAATGGCTCTGTGGAATAAGCCCTTTGACAAGGGAGAGAGAATCTGGGAAAGGAAGGAAAATACACATCAGACAAGTTATGCCCTAACAAGGGGCACTGAATGGCCTTTGAGCTGGCTAACCAACTAATGAATCCACCAGTCAAAAGAAACATTACAGCCCCTCCCACAGAAAACACGCAAAGAGCAAAGCTATCATGGCTAGTGTGAGCCAGTAGGTGCGTTCGCAGTTACGCCAACCCACCCTGGCAATAACCCAGGGTGGGTTGGTTGTTCTGTGAACAACCCACGGTGCGCCTGGCAGACGACTGAGCTCACGGTGGGTTGTTCGCCCTCTCCCACCCCCTCGGTCCTCCCAAGGACCAACTTGTCCCCCTCCCCACCACAATCGCAAACCATTTTCAGCTCGCCACAGCTTTTTTGCCCTTTACCCATTTTTTTCCCAGAGATTGCAAAAGCCAGCTTGACAGCCGGCTTTCACAATCCCCATTTTGACAGCCACTGACAGCCCCTTCTAAGTGCACAAGTGGCACCTTGGAGGAGCAGTCCATGGTTACAAACCATTTTTTCTAAATTTTGGGGCCTCCCAAATGTGCACAGATTTTTCTGCACATTATTTGCTAGGTGCTCAGGAACAAGGCAAGGTGCAAGCCACCCCCTTTTAAAAATAGCTGTCAGCTGTCAAAACTCCGGTTCCTTTTAAAAGGTGTTTTTTTGACAGGGCTCCCCATGGTTTTTTCACAGGGACATATGCATTCATACCTGCATATTGCCCAGGCAAGGCTGCCCATTTTCAGACCTCCATAATTGTGCAGGTGCCCACTTGTGAAAGACCACCAAAATTTTTTTTTAAATGTGCACAAAGTTCTGTGCACATTCAGGGGTTCCAATTTTTTTTTTTTAATGGTTTGCAAGTATGGACAGCCCCTCTAAGGAGCTGCTTGGGCACTCTGGAGGGTCTACTGGGGGCTGTCAAAACAGGGATCATGAAAGCTGGCTGTCAAGCCAACTTTTGTGATCTCCAGGGAGTGAAAAAGGATAAAGGGGGAAAAAACCCACGGCTCACCAAAAACCGCTGCCATGATCTCTCAGCCTCACCTACCTCATAGGGTTGTTGTGAGGATAAAATGGGGAGGGGCTGCTCCTTAGAAGAAGAATGGCATAGAAATGCTTGATTTGGCATTTGCACTGGTTGAGAAACAAACTAGGAGCACTGAGAAAAGACTGTCTTGGTCAGGATTGGACCGCTTTTGTATGCCCCAGTCAGGAAACCGGAAATGCCTGGAGCCGGCTGGACCTCAGAACTCAGAGAAGAATTATCTCCTGCCTTTGACCACCTGCTCTCTTGAGGACCTAGCTGAGCAGGATGATCATGCCCAACCATGGATAAAATTACTCAGAGGGGACCCTTGTTGGCACAGGTCTCCCTAACAGAGGATCTGAAGCAGAAGGGTGGAGGAGGCCAAGAATGCTGGTGGCCAGGCTAGCAAAGTATTGTTGGCCTTGCAACAGCCACGATTTCACATCTCTTATGAGATTCGGTGTGGCGTGCTGGCTGGACCACTGGACTAAAAGTGAGGAAGACATAAAAAGTCAATGCCCCGCTCATCCACAAAGCTTACTGAGTGAACCTCCCCTAACTCACAGGGCTGTTGTGAGGATAAAATGCATGAGTGTGGGGGATGGAGTGGTGAAAGAGACACATGTGCAATTGCTAAATAAAATTCAACCTGTTAATATGAGCGGGGGGGGGGGGGACCAAGTGCAATGCCCTGGGCATCTGCTCTATTTAGGGTGGGACCGCAGGGACAGCCGTGAAGCAAAGAAAGGAGCCTTGAGCTACCTATGGAATTCATATTCCCAGAAAAAGAGGAAGGAAGGGGTTCCTCCGATTCTGGCTGTTTCTGGCCTTCTGTACAGCCCGCTAGCTGGGCAGACGGGGAGGCCGAATTAAGGTTGTTTTGGACAGCCCCCAGTAGACCCTTCAGAGTGCCCAAGCAGCTCCTTAGAGGGGCTGTCCATACTTGCAAACCATTAAAAAAAAAAATTGGAACCCCTGAATGTGCACAGATCTTTGTGCACATTTAAAAAAAAATGTTTGGTGGTCTTTCACAAGTGGGCACCTGCACAATTATGGAGGTCTAAAAATGGGCAGCCTTGCCTGGGCAATATGCAGGTATGAATGCATATGTCCCTGTGAAAAAACCATGGGGAGCCCTGTCAAAAAAACACCTTTTAAAAGGAACCGGAGTTTTGACAGCTGACAGCTAAATAATTCTGTTTAGGACCTCAGAGGTCTCCATTGCTTTCCCCTCCAGAGGAAAGTGCCCTCCTCAACATCCTCCACAGCTCAGGGAACAAAAACAATACCTTTATGTTGGGCCTTTAGAAAATGCCAGCTCAGCATTTGTACAATAAACCACAGGTATGCTTCCCTTTTCCCTGGACTGTATTATCCTTCAGCCGTATCTTTAACACACACAAGTGGCCTGCAAGAGCAGTGCCTGTCCTCCCTGTACAGGACACACACTCTTCATCCTTCATCGAGAGAGAGAGAGAGAGAGAGAGAGAGAGAGAGAGAGAAGAAAGGGAAGCGGGTCACAGGCCACCAGCCTGCTCACAGAGAGACGTCACCCATGGGCAGCACTCAGGCTCAGCACGCAATGCATGCTGCATGCATCAGAGCGGCTGGACAGGGAATGAGCTCCTGTGTGGGGCAACCAGTAAAAAACGTGTGTGCGAGTGAGAGAGGACCCAGAATAACATGGCTCAACACTGTGCCTCCCCCACACTCGACTCCTCTCATCAAGAGCTAGTATCTCAGAGGGTTTTTAAAATAAACATCTGGAAACTTACATGGGCTGACACAAAGAAGGATCCTGCAGAGACGCCAAAGAGAGTCACAGACCCTGGATCACCCCCAAAAGGCTCAATGTTGTCCTGGACCCACTGGAAAGCTGCCAGGTGATCCAAGAAGGCCCAGTTCCCTCGCGCACTCTCATCGCCTGTGCTGGAAGGGCAACGGGAAGCACGCTGAGAGCCCAGCTTGATTTGGAGGAAAGGGTGGGGCTGAACCCTTGAGCAGCTTCATTCAATGCTGAAGAATGATTTCTGTGGGGCCAGGGTTTCATCCGTGCAGTGGAGAGGAGAATTAGCCTGATGGTCAACCGAACACCCTGTCTCTGTGGCCTGTGTTTTTATGAATTGTTGTAAAGTGCCCAGAGAGCTTCGGCGATTGGGCAATACAGATATGAAATGAAATAAATATTCTAGAGAGGCAATCATTTTTCAGAGCACTGACAGTGGCTCAAAAGAGGGATCCCTGGTTGTCATGGGGGGGGGGGCAGGTGCTCAACCCACTGTCTCTATTAAGCAGGCTTAGAAACTTTTTGTACTGCTTGAAAAACCTGTTTGACCAGAGGCAGGAGGGGAACAAAAGAAACAGAGGCATTCCATAGGAAGGAAGGGAAGGTCTTTCTTAAGCCCCTGTCAGCAGGCCACTGTGTAAGTCCCCAATGTGGAAATACGCAGATTCAGGGAGGAGCTGTGCGGGGGGGGGGGGGGGGAGGCGTGGCTGGCCTGGCTGGCATCTCCGCCCAGGAGCTGGACTTCCCTCAAGCTGCACGTTAGCTTGTGACTTTACACCTCGCGTTTGGAGCAACTTGAACCCCAAGGCAGCTTACAACAGATTGCAACAGCTCAGTACCAAGCTGTTAACCCATCTCAGTGTGGGGCAGCCCAGAGAGATCCTGGAGGAGCATCACATTAAAGTTTCTGCCCAGCAGCTCTCTGTTATCCTAACAGGGCCTGTGGGGGCCCAAGGGAGATAGTACCCCCCCACACACCCGGAAGGCAGCTGAGGTAGGGTCCTCCGGTCCTGGCTGACTTCAGGCTGATCTCTAAGAACCTTGACAAGTGGGCTCCCGTCTCCACACATGGTCCTGCCATGATCCATAATCCCAGGGCTCCTTTTTCACAACCAAAGAGGCATTTTGTGAGGTGAGAGAAGGGTGCCAGGAGGCCTTCCCACCACTCCCAATGTTGACAGAACATTTGGGGTAGGGCTGGCTGCTCTTAGGAAATGGGGCATCTGCCCTCAGCCTACTCTTAGAGCACCTTCTCCATTTGCAGACCCCGGGCCTCAGACGTCTCTCTCTGACAAAGTGCAGGCAACTTGGCCTTTTCTCCATTCAGCTGTGGTCCTAACCATCTCAAGTTATCCCATTCAGCCTGCAAGCCCTGTGTGCACTCACCTGGGACCCTGCTGGGAGTAAGCCCCCTTGAATGCACTGGAATGTACTTCCAAGTAAACATGCACAGGATCAGGATGCACAAACTTATCCATACGCGTCTGGTACTTGCGTACACAGCCTGAAACAACTTGGGACGAGGTTACCTGAGAGAGGGCCTTCTCCCTTACCAACCTGCCTGGTCGCTGAGGACATCCGATGGCATGCTCCTGGTGGCTCCTCATGGACTTTTGGCCCGACTGGAGTCCACCAGGAGAAGGGCCTTCAGTGTGGCGGCTCCATTTCTGTGGAACTCCCTGCCTCTGGAGGTCAGGCAGGCTCCGACATTGTGCTGCTTTCAGCACCTGCTGAAGACCTCCTTGTTCCGGGAAGCCTTCTCTGCTCTTCAACCACCAATGTAATTTTAGTTTGTTTTCAATGTATTGTTCTCTCCCCCCCCCCTTTTATCTGTTTTTGTCTTTTTATTGTTCACCACTCTGGCATCTGCTTGATGTGGAGCAGTATACACATACTGTACATCATCATCATCGTCATCATCATCATCATCACCACCACCACCACCACAGCAGAAATTTCTTACCTAAAGAACCCCAAAATGCCCAGCCGGTACTGAATGATTACTACCACCACATCTTCGTAGGCAGCTAGTGCTGAACCATCATACCTGGAAGCTGCCCCAAATACAAAATTCCCGCCGTGAATCCACACCATCACCTTCAAAAGATCAAAAATGAGAGACAAGGACAGGACATCAATAGGTACTTTAAAGATCTTTCATAAAATAATAAAAAATATCATAAAATATGACAAAATCATTTTAAAGGAAACATGGAGGATCAGGCGATCAGTGGCTACCCACCATATGGCTAGATATCACCTGCAGTAGCGTCAGAGCCGCACGCCTCTCTGGGCCACTTGCTGGGGAACGCAAGCGGAAGGGGGCTCTCACACTCACGCCCTGCTCGTGGTGGGCTTCCCATGGGGGCATCTGGCCAGCCACTGTGGCAACAGGATGCTGGACCAGAGAGGCCTTCTTTGGCCTGATCCAGCTTCAGGGCTCTTCTGGTGTTCCTACATTCTTATGCATTGCAGGGGTGGTTCCAGGTCAGGCTGTTATCCTACAATGGCCCTGCCTCCAACACAGAATTTTATGGGGGTTCAGATGATGTCATTTTCCATTTGTAATCTTCCTGTGTGTTCTCACCACTTCTTCCATTCTTTTCTTACCAGAACAAATCTGGTAAGGAGGAAAAGGTAGAATAGGTGTACAAGGCCTTTTGATTTGTAGAGCTAGGAGTCCTCCACTTGCAAGCACCCACTGGTCAGGGGTGCACAGCCCACGGCTTGCATGTGGCCCTCCACTGCTCTCTTTGCAGCCCTCTGAGCCCACTGTGCCCCACCCAGTTTTCCCCAGTTGCACGGAAAAGACTGCTGTATGGGCTTAGGACAGTCTACACTCCTCTCACTTATTAAAACCTTCTTCTGGTGCCCTGCTTCATGTACCCTCACTTGTATGAGCCTTTACAGAGGTGGCTACAGAAGAGCCCCCCACAGGAAACCCAACAACGCAGAGGGGTGCGAGTCAGTTTGCCCGAAGCCAGGTTTCACAGGGCCTTCTGGGTCTTCTCCCACTGATCAACTGTTCAGTAGTGCACGGCTGCCCAGCTCCCCCCATCACACTCAGCTGATCAGTGGGGAACAGCTCAGCAGGAGGAAACTGGAGGAGAGAGCAAGAAAGAAGAAGGGTCTGGGTGCTTCATTACCATAGCAGCAGCGGGGAAACCCTCACTTTGCAATCTGTTTTGCAATCTGTAGAATTGCAGCTCCTCTGTCTGAAATGATGGGGGGGGGGCAACTTGCAGGGCATTCAGTGGGTGGCTGAGGAGTACACAAGCCCACCCCCCACCATTGCATGGGGATATACACACAAACATACACATACACTTCCTCCCTCCCACAGCCTGATCCAGATCGCTGGGGTGGGGAGGCCTTAACCTCGCTCTCATCCCAGTGGTCTTGAATAGGATCGTTGGGATGGGGCAAGGTTGAAATCCCCCTGCTCCTGCTGATGATTAATGGGAGGGAGGGGAAGCTTTCACCTCACCTTTCCCCCATCACTCCTGCAGGGAAACAGGGTGTGTGGGGATTTCATAGATCATAGAGTTGAAAGGAGCCTACAAGGCTATCGAGTCCAACCCCCTGCTCAATGCAGGAAACTAAAGGAGGGGTCTCCCATCCAAGTAATAACCAGGCCTGACCCTGCTTAGCTTTCCACACTCAGACAAGCTGAGCCAGCGTAAGCCATAGATAGATAGATGACTCAACTCACATACCGTTTCCCTGTTCTGCTGGGAAACGGGGCACCCTGCACACACCATTTCCCCGCAGAATCGGGCTGGCTCCCACCAGCCTGCCAAGCAGCTGTTTGGCAATCTGGCTGGAGCTTGACTCTGCATGGAAACAGCAGTGCTCCCCTTGCACACCTTGTGGCGGCAGCAGCTGCAGTGGGGAGAATTGGGGGGCAGGGCAGGGCTCCCACAGCAGACTGCACAGGCAGCCTCAAGGGCAGCACATTAAAATTCCGCATTTGGCCAACCCTGTTCTGCAAGATCTGCTGTAACAAGTAAAATATTCTCCCAATGTAGTCTGCATCTTTGTTTTAAAACTAGCTCTGTTAGGTTTCAATTTCTGTAACCATTTTAGTAGAGAGATGGATTGCTTCTTTGTCTTGTTCTTCTCTCTGATGCTCTGACTTATTGCAATCATGTAATGAGCTGCTGGGGTGGACTTGATCCACTGGACTAGTGCTATGCATTATAATCTGCAATATGGACTGTAACGTAGGAGATTGTATTTACTCTGATGTAGAATAAACAGGTAGTAAAAACCCTGTTGTGGATTCTATGGAGTTAATTCCTAATTACAGCGCAGCTGCGACAGGACGAGCTGCAAGCTGGCTGAAATCCGATACGCTTGGAACACTGCGAGAAAAGGGGGAGAAGGTCTGGACTTCTGTCTGTAGATTTATGGGCGTCTATACACAGAGGCAGGATCTAAATCTTCCATCTCACGCTCTGCTGTATCCACGTAGGCTGGCGAGCCTACAGGGTGGATTGTAAGCCTTCAGGGCTGAAGCTCATTAACCCCTTCAGAGAGAATAAAAAGTCTTTTGTAATCCCCTCCACCATCGAAGCAGATGGGAAATGTCTTAGCAGAGGCCCTGGGGTGCTTCTGGGTGGTAGGAGGGCTCAGAGAGCTACTTACTGCTCAGAAGGCCTTGTGCAGCTATTCCTTTTTTTCTTAACAGATTTTCCATGGTAAGAAAAGAAGGCAGAAGTGGTGAGAATAGAAAACATTGCCAGGTGGGGGTTGTTTACAACAAGTGTAGGATTATGTTGTCTGGACCCCCTGTAAAATTCAGTGAATTAGGCAGGGTGTTGGCATGAAAAAAGCCTCATCTGGAAGCAGACACGGGCTCCAACTTGTTCCTTGCAAACATGAATGCCATTTTTGGGATGCAAGTGCATGTTAAAGTCTGAGGCTTTGAATAACTGTAAGGCAGGGCTAACTGAGCTGTTTTTGCATTTCACACAGTAAAGACATATAAAGGGTGTTGGGGAGCTTATTATTTTCAAACTTGGTAAAACAAAACCTAAATCTATGGAGAAAATGGAAGTTGAAACCTGAGCAGAGTTACTAAGAACTAAATATATGCCTCCATTTCCAGGGGAAATAGCTTTAGTTGTAAGGGGATGGGGGAGTGAGGGGCCGCGTATGTGCACAAGTATGTTATTTGTAAGAATGTGAGTGTGTGTGTCGGGGGGCACTTTTTGCTTTGGTCCACCCATGCCTGACATGCAGCCGCAGAAGGTTAGCCACAAGGGCAAAAAAAGGAACACCCTCCCCCCACTCTTACAACTTTCAGGCCTGCTCTTGAGCAAAACATTTGCTGGCTGATAAGTAGTATAAACAGGTGGATTTGGATCTGCTGCTACGGTGAAATTATGGTTTCCTTTTCCGGGGTATTTCTAACTAAGATCTAGTGCCTAAGTTTACATTTTCCTCCTCCCTCCCATTCCCTTTTCCTTTCGTGTTGTGTCTTTTAGATTGTATACCTGGAGGCAGGGCCTGTTTTATTATTGATCTGGGAGCCCTTTTCAGTTGGTGAGCAGAGTAAAAATGCTTTAAAGCAATAAATATGCTTTATTCTTTAAATAAATAAATAAATATGCTTTAATTACTTAATTAAATAACAAAGTAGATGGCATTTGTATCTCTGGTAGATGCTGCCAGACATTTTTGTTTGTAATGCAGTTCTCACTTTGTTTAGAGATATCTACCGCAGAATTGCTTACAGGTAACTTGGAGGCCAGGGACGAATGCGCTGGGGTATAAATGTTTAGATATAAACAGTCCTCGGAGTTTTGGAAGGGCGGGTGCTTTTCTTTCCACAGTTTCTGAATTCCTTTGAGTATATCCAGGTTTTGGGGGCACCTGCACAAAGGATACCATAACATCACACTGGGGACGTTCACTGGTCACGCTGACCCACCCTGGCAATAAGCCACAGGGGGGTTGGTTTTTGTGCGAACAGCCCACGGTGTGCCCGACAGACCACTAGGCTCACCATGGGTTGTTCATACCCTCCCTCCCCCTCAGTCCTCCTGTGGGTATCCCAGGGGACCCTGTGGCAGCACCAACTTGCCTGCCCTGCCCCCCCATGATTGCACACCCTTTTGCCCCTTTAACACTTTTTTTCGTTTTTAGGAGAACGCAAAAAGCTTGTCACCCCTTTTTTTAAAAAAAAAATTGCACCCCAATGTGTGTAAGTCCAAAATGCCCACAAGGGGTGCTCACTGCACCCTAACAGCAACCCCCCCACCAAGACATTGCCCAAGCAAGGCAGGCTGCTTTGGACCTGCACAAGTCCAATTTTTTTTTTAAAAAATGGGGGAAATTGCACACATTTGGGGCGCAAATTTTTTTTTTAAAAAAGGGGTGACGAGTCAGTGACAGTCCCTCCAATGTGCCGCTTGGCCACTTTGAAGCAGCTGCCACTAGCTATCAAATCAGAGATTGCAAAAAGCAATCTCCAGAAGGGGGGGAAAGGTTAAAGGGGGCAAAAAAGCTGCGGCAAGTGCAAAAGGGCTCACAATTGTGGCGGCGGGCACAGAACCAAGAACAGGCCACCCTGTGGGGAGCAGTCCAGTTTCGCACGACGTGACAACCCACCGTGGTTTGTCACCCAAGATGGGTAGTCATTTCATGCAAACCCAGTAATAGGCTGATTGCTAGACCCGAAGTCTCAAAGAGCACCTATGCCACAAAAGGAGCAGAATCATTTTTGACAAGCATTCCAGAATATTGCACGCACTCTGCAAGCGCTTCCAGATGAGGCTTCTATTGTGCAATCACCCTGCCTCATTCACAGAATTTCACAAGGGATCCAGATGTCATCTTCCATTTGTAACCTCATATCTTTTTCTACCATTTCTTCTGATTTTTTTCTTTCCACAGAAAATCCATTAAGCAGAAAAAGACAGAATAACTGCACAATGCCTTTTGACTGGTAGTGCTAGGAGCTACCCTGTCTGGGGCAGCAAGGAGGTACTCTGTCTGGAAGCGCCCAAAAAACTTTTTACTTGGCTTGTGGCTCAGTAAGTGGCCACTCACTTCTCATTTGTTATACAGACTGAATTAGCAACAAGCAACACAACCCCCACCCTGCGATTGGGAATTCAGTGAATGTTGTATTTGCCTTGAGCTAGGGATGGGCCATGCTAAAAATCTCAAGTACTCTAAAAATCCAAACTAAAAAAAATAAATAAAATAAAGGGGATGAATAAGTTAGTACAAATATATTGCTGGTGGTGTCTTCTTATGCCTCCTCTAAGAAGTTCCTTTTTCTTGGATCTTTCCTGCCCTAGCAGAAATCTAGCCCAGAGCCATCTTACACTGTTGGGTGAGCAGTCGCATCTTTTACGCCATCCCATGGCTGAGGTGGCTGCGGCGGGGAGAATCTCAAGGACCCCGTCGGAGGCCTGGCAAAGGGAACACCCAGGAAGACATTGACCAGTTTCTCTGTGCCCTTCACATCTGCTTGTTTCCCTCGCAGCCTCCCATATTTGGTGGCTACCTCTGGAGAGACAGCTTCTGCACCTACACAATTGTGACAAGACGTGCATACAAATAACGGTTATACAGGACAGAATGTACAAACACTAATGAAGGAACAAAGGTTATGCAGCATAAAATCAGGTGGTCAGATTGCATCAAGCCTGACTACTCCTCTAGAAAGGACGCTGTACAAATAGACCCCACCTGGATTAACTCACATACCCCAGACTTGCGAGTGCCATCAACACAAACCAGGGAGGGGCACTGAAGGAAGGTGCCCAAAGAGCAGAGGTCCTGGTGATTCAAGAGCCTCCTTCAAACATTCACTTCTTTCAGAAGTTCAAAGAACATGT
Organism: Shinisaurus crocodilurus; assembly: GCA_021292165.1. Classification (NCBI taxonomy): domain Eukaryota; kingdom Metazoa; phylum Chordata; class Lepidosauria; order Squamata; family Shinisauridae; genus Shinisaurus; species Shinisaurus crocodilurus. The sequence goes on along the minus strand of JAHFWL010000355.1, from coordinate 412,457 downwards.
GGAGGAAGACTTGCTGCAGCCAGCGCCAGGAATGCCCCCCTCTGGTGACTCTACCTTCTCACTGCCAATAGTGCCAGCTGCTCTTGCTCCTCCTCCTCTTTCTCATCATGGCTGCCACTTGCTTGCTCAAAAAGCAGAAAGCTCCTCCTCACCACCGCCATTGTCTGGGCCAGAGCTGGGAGGCACACATTAGTTCAGTCTGGATTAAGGGGCAAGTGAACAAGCAGGTTGCCATGGTGACGAGAAGGAGCAACTCCAGGGGGCTCTTGTCAGCGGGCTCCTGCCGGGGTGTGGGTCCTCGGCAGGTGCCCAACCCTTCCCACCCTGGACGCTGCCCCGTGCGAGGCCTTGCACGGTGGCCCCACCCCAGCGGTGCTGTGCCTTGCCAGCCCCACCCTGCCAACCTCCATGCATCGGGCAAGAGGTCCGAAAGAGGAACCAAGGCATATGGCTGAACACACACACTGGCTCCACCTGCACTGTGGAGGCTGGAGCCGGTGAAATGCTGGGGGCACCATACCTGGACCCACTCCTCCATCCACACCTTCTTTGAAGAGAGATTAAGACACGGGGGCCAACCACCTTTTGCTGCACATGGCTTGACTTAAAGTGGGTCTTATCTGCAATCTCTGCTTTTTTATTACATTTTTATAGTACGTAATAGAAAAGAGGTTGGGAAGAAAAGGACAGGTTGCTTAACTGTAACTGTAGTTCTTCGAGTGGTCATCTGTGCATTCACACACATATGGGTTCTCTGCACCTGCGCTGAGATCGATCGGAAACTTCTTTAGCTGAGGTGAGCCGGGCGGGAGCCCCTCCCACTCACGCGTGCTCCTTAGCGCAGCTCCCGCCTATTGCGACCCTCGGGACCGAGGCTGATTCAGAGAAAAACTCTAATACCCCCCCCCCAAACTCGATGGATTCGAGATCGATAGAAAGTCCCGAACTCCGATGTAATCGAGATCGACAACCAAAACGAAAATTGGCCCATCCCATTTCCACCTGGGTATCCAACTCCATCGAACTCGATGCAGACACCGAGCGGGGAAGGAGGGCGGGTTGTGTGAATGCACAGATGACCACTCGAAGAACTACAGTTACAGGTAAGCAACCTGTCCTTCTTCTTCGTGGTCTCTGTGCTTCACACACATATGGGTAGATTAGCAAGCTGACTTACCGGAGGTGGGTCGGTCTCGGCAGTCAGATGGTGACCGATGATAGAACCGCTCTCCCGAATGCGTTCTGCGCCCTGGCTCGAACGTCGAGGCGGTAGTGCCGGATAAAGGTGGAGGGCGAAGACCAAGTCGCTGCCCTGCACAAGCCCATCAAAGAGACCCCTCTGCCGAATGCCATCGAAGTCGACATGGCCCTAGTAGAATGCGCTTTCACTGAGTCTGGCAAAGCACGATCGGCAAGTTGATATGCCAGTTTGATAGTGTCCACAAGCCAGGAGGACAGTCTTTGTTTTGACACTGGGCAGCCCCTCTTTGGAGGGCCGTAGCATATGAAAAGTTGTTGCGTGTGCCTTATGGATTCCGTACGTGCTTTGTAAAAAGCTATGGCTCTGCGGACATCGAGGCTGTGTAAAAGCCTCTCGATATCCGATGACGGCGTTGGAAAAAAAGCTGGAAGCACAATGTCCTGGCCTAGATGAAATTCAGAAACAACTTTTGGCAGAAAGGTTATGTCTGGCTGCAAAACGACCTTGTCTTTGTGGAAAGTTGTGTACGGAGGATCAACTCTGAGAGCGGCTAACTCACCGACACGTCTTGCAGACGTAATCGCTGTCAGGAACAGAGTTTTAAATGACAGAAGGCGTAAGTCCGATTTCGCCATGGGCTCGAATGGCGCCTTCGTTAATGCTTTCAAGACTAACTGGAGGTCCCATCCTGGTACAATAGCCCTCGTCGGAGGGCATAAGTTTTTTACACCCTTCAGAAATTGTTTCACGAGCGGGTGCACAAATAAAGATGCACCGGTCGAGGTTGTTCGATACACTGCAATTGCCACTAAATAAACTTTAATAGACGAGAATTTAAGCCCACGGGCCATCAGCGAGTGTAGAAAGTCGAGGACAGTCGATATCAAGCATGTTACAGGGTCTTTATCGGAAACCGACACAAAGCTGAAGAAAGCCTGCCACTTCCTTGCATAAGAAAGCCTTGTTGAAGGCTTACGTGCTGCCAACAAGACTTCCTTTACAGCTGAAGAGAGGTCTGTATGCATTGCTATCTGATCCTCCAAGCCGTGAGGCTTAACGACTGCAAATTGGGGTGAAGTACCCTGCCCTGCTGTTGAGTCAATAGATTGTCCTGGATGGGCAGTTGCAGGTAATCTCCCTGAGACAGATGAAGAAGGAGGGAAAACCAAGGCTGATGTGGCCACCATGGGGATATCGGGATGCAGTTTGTTTTGTTCAATGATATCTTGGCCAGCACGCAAGCGGAATTGGAGGGAACAGGTAGAAGTCGTCGCTCCAATCAAGCAGGAAAGCGTCGGTCATCGACCTCAGATCCGAAGCCGCTCTGCTGCAGAATAGGGGGCAGGCCGTGTTTTCGCTGGTTGCGAATAGGTCTACGTTCGGCCGACCCCAGAGGTGAAAGAGGGAAGCTAATATTTGCCGATCCAACTTCCACTCGTGCGACTGCAGCGATACCCTGCTCAACGCGTCGGCCAGGACATTGATTTTCCCCGCGATATGGATCGCTACGAACGACATTCGTCGAGGTAGAGCCCACTCGTACAGTTGTAGCGTCAGTCTTGCGAGGCGCATAGATCTCGTGTCTCCTTGTTTGTTCAAATACGCCACCACTGTGGTATTGTCCGTCACAATCTGAATGTGATGGCCAGTCAGATGATGCTCTAGTGCCTGCAGTGCCCTCCAGACAGCCATTAGCTCCAGCCAATTGATATACCTGGTGCCTTCCGTCGGAGTCCAAGTGCCCTGCACGACGTGGTCGTCGGAGTGGGCCCCCCATCCTAACAGCGACGCGTCCGTTGTCAGAATTCGACTTGGTATCGATGGTTGGAAAGTTACACCGTCGAGTAGGTTTGACTCCTGCTGCCACCACCTCAAAGACTCTCTTACGGCTCGTGGAACTGGTAGACAAAGGGATGGTCTGTCCTTTTCTGGCTTGAAGGCTCGGACAAACCAGGTCTGCAGAGGTCGCATGCGAAGCCTCGCATAGCGTACGACTGCGATGGTCGAGGCCATGTGCCCCAGAAGGCGCTGTACCGTGTGAGCTGATGATATCGGCTGACTGTATACTTTCTTTGACAGGCGACTAGCTTTATTGCCCTTTCGTTTGGAAGATAAGCCCGACCATCGAACGCATTTAACCTTGCTCCTATATATTGGATTTCTTTTACGGGCTGGAGGACCGACTTCTCTGCGTTCAGGCAAAGTCCCAACTCGAGCATGAGATCGAGGGTCTCTTCGAGTGCGCTTCGAAGCTCGAGCTTCGACGATGCCACCAACAACCAATCGTCGAGGTAGGGGAAGATGGTGATGCCCCTTGCCCTCAGACTCGTGCACACCACCGCCACACACTTCGTGAACACCCTCGGCGCGGTGGAGAGTCCGAATGGAAGAACGACGAACTGGTAGGCGTCGTCCCCCACTCGAAACCGAAGGTATTTCCGGCTGTCGTCGTGGATGGCGATGTGGAAGTACGCATCCTTGAGATCGATGGATGCAAACCAATCGCTCCTTCGGAGTAAGGGAAGGATCGATTGGAGCGTGACCATGCGGAATCTTTTCGGTGGGATAAAGGTCCAGGATCGGTCTGAGTCCTCCTCCCTTTTTCTTCACGATGAAGTACCTGGAGTACAGGCCGACCTCCAAGTTTCCTGTGGGAACTGGCTGTATCGCTCCCTTTTGAAGGAGGGTTGAAACTTCCTCCAGCAGCACCCGAGTTGGATGGGTGGTCTTGATCCCGAGAAACGGGGGGAGGACTCTGAACTCGATCCTGTAGCCGTGCTCTATGATGCTTAACACCCATCGGTCCGTCGTGATGGTCCTCCAAAATTGGAGGTGGTTGCAAAGTCGAAAGCCGAAGAGAGTAGTCTGAGGTGGTACAGAGGTGTCGTCGAGGTGCAGCGTTGGTGGTACATCGGTCGGGCCGGCAGGGCAGTCAAAGACGACGTTGGCCGAAGTCGCCTCCCCTACTGCCTCTGAACCGCTGCTGCTGGTACGGTTGCTGGGGCTGGGCCTGAGGCTGCGATGTCCCGGGTCTCCGGTTCCCGCTCCTGTACTGACCCACCGGCTGGTACTGCCTGGTACCACTCTGGACCGCTGCCTCTGGACCGCTGCTGCTGGTACGGTCGCTGGGGCTGGGCCTGAGGCTGCGATGTCCCGGGTCTCCGGTTCCCGTTCCTGTACTGACCCGCCGGCTGGTACTGCCTAGACCCACTCCTCCATCCACACCTTCTTTGAAGAGAGATAAAGACACGGGGGCCAACCACCTTTTGCTGCACATAGCTTGAGTTAAAGTGGGTCTTATCTGCAATCTCTGCTTTTTTATTACTGTGGAGAAAGCCAACCTAAGCCCCCTGCCTGACACACACACACTCACCAAGGAGGGGGGAAGGAGACCCAGGGGGGGGGGAGACAGCCAGTCTCCGCAGATGCCAAAGGGGACAAACAACATCTGCACAGAATCACCCCAGGGGGGAAGGCAGGAAGCATCACCAGGTTTGTCAATGCTCTTGCATATCAGCCCCATCTACATAAGACTTGAATACCTCTCCAGAGCAGACACTTCGGCACCCCTAAGAAATGGCCACTCAACACCATAGGATGGGACCATTAAGCAAGTGGCTTCAAAGGGACCCCATCCCACGGGGGGAGGGCGTCACCCCACCTGACCCAAAAGGCCGCCCCTCAGGGAGGGTGTCAACCCACCTGATCACGGAGGGAAGGGCTACCTGAAACACCAAGGTATAAAACACCCTGCGCAAGGGAACCTGATCAGCAATCTTGCCCATGCCTGGGGTAAGGGAACGAAGGATCGGCAACCCCGGGTAGCAGCACCCGGCGCGCTCCAGTTAGCTGGAATCACTGGCCGCTTGGGTTGACCGGACCCCCGGGAAACCAAGCTGAAATCACTCACAAGCCGTTTGGGTAGACCGGGCCTCCGCCGGGAACCCAGCTAGCTGCGTGCGGTTGACCGGGCCTCTGCCGGGACCCGAGCTGAACTAACTAGCTGAGAGCCCTGAAATCACGGTGTCCTTGAGACTTCTTGCTTGCTACTTGTACCGTACTGATAAGCTGTGTTGCTGGCATGGGTCTGAGTTTGTGAAGGTAATTTTGTAAATAAACTTGTTTTCTAAAAGATACTTTTGTGGCTATAAGTTATCCCTTTGTTCTGGGCTAAGGGTGAGGCGCTGGGGACCTCGGAGAAGGCCCGCCCCAGGACTCGCTACCCTCTTAGCATTGAACCTGCGCAGAAGACCAGGTTGTCAGTCTTCCACTATTACATTTTTATAGTACGTAACAGAAAAGAGGTTGGGAAGAAAAGCAGACTCTCCACCACACACATGTAAACAAGTGTAATCGGGTGACCAGCCAGATGGGCAATTAATAAATATAATAAATAAATAAATAAATAATCCCAGCTGGAGGCTGGGAACCTCATGCATAGTTCCTCTGACGGCTCTGGGCCTCAGAATCTCCTGCAAATTTACAGTTTCCTCTGATGGCTCTGTGCCGCCTTAGTCTCCCAGGTATTCGCATGCACATGTTCCCCAAGCACTCTAGTCATGGTCAGGAGTTCACCCCTCTGACACCTAGGAGCCACCCAGATGAAGCTCATCCTGATTGGCCAAAGACAGCTGGGCTACTGAAAGGAGGGGCGGTTGGGGGGGGAAATGATACTGCCAGCCGTGGCTTCTGGGTTTGGTTGTTGTTGTCTGGACGCGAAGGAGCACAGAGTAGGGCTTTTGCTGAGGCAGGCCCTAAGAAGACCAACCCCCCCAGGCAAAAAGTGCCTGGGTGTTTATATAGTAAAGGAACTAGTTTTGTTGTTTTGTAGCTCTACTTGTGTATACCAAAGTGTCTCCCCACCTTTTCCCCCTTCCCTCATTTTCCACCTTTTATTGTAATCGGTTTACCTTAAATAAACTTTCCTGGTTCTACCCCACATGGTGTGTGTGGTTCCTCTGTGGTTCAGTGCTAAATCCAGTGTACAGACCAAGGGCAAAGCCCTGAGAGAATCAGTGTCAAGATGGCAGTTGGCGCCTTTGATCTCTCGTCTTGAGATAAAGGACCGGTTGCAGTCCTTCACAGAGGTTTTTTAAAGTTTGCCTGCCAGCTGGCTTGAGAGCCTTTAAGCCAAAAGATGGAATAGAAATTTTGGACTCAATAGATAAAAGCATGGGGTGGGAGCAACCACCCAGGGCCACAGGAAATGTGACCTGAAAGAAAACTCCTGGTGTGAATTCACTCTGCACTGTGTCAGTGAAGCAAAAGTGCATAGTGATTAGCCTTTGGACAGATAGATCATTTCAAGGGCTGGTGGAGGTAGTTCAACAAAGCTGCCACTGCCCCCCAAACATACATACGTAGTTCCATCACAGGGTAAGAACTAGAAGCAATAGACTATGAAGAAGAAACCTCCAAAGTGTACTAAAAATGGATAGTTTATTAGGCCCAACACATTCTAAGTGTAGACCCTTTGCTAGGGGCAGCGGGTCATCCTGCATTCTCTGCTGCACAGAAAGCTCTAGGGAAGGCAAGTTCCTGCATGTTCCCAGTGCGGTTCAGTTTGAAGCAGGAAAAAGCCAGCTGTGGTGTCTGCCTAATGGGCAGTGCCTGTGACATCCCCAACATTCCTTCCCCACCCCAATCCCCAGAGCAGTTTTGCAACCATTTTTAAAATGTCTATAAACTGGAGGTTGAGGGTGAAGGATGAACATTAAAAATTGCCCCTTCAGTTAAAAAAAAAAGAAAAAAAAAAGCTGGGCAGCCCACCTGCTGCACAAGGGATGAGGCAAGACTACAGGCTCCTGTTCTACCTCAATCAAGCAAGGAACTTGCTGTGACACCTGTCTGTTACACAACGAGAAGCTGGGTTCACACTGAGGGGGAGGAACCAGGTGTAACTGCCCTTAGACTGCCCTCTTCACGTCTCATTCTCACAAACATGGGGGTAAACCTGGGTCTGGGCTCACATGATAGAACGCTTCTCTGTATCATTCTCTGAGTTGGCCAATATGAAATGGTTATCTTACCTTTGCTTTCAATAATCATTAAGCCAGCAGCACTAATCACCCAGATCACGGTAGCCCAGCTAGGCTGAGCCATTCCACTGCACTCACTGGCCCCGGGACACGGTTGTTTTATCATCCGTTTGACCAGGGCAACATACAAAGATATGCAGTCAAAAGAAATGTCCGTATTCAGCTCACATCAAGTTCTAAACTAAAGGGAGTACTTTCCAAACTTTAAGAAAATGTACCGGTAATCATTAACTCTAGTGTGGAGAAAGGTTACACAAAAGTTGTCAAGACCCATCTTGCAACAATAAAGAGAACTGCATTTGAAGCAGAAAACAGTAACTGTACACCTCTTGGCACTTGCTGAAATCCCTGAAAGATAAGCAGGACAAAGGTGGACTGCAAAGTCACCAGTAAGCAGACTAGTGTGGGCACTGCAGGGATGTATATGAAAGTACATTCAGCAGTTTATCTCCTCCAAAGAAGGCATCTGGAGAACAACTCATCAGCTCTTCCTCCCCCCCCCCCAATAAAATGCAAAATAAGTTGATTTTTCCCCCCAAGGATAGTGTTGTTTATTCCCAGGATAAAAACCAGGTTTTGTCCACAATTGCTGTAATGTCTCTGGGGCATGGTTAATATACCTGCTGAGATTGCAATCTACCCCTAGGCTCTGCTCTCTAGGAAACACCCTTCACATCCAAGTACTTTCACAAGTTTCTTTATTCCCAATACATGTGGGAAGACTAATTTCTGAGGAGTCGCATGCCACACTGCCTCAGCTCCAAGCGAGGGAGGGAGAGGCCTCCACCACTATTATTTTTACTCATGGCTAAGAGCTCCTCTCCGTTGACCACTGCTGCTGCCTTCCAGGTTTCTCAAGCAGTTGACCTTTCACCATAACAGGTCATTTGACTTATCTTTGTACCCCATGTTTTGGCCCTCTGGGGGCTTTTTTTGTGTTCGTTTTTAAGAACTGAAGAATGATTCTCAGTGATCTGGTTGTAATTATTACATGCTCAAACATATAGCTAGCTTGCTCTGATGCTCTATAGAATCATAGGGTTGGAAGGACCTCAAAGGTCATCTAGTCCAATTCTCTGCTAATGTAGGAAGTCCACTATTACAGCATCCCTGATAGTTGGCCATGCAGCCTCTGTTCGGAAGCCTCTGATGGAGAGTCCACGACCTTCTGAGGCCATCTGTTCCACTATCAAAAAGCTCATACCATCAGGAAGTTTTTCTTAATGTTTAGCTGAAATCCCCTTCTTGTAATTTGGTTCAGGTCCTACCCTCTGGAGCAACAGAAAACTGGCTTCATCATCTTTTATGGCAGCCCTTCAAATATGTGAAGATGGCTCATTGCCTCTTAATTGTCTCTTCTCCATGTTAGATATGTCCAACTCCTTCAAGCTTTCCTCGTAGGACAGGGTCTCCAGGCCCCTCATCTTTTCACCCTCCTCTGGACATGTTCCAGTTTGTGGCTCTCCTTCTTAAACTGCAGTGCCCAGAACTAGACACAGTACTCCAGGTGAAGTCTGATCAAAGCACGAGTATAATTACTTCTCGCGATTACTTAAAGATTTCATAGATCATAGAGTTGGAAGGAGCCTACAAGGCCATTGAGTCCAACCCCCTGCTCAATGCAGGAAACTAGAGGAGGGGTCTCCCATCCAAGTAATAACCAGGCCTGACCCTGCTTAGCTTTCCACGCTCAGACAAGCTGAGCCAGTGTAAGCCACACTTCTGTCTGCGCAGCCTGGAATTGCATTAGCCTTTTTAGTCGCTACATTGCACTGCTGACTCATGTTTCGCTGGTGGTCTACTAAAACCCCTAGTTCCTTTTAAAATGTGCTGCTGACAACCCAGGGATCACCCATACTGCATCGGCACATTTGATTTTTCCTACCTAAATGTAAAACTGTTCATTCATCTTTGTGGAAATTCATTCTCTTTGTTTCACCCAGTTCTACATCCTATCAAGATTGTCTTGAATCCCGTTTCAGCCTTCTAAGGTATTAGTTAGCTACCCACCCAGTTTGGTGCCATCTGCAAATTTGATGAGCATCCCTTCTATGCCCAAGTCATTTATAAAGATGTTGAACAACAACCCTGCAGCATCCCACTTGCCACTTCTCTTTCGATACAGTCCATCAACCATCTACAAATCCAGCTAACAGTAGCATTGCCCACATTTACCAGCTTGCCAACAAGAGTATCACAGGGGGCCTTGTCGAAGGCTTTGCTAAAATCAGGGTATATTATGTCTACAGTGTACTGCCCTGATCTAGTAACTCCATCTAAAAAGAAGAGGAAGGTAGTCCGGTGCAACTTGCTCTTGAGAAGCCCATGGTGATTCTTTGTGATCACAGAGTGGGTTGTTTAAAATGCTCTCAGGCTGACAGCTGGACAATCTGTTCTAGAACCCTTCTAGGTATCTCCGTCATGCTGACTTCCACCACCCCTGGGTTAAAGGTGGAAATCAGGGGAGACGTCCAGGATTTTACACTGCTTGTGTCTGGGCAGCAAGTGCCCCTCAAAATACAAAAGGTAGCAGCAAAGAGAGGAGTTCATGGTCTTTTCTACTCGGGTCTCATTTTGCGTGCAAAATTTGGGGGTTCTTGCTTTTGTTCTTTACATTTTTAAACATTTAAAGGCACGCTGTTGCCCGCATGCACATCCACTGAACACAAGGCTTCTGCGGGCAGTCTCAGGGAACAATAAAATCTCAGCGTCACGACCTCAAAATCAAGTCACCCTTGTTCCCCTCCCTGCACCCGCGCTTCTGGGGACACGCGGCCTGCTGAGCTGAGGCTGCGCGCGGCCCCGTCTTGGGGGGCCGAGCGGCCCTCAGGAAGGCACCGCCGCCCGCACGGGGACTGGCGCTGCTCTCGGGGCCGACGCGACCCCCTTTGCTTCCACGGCTCTGGCTCTGCGCGGGCTGCGGCTCCGCGGACACTGGAAGGGAGCACTTCGTCCGGCCACATCGCACGGGAGGGCGCGCGGGGGCGCAGCTGCCCGGGCGGGGCCCCTGCTTTTCGGGGCGCTCGAGCCAGAACCAAACGAACGGAGACGACCAAAAGCGCCCCGGGCGCCCCAGAGGCTGAGCCCGGGCGCCGGGGGGGGGCAGCCCCAACAGGACAGCGAGGAACTGGCCCCTCCGCCCGCCCAGCCCCAGGCATGACGTCGACGCTGGCGACCGCGGAAGCTCCCCGCGCGGGCAACGAGGCCGCTTCCGGAGGCGCGGCGCGTCCGTGCGTGCGTGCGTGTGTGGCCTCCCCGCTCCGGAAGTGCTGCGGGCCAGCGCCGGCGCGGCTGACCGGGCCTTGGGGAGCGCGGCTGCGGCCGTTGCCATGGTGGGCCCCGCCGCGTCCGCCTCTGCCTCGCCGGCCGGCAGCGGCGCCCTCGAGAACGCGAACCCGCTCATCTACCGGCGCCAGGGCGAGCGGCCCGTCACGGCGCGCGAGGAGGACGGCGAGCTGCCCGACGCCTTCGACGACCGGGAGATCTTCGATATCCGGCCGAGGCGGCCTCGCCCAGCCAGGGCGGCCTTCGAGCCCCGACCGGCGGAGGGGGCCGCCGGTGCTTGGGGGGGGGGGCGGGGGGCGGCGACCGCGACCTTCTTTGATCTTACTTGCTGCCCTTCCCGAAAAGGTTCCCGGAGGCCAGCAGCATGCCCGCGGGCCGGGCCGGGCCGCCCACCTAAGTTTAAGGCGCGCCCTAGGAGAGGGGGGCACACGGGGTGGCCGAGGGAGGGGCGCGCTCTTGGAGGAGCCGAAGCAGAGCGCCCTCCCCGGGCCTGCGCCGCCCTGTCTGGCCGTTCGCGCTCTGCGGCGCCCTGGGCGAGAGCAAGAAGGGCCCTGCGGCGGGGCCTGGGTCCAAGACGATTGCCCAAAGCGCCTCAAGCTTGGCCCCAGGCGGCTCAAGAAAGTGAGCCAAAGCACACACGGCAGGGTCTGGCTTTGCCTGCCCTTCATCAGAGGGGGAAGAGGAACTGCTGGGCTGGGGGGGGGGGGGGAATAGCAGCACCACAACCTGGCTGTGGAGGAAAAGCCTGAGGCTGGCCAGTGTCCCATCTGCCCCTGTTCACCCAGAAGTCCTGTTTCTGGATTAACCTGCAGTTTTTAAAAAGAAAAAAAGTTAACATCACAACACACATTTCTAAATGTATTTTGTCTCAGAATACTGTATGCATTTCTAAGTGAAAGCCAGGGATAGCCAAATTCTGGTCTGCCTATTAGCCTGAGAGGCACACATTAGTTCAGTCTGGATTAAAATGAGCAAAGATCAAATTGGTAAGGCAACCCAGTTCTACTCTTTGGAGTAGGATTTGATGGTCCACATTATTATTAATCATGATTTGATTATAATATCATTAATAAGCACAAAGCGCCTACATTTTTGCACAGTAGATAAAGGTTTATGCAGTGTCTGTATTAGGATTGGGAACTCAAATTATTAAAAAAGCACAACACTGGAAAACTGGTGGGAACTTCAGGATGCCCATCCGCAATCCCACACTGGATGGGATGTTCTCTGATAAAGGAAGAGAGTGACAGTTGTTTTCAGAGGTGGTTAGAGATGTTTTCTCAAGGGTATGTAGTTGGCCTCTCTAAAAAGCATGTTGCTGACCTATTGTTACTACCTTTTGGGAGCATCAATCAGTTTGTCTTTTGTGTAGGGCAGCCTTTTCTACCCTGGTGAGCCCTCCAGATGTTTGGGACTACAAGTCCCAGCATTCTTGGCCATGCTGGCTGGTGCTGCACCTAGGGAAAAGAAACCAACTGCACAGTTACAGGATGGGGGATACTTGGCTCAACAATACCACAAGCGAGAAGGATCTTGGAGTTGTTGTAGATCACAAGCTGAATATGAGCCAGCGATGTGATGTGGCTGCAAAAAAGGCAAATGCTATTTTGGGCTGCATTAATAGAAGTATAGCTTTCAAATCGCGGGAAGTACCAGTTCCCCTCTACTCAGCACTGGTTAGGCCTCATCTTGAGTACTGCATCCAGTTCTGAGCACCACACTTTTAAGAAGGATGTAGACAAACGAGAGGGTTCAGAGGAGGGCAACAAAGATGATTAGGGGACTGGAAACAAAGCCCTAAGAGAGACTGAAAGAACTGGGTATCTTTAGCCTTCAGAAGAGAAGACTGGGGAGATATGATAGCGCTCTTCCAAGTACTTGAAAGGTTGTCACACAGAGGAGGGCCAGGATCCCTTCCCGATCATCCCAGATTGAAGGACACGGAATCATGGGCTCAAATTACAGGAAGCCAGATTCCACCTGGACATCAGGAAAAATTTCCTGACTGTTAGAGCAATAGGTCAATGGAACCAATGATCTGGGGAGGTGGTGGGCTCTCCCACACTGAAGGCATTTGAGGTGCAGCTGGACAGCCATCTGTCGGGGATGCTTTGACTTGCGTTCCTGCACTGAGCAGGGGGTTGGACTCAATGGCCTTATAGGCCCCTTCCAACTACTATTCTATGATTCTAAGTTGAAGTCCAAAAACATCTGGAGGGCACTAGGTTGGGGAAGGCTTGTGTAGAAAGCCACCTTGGGGAATGTCTGGGAAACCCCTGTCTAAAATAAATTACTAGAGCCCACACTTTGTCCCCCATCTCCCCCCCCCCCCCCGAATCTTGAGTCCCAGGGTTGCTTTACTGCTGGAGTGCTTTCCTTGACTTCCTACATCTCATTCGGTCTATCAATGACCCAGAACATCCCTTAACTTTGGAAGAGCTAAATGTTGTGGAACAAGTTCGAGTCAAGGTGAGTGTTGTTGGCCTAGCCTTCTCCAAACTAGAGTGTTAATATTTTGAGAGGAATGATTGCCTCTTCTGCCAGAAGCCCACTGAAAAAGCCAAAGATGCTGCTTTGGACTGCAGCCCAAGTTGGCACACTGACCTGTCTAATGGCAAACCTGGCAGGAAGAAGTAACTCCTTTGGGAAAGTAGCTGCTTCAGGGAGAACAAATCATCTCAGTTTTGCCCAGCATGGTGCAGGAGCCGGTGGCCCTTGGCCTAAATTCATGCGGACTTCAGTGCCTTCTCTGGATGCTGTCCCCCCCCCCCCCACACTCCTGCTCTGCAGTTTGCCCCACTGGGAATCACTTCCTCTTCTGCAGAGAGAGGAGATTTGCAGTGCTGCAAATTCCATAAACTTTGGACTCTGGTTCCATCCACCATCAGCTGCACGTACACACACACCCCTTGACTTTTCCTGTGGATCCATGGCCCTTCATGGGAAAAAGGTGTTTCCCCTGCTGCCCCCGTGGCTTCTTATATAATCACATCAAAGTCTGCTAGTATCAACCAGCCAATGATAAGTAAGGCCCCATGGCAAGCGACTCTAATGAGAAAAGGAGCCCAGAAGGGGTGGGAGTTTTAAAAAAAGGAAATTCTAAAGGCACAATTGCAAACAATTCCCACAAGGAAAAAAGACAGAGGGCAACAGAAGAAGCCAATGTGGCTTCACAATAAACTCAAAGATGACCTGAAAACAAAAAAGGACATGTATAGGAAGTGGAAGGAAGGGAAGAGTACAGGCAGGTAGCACAGAACTGCAGGAATAGTGTCAGGAAGGCTAAAGCTGAGAATGAGCTAAGGTTAGCGAGGGATGCTAAAAACAAGAAAGCTTTCTTCAGATACATGCATAGTAAAAGACAGGAAAGAAATGGTGGTTCAACTACGCAATGAGGATGGCAAATTGATAACAGAAGACAAAAGGCAGAAATGTTCAATTCCTACTTCGGCTCGGTCTTCTCCCAAAAGAGGGTCTATGGCCCCCCGGGCAAACCTGAAGTGCAGACTGAAGGGGCAGGGTTGCAGCTTGAGATTGATAGGCAAATGGTCAAGGAGCACCTGATTACTCTGAACGAGTTTAAATCTCCAGGGCCTGATGAGCTGCATCCTAGAGTAATAAAAGAACTGGCAGAAGAACTCTCAGAACCACTCTATTATCTTTGAGAAATCATGGAGGACAGGTGAAGTGCCAGATGACTGGAGGAGGGCAAATGTTGTTCCCATCTTCAAAAAGGGCAAGAAGGAGGAACCTGGGAACTATAGGCCAGTCAGTCTGACATCAATCCCTGGGAAATTTTTGGAGCAGATTATAAAGAAGTCAGTCTGCAAGCACCTTGAAAACAATGCAGTGATTACTAGAAGCCAGCATGGATTTCTCAAGAACAAATCCTGCCAGACTAATCTGATCTCATTTTTTGATCGGGTAACCTCCCTTGTGGACTGTGGGAATGCGGTGGACATCATATATCTGGACTTCAGCAAAGCTTTCGACAAAGTGCCTCATGATATCCTGATTAGCAAGCTAGCTAAAAGTGGGCTAGATGGAACAACTATCAGGTGGATCCACAATTGGCTACAGAATCGGACTCAAAGAGTGCTTATCAATGGTTCCTTCTCAAACTGGGGAGAGGTAACAAGCAGGGTGCCACAGGGCTTGGTCCTGGGCCCAGTGCTCATCAACACTTTAATTAATGAATTGGATGAGGAGGTACAGGGAATGCTTATCAAATTTGCAGATGACACAAAGTTGGGTGGAACAGCTAATACCCTGGAAGACAGAAACAAAATTCAAAGTGACCTCGATAGGCTGGAGCACTGGGCCGAAAACAACAGAATGAAATTTAACAGGGAGAAATGCCAAGTGCTGCACCTAGGGAAAGGAAACCAAATGCAGAGTTACAGAATGGGGGACACTTGGCTCAACAATACCACAAGTGAGAAGGATCTTGGAATTGTGGTAGATCACAAACTGAATATGAGCCAGCAATGCGATGTGGCTGCAAAGAAGGCAAATGCTATTTTGAGCTGCATTAATAGAAGTATAGCTTCATCTTGAGTACTGCGTCCAGTTCTGGACACCACACTTTAAGAAGGATGTAGACAAACTGGAGAGGGTTCAGAGGAGGGCAACAAAGATGATAAAGGGACTAGAAACAAGGCCCTATGAGGAGAGACTGAAAGAACTGGGCATGTTTAGCCTTCAGAAGAGGAGACTGAGGGGAGATACGATAGCACTCTTCTTGAAGGGTTGTCACACAGAGGAGGGCCAGGATTTTTTCTCGATCATCCCAGTTTGCAGGACACGGAATAATGGGCTCAAGTTACAGGAACCCAGATTCCACCTAAACATCAGGAAAAATTTCCTGACTGTCAGAGCAATAAGACAAAGGAACCAACTACCTAGGGAGGTGGTGGGCTCTCCCACTCTGGAGGTATTCAAGGTGCAGCTGGACAGCCATCTGTCAGGGATGCTTTGACCTGGATTCCTGCACTGAGCAGGGGTTTGGACTCGATGGCCTTGTAGGCCCCTTCCAACTCTACTTTTCTATGATTCTGACAGCCCAAAACTTCTGCCAATATGCCCTGCAGTGACGGCATGTCCCCCTCCCTTCTCCCCCCACCCCCATCTGGCTGGCCATGTTAGCAGACAGAAATGCTTGCCTTGATGGCTCTTTGCTCAAACCCAGATTGCCAAATCTGCTTTCTTGAACTACTGAGGGTCAACTCCAGAGTGAGGAATGGCAAGTTATAGGAAATTCCTTCTTAAGTGGTGAAGTGCAGAGCTAATAAGATAGAAATGAACAAACCAGTTAAATCTTTCTCCACTTAGTACAGCATTTGATCTGGCTAAATACCTAAGTGCATGATTCTCTTTAAAATATTTTTGTTTGGTGGCGGGGGGATGTGTTTCACAGGTGAATGATGCTGAAAGTACTGTGTCAGTGGAATTCACTCCCACAATTCCTCACTGCAGCATGGCAACGCTAATCGGCCTGTCGATCAAAGTGAAGCTGATCAGATCTCTCCCTGAAAGGTTTAAGGTGAGTGCAAATGACCAAATGACCAGAGGAGGAGGAATGTTCTTAAAACCTTGGAAGATGCTTGGTTGCCTAGCTGCGTTACAGCAATCCATCAGTGCCCACCCACATGGCCAGGATGAAAGTGGGAGGCACCGCACTTACCTAGGACTGTAGCCTTAAAGCAAGATCCAAAGAGAGCTTTGGCTATTGGGCAGTATAGAAATGTAATGAATGGAATGGGACTGAAACCTGACTCAAGCAAGACTTCAAAGTGCTGTGTTGGCACAACATTTTAAAACGGTGCAAGCTGCTCAAAACCTAATGGGAGGAGATGAAGGGGGGGTGGCTAGAAATTAAAACAGGCACAAATGCCAGAACTTGGGTTGAGCTGCCTCAGGTGTCCCCAGGCAAAGAGCCTTGGAGCATAGCCCCGACTCGGCTGGAGTGCTGGGCAGGGTGCTCCAGGAGGAGCGGCAGCAAAAAGACCAGCACAAATCTGTTCTTAATGGCTCCTTTTTGGAATTGTATTTTTTAATACTGTAAGTGTGCAGTTGCCCACCAGTGGGACTGCGAAACTTAACACAACAAACCACTATAACACCTGGGCTATTTCAGTCATTGTGTGGAAGGGGAATCGGAGCTTTGCAGTCGCAGTCACTGCTTCCACAGACTCCCAACTGCAGAAGCTCTTGACAGGCAAGAGATCAAATGGGGTAAAAGAGGAACTTTTGCTTCCCTTCTCCCCTTTGTGTCAAAGAACCTGAAGGTGGTGGAGGCGTGGGGAAGAGATCTTTGCTACATTAGCCATTGCCTTCACCAACTACAGGACCTAGTGCAACCTGTGCTCCTTTTGGAGTTTGAAAGGGGCTGTTTTAAAAGAGCCAGTGTGGCGTAGTGGTAAGAGTGTTGGACTGGGACCTGGGAGATCCAGGTTCTATTCCCTGCTCGGCCATGAAACTCACTGGGTGACTTTGGGCCAGTCACTGGCTCTCAGCCTAACCTACCTCACAGGGTTGTTGTGAGGATAAAATGGAGAGGAGGAGGAGGATTATGTAAGCCGCCTTGGGTTCCTTGCAGGATAAAAGGCGGGGTATAAATATAATAAATAAATAAATAAATAAAGGGGGAAGGGACCCCTGGCAATGCAAGCAGGAAATGGCATGTCTTCCCTAACGATGTCACCAAGGAAGGATGGCAGTTCCATGGAGTGGAAGCTAGAGCCTTAGTAAGATCCAGGGGGGAAAGCTTGGAATGAGAAGTGCAGGTGAGGAAACGTTTCCAGGAGCTTTGAGTTACTAGCTTCACAGTGAAAGCTTTGCTTGGGAGCCCAAGAGTGGCTGGTGAGAAATGCTGATCTGGACAGAATATGGGAAGTCTCCTTTCTATGCTGGGTGTCTATTATGGGCTTCTCCCTCTTGCCACCTGAAAGCTGTGTAGATCAAATAGGCTGACAGAGCACATCTGGTCCTTGCTGTTAGAAATGTGCAGCAGGCACGTTCTGCTCCACGGGCCTGCCTGGATTATTGCCAATACTCAGTGGCCAGATACAAAATTCAAATATGCCAAGGTGCACGGTTTATCCCATTGGCAAAGAAGAAATTGCCAAAGTGATGCCATGACAATGCACACAAACAATCCAAGGCATACCGAACAAAAGGAAGAGCCTTGTTCTCTTGTAATTCTGAGCGAGGATGAGTGATTGAGGGGCCAGAATCAGTCTTCTGGAATCTGAAATTGAGAGGATGCTGTTGGTGGAGGGAGGGAAACCCATTCCTCAGGTTGTTCTGACCCCAGGGAGTGAGGATATTTGGTGACCCAGATGAGTTGCTCTTTTTCTCCCTTTCAGGTGGATGTCCACATAACACCTGGGACTCATGCCTCAGAGCATGCAGGTAAGCTTTAATTCCCCATGCAATACACCTCAGAACAAATCACCTGCATTTCCATACAGATATGCATTGCATTCTGTTCCTGGAAGCTCAGTAGCAATCTACCATTAAAATTAAGGCCTGAACTGTGATGAATGAAAGAAGCCTTCCAACCTCAGCTTCTTCACTGCAGCCGCTGAATATCAGCAAAAGCAGCAGGGTTCCTGGATGTCTTAGGCGGGGTGGTGGTGAGGGTGGTGGTGGTTGGCAAACCACATGAAAAGGCTGTTCTGTAGTTTTGATGCTGAAAGAAGACCAGAAGAAAACCTAACCTCCTGTGGATGCAACAGCAGCAGCACATGTAAATGACCAGAAAGCAGATTGTTTTGAGAGCCTGTCTTTGCTGTCTTGTGATCAGACTTGCTGTGTTGTTTAGTAATGCAAATTTAGTTATAACATTTGTATCTCACCTTTCCTCCAAGTAGTTCAGAACAGCATGCAGGGGGTTGTTTCAGTTTATCCTTCATACAAGCCTGTGAGAAGGGATAGGCTGAGAGGCAGACTGGTCCAAGATCCACCCAGTGAACTTCATGACTGGGTAGTGGGGATTTGAACCCAGGTCCAAATTCTTTCTGACTTCAGTGGCTCAGAATGAGTCTGTGCAGATTAGCTTCATCCTCAGCTTGCTGATCTTCTAATAAAACTATGTAAAATGTCCCTAAGATCCATATCTGTACCAGAAGACTAAAAAGTGGCCAATGTAACACTGATTTGTTAAAAGATTCAGGAAATTACAGGCTGGTTAGCTTAATGTCTGTTCTGGGTAAATTGATAGGTAAATTAAAGGGAAAATATCAAGGCTCTGGAGTTTGAGAATACTGCATGCTGCTAGAGCTTCAATTTGTTGATTTCCAATGGACGATGAAATAAGCCATTTTCATTGTGAGGTAGAATGTGTGTGTTATGATTAGCCACTTGCTAATATAGCTGTCAAACAAGCAAATTTCTGAGGCCTTTAATTCCTTTGCTCATGACTGCTGTTAAGGCACCTGAAAACCCATTAACAAGAGTTGCAGAGAAGGTATAGGAATGGTTTTCCTTTAAAGGGTCTGCTAGCCACGCTGAGCATGACAGAGAGAGAGCAGCAGAGCAGTCTAAACAGCAGCATCAGGATCATAGGAAAGGCAGGCTTGTGAACGGGCACACCCTGTGGCGAGCAGTGGGGGGCGGGCGGGCGGGCAAGGATCCTTCTGCAAATCGAACAAGTTGGTCCTCTTCTTTCCTTTCGGACTGTCGATGTAGCACACATGGCATACATTGCTAAATGTGGGCAAGTGGGGTGGGGGGTTGTAAAAGGTTTTGGCCGGCCAATTTTTGAACATAAATAAAGTGCCCAGGATGGAAATGGTGCAGTCTTCGGAGGTTTTTAAAGGAGCACTTCTATGCTGGAAGGGTAGAGTCTTAATATCACTTGAATAGGCAGGGGAGGGGGTTGCACTATCCCTTCTGCTACATGGATGGTCACTAAACTATCGTGGGATTGTTTTCCACAGTAAACAAGCAACTCGCTGACAAAGAGAGAGTGGCAGCTGCCTTGGAGAACACCCATTTGTTGGAAGTGGTGAACCAGTGCTTGGCTGGACGATCCTGATGTGCATGTGCGTGTAGGCAAGGGCGGGGCATGTTGAAGTTCAGCTCTGCTTCTATATAAGATACTGTTATATGTCTGTACATGTGTCTCAGTAAAACAACTGTAGTTCATTTACTTTTCTAAATAGAGGCAATACTCTTCACTACTTCAAGCTGGCCTAAAGGCAGTAAATGTGAATCTGAAAAACACATTACGAAAATTAAGAACTGTTTGGGTCTGGAAGAGAGGAACATGTTTATCATATAACTGGAGGGCTGTAAATGAACATGGATCTCTTATAAAGCCAAATAGTTTAAATAAAAGTTTCAATGTGTCTGGATTAGCCACATGTCCCACTGACAAAGCATCAGTATTGTCTTTGGATGAGGAGAAAAACCCTCTGCCACTCTGAAGGAGGTTTAACTGTGTGCACCAGGGATGCACTTTAGGCTGTTGGAAATGGGAAGCATCTGCCTGTTAGCTGATTTCAGACAAGATTATCATTTCCTGAACAGGTTTCAATCTGCACAGAACTTTATAATCTGTTATGCCAGATGATGACACATGAATCATAGAATACGTAGAGTTGGAAGGGGCCTACAAGGCCACCAAGTCCAACCTCCTGCTCAATGCAGGAATCCGAGTCAAAGCATCCCCGACAGATGGCCGTCCAGCTGCACCTTGAATGCCTCCAGTGGGAGAGCCCACCACCTCCCTAGGTAGTTGGCAGGTTCGTGCTTCTAAGCATGTGCAAAAAGGGCACATTTCAACCAAAGTCTTTGAGAAGCGGTGCGTGAAGTCCTCAGCACTGATACGAGCCAACACAGCTGCTCTTTTAGCCTAAGATGGAAGCTGCTTCAGAGGCAGCCCGGTGGGTAAAGTCTGTATATGGGTAGGAACAGCACCGCAGTGAGGATTGCTTGAAGGCGCCACATTAACATCTCTGGTTCATGCTTGTCAGCTGCTTTGGTGGTGGAATGATGGCAAAGGAGGGGACAGTTGAGTGGGGCTACCCTTCATTAGTCAAGGACTGATTCCTCCGGGAGGGGCCTGTTGCAAGCTGCCCTGTGAGCACTTTTCAGGTAGCAAGAAAGCCAACTATCCTACTTCAGGCCTCGGCAGGGATCTGAACTTAGCTGTGCCAACCTCCCTGCCCCCATAAGCACAAGAAAAGCAGAGGAGAAGTCTTTATTGAAGGGGTCAAAATCCTTTTTTACACCAAAGGAGCAGAAAGGGGGAACTTGCTCCCACACTGTCTAAGCCAAGATGGCATCACCCCCTAGTGAGGAAACAATACTGCCTGGCCAAATGATGTGGTGGACAGGGGTGTTCCACAGCAGGGGTGGGCAGAAGGTAGATCCAGATGGACTTCAACTCCCAGAAGCCCCTGCCAGAATGGACAATGGTCAAGAATGCTGGGAGTTGAAATCCAAAACATCTGGAGATCTACTTCCTTCCCACCCTTGTTCTACAACAGCAGGTGAGATACCATTTTGATACTGAGGGCTGTCCAAGCAGTGAGCCCCCCATTTTCTCTCTCCCCTCCCCAAACGCAGCAATTGGGCTGAGGGGAAAAGGTTCCATTTGTTTTTTCTAAGCCTAATTGCCATGCGGGGGGTGGGGGGCAAAGCCATGGAGGGGAGGCGGTGGGCTGCAGCTCTGGCAGCAGACAGTTCCACACCCAGTTTGGGAGCAACAGCTTCAGTCCCGCCATGTCTGTGTGGCATGTGCTAAGCTTTGCTCTCCGCACCTCTCCTTTCTCGCTTGAGAAAATGCTTAGCTCCATCTTGGGCTCATGCCATTGGTGAGTCATTTTCTTTTCTGCACCTAGACTATACCCACTTTCACCCTTTTTTCAACTGCTGCCCCCCCCCCCCCGCAAACCTCAGGTGTCCACCTTGTCTATTGGTCTCTGGAATATCATCTCTCTCTGCACTCAAGACTGCTACTCTTCCAAGGACCTTGGGCACAAACAAATGTTGTTATAAACATACAGCTTAAGCTCGCACAATGCACCCTTGTTTCACCACACATGCAGACCACAAACAACTGCTTATGCTAATCAAAAATGTAAATTTGTCAAAGGACTGGGGCTTCTTGCTTCTACCTGGGGACAACAATCTGACACTGTAAAAGGCAGCTTTTTATAGTTGGGGATTAAAGTGTTTAAAGTAATACATGAATTGCTGCTATAAGGTCAGTGCCTGGCTGCTGAGCTCCCAGAGGCACCCGGCTCAGTGACGACAGTAGGAGATGACTCTGGCCACAATCGGGGACGGGGGCAGGCTTGCTCGCAGGATCCACATTGCTTTTGGCTAGAACCCTGTGGTCCACTGCGTGCAAAATGGGAGGGGAGGTACAATATAGAATTAAGGAACAAGAGTTCTGCTCAGCCCAGGAATGTGTTTTCAGTACCAGAACTGAATTCTCAGTCTTTCATGCTAAAATCCACTTCTGCATTCCCCCTCAAGCTTTCTTCCATCTTAGCAGCTTTAGAAAGGGGGAAAGCTGTTTTGTCATTGTTAAACAACTGGGAGTCAGCAACCCCTTGAAATCTACTACAATTCACCCAGAGATCTATCAGTAGATCCCAGTGTACCTTCCGCTCACCCCTGGTCCAGATGGTCCTTTGTCAGATGTAACAAGGCACATTTCCCTTAACTTCTGGAGCTTGACTGAATTACAGTTATCAAACACACTTCATAAATGGATTCTGCTTTTAGTCCTGGGAGCCAAAACCTGGAACCTCTGTACCGCCCATTAAGCACCACTTTATGATCTTTGCTCTTTCAAGCCATAATGGAAAGATCCTCAGGTGGTTGAACGGGGCACCCAATACCAAATCCTGCAAATATGTGGCAATCAGCCCTCCATACAATTGCTGGGTGGTGGTGGTGGTGGTACCATAGTCAAAACAAAACATGCCACGTTCCACACACAGATCTTAGCAACTGGCTCAAGAATACCTGGCCCCAGATTGAAGCCCTCAACAAGAAGCATACAGAGACCCTGAGACAGCTGAAAGGCTGCCTCAGCCTAGTCTTCATCACCTAATATCTAACCAGAGACACCAATAAATAAAGAATAAATAGTAAGCTGTGTGCCATCGGACCATTTCCAACAGGCTAACCAGACAATCTTCCTTTGGAACCAAAGGCTCCACATTTCTAGCGCAACCTGCCCAGCGAAGGCCGGAGGAGTTGTGCCCCCCCAGCTTGCTCAGTCTGGCAGCAGCTGTTCCAGTTCCTCATCACTGAGACGGTTGGTTGTGACAATGTGGTTGAGCTGCTGCATGTACCGCTCCAGGTCCTGCATGAAGTGGGGGATCCGGGCCTTCTCCAGCACCCCGTAATTCTTAAGGTGGTCCACATCTTCATAGGAGACCTGGTAAAAGAGGACCTGCACTTTAAGTCACCATTTCTTGAGCAGGTACATGCTCAGTTTGTTTGTGATGCAGGACTAGACAGCTTTGTGTAATGAGAGAGCCAGTCTGGTGGAAGGAGACTTCCCTGGGCTCAGATCATCACGGGGGGGCCAAACTAGACATAATGTGGGAAATCTGTGACAGGACCTTCTCACCGTCTTGCTTTTTCTTTGGTTAAAAGCAGCTGCGGGGGAGCTTAACCCACCCACATACACACCTTTTGCCCCCAAAATTAAATAGATCCCAAAAACTGGGTTCCTTGCAGGAAAAAAGCGGGGTATAAATATAATAAATAAAAAATAATAAATAACTGCTCTTTGCCATGGAGAGGAAAGAATACAGGCACCCATTGGGCAATTGGGCACACACCTCAGTGCAGCCTCTTCTACAGGGCTGTGTGAGAGTTATTTTATTTCTTAATTTATATCCCACCTTTCCTCCAAGGGGCTTGAGTGGCGTACGTGGTTCTCCATTTTATCCTCACAACTGCGTTCCCCAAACTCCCAAAGGGGAGAACAATAAAAAGTCAGCAAGAACGCAAAATAGAGCCTCCCTGCCCTATTCCTCTTATCCTCAGCTTGGGAGTAGGGCCAAAGATGAGGCAGGAAGAGCCCCGTGAGCTGTGGGACAGGGAGGACCCTCGTGCGCCAACAGACAAGTCACAGGCAGAGGAGTTACCTTCCCCAGCGCAGCCAGCAGCTGGAAGTCAATGGTTTGCCGATGTCTCAGGATCCGGAGAATTCCATCCAGGTACACCTGATCTTTACTGAAACATCCTGAAAGAAGAACCACCGACACGTTTGATACAAACAGGACACTTGGGGCCTAGCCTTCATTTTACACCGATGTCCGCCAGAAATGACTCTGCGGGCACAAAATGCAAATGCTGCAGGTGGTCTTTAAACTAAGGACCAGAAGACTCTTGTTAGTTTTGCTGCAACGGTATTAAGTCTTCTGCTTCCAAGTGTAGTGCTGCTGACTTGGGTAGAGAGAGAGAGAGGGGAAATCTAATATGAAAGGTGCTATCCACCAGGAACATCTCCAGTGCAATCCCTGTACTGGATTGCACAAGAACTGTTGGTGCCCTTCAAAAATGCAAGTACAGCAGGGGTGGAGACTCGCTAGCCTGTGGGCAACTGGGCTTTTTAAAAGTATCCTCTGACACCAATGAAGACCCCAATTTGCATGGGGGTGGTCACTGATGGGAGGGAAAGGCCTAACCCTCCCTTCCCCATGCATCACAACCCCCACCCCCAAATGCCCCCATGTATGGCAATTAGCGTTTTTAAGAGCCTCCTAACCCAGCCACCAGTGGAACATGGACACACACCCGGATGGTTTCAAGTGAGTGAAGGTAGCCCTTGAGCCAAAAAAAGGCTCCTCGGCTCTGAATGACAGGCACGTTCCCTCGGCCAGCCATCGGTCCTCCCTTGCTGTGGTGAAGGCCAAAGAGGGCATCAAAGCTCCAGTGTCTAAACAGCAAAGGAACCTTTGGAAGCCACTTTTCAAATGGCCAGCTTCTGAGTCATGAGGGCTAGAAATGTGAAACACCCATCCAGTAAGAAGAGCCATCACATCCTTTGCCAAGTTTGTTAGATGCTCCCAGGTCTACCTTTGCAGTAGCTCATACCAGCACTGGCCAAAGGGCATTTGTTACCTGGCCACGAGGTGTCTGTCTGGCCCCGCTTGGCTCGCACACAGTACTCCCACCGCACACCAGCATCCTGCACGTAGCGTGCCAGGTCATGGAAGAGGTCACAGAAGGACATGCGGCTGGCTTGGTAGATGGTGTAGTAGAGAAGGGCTGCCCTCCACAGAAAGGGCTGCTTGCGGAAGAGGACACTGTGCAGGCTCGCCAGGCCTTCTTCGGTGGGATTAGCGGGTTTTAGGCCGTATTGCTTGCGGCCTTCCATGCTGTGCCATGGCTGGTGGGTATTATTGATGCCGCGGATATAGTGGGTCCCTAGGAAAGAGGAGATATATTATTCCAGCACAGCATTCCTCCTTGATAACTGGCTTTCTTCAAATTCGCCATCCACTTCCAGTTTGTTCCCACGAGATGGCAGAATTTGGTATTGGGCCCAAAATTCAGCCTCCTGCAAGTCTTTCAAATTGTTTGCTGTTTTTTCCAAAGCAAGTTTCTAGCCCTCAGGGCTGCAGAGATATGCCTGCTGAAATTGAAAGAGCCAGAAAAGAGGCAGAATGAGGCTGCCATTTTTCTTGGTAGAAAGGTGGGGTACAAAGCAAATAAATAAATAAAATATAAGGCACAGCAGGACTCCTGCTCCTTGGAAAACTGGTCATGGGCAGGGAATTAAAATAGGCATGTTAGTGGCCAAAATCCATACTTTTCCTTCCTCAACAGTTTGGATTTTGTATCAGAAAATGTAAATGTTGCATCATATTTGAGGAGGCTTTAATAAATTAATATGGGGGGGGGAATTGGCCTTAAAATTAAAAAGGAAAAACATTCAAAGGCAGAATTACAGATTAAACATTTTACAAAGTAATTTCAAGTTATCACTGAACTGGATAACGCCCGTCACTGCTATATAGCTTCATTCAGTATCTTTTGAAAACACTTCCTATATTTTTGCAGCAGCCTGATGGAGGTGGACTTCAGAGGTGGCTGCAAGACACTGTACTTTCCGTGGCCACCAAGGCGAGGCAGAATTTGTGGAGTGGTCATTACGTTCAGTCAACACACGCCTTCCTCTGTCCTTTAGGGTCTGTCTCTGTAGCACAGAAGGGATATGGAGAGCCCTCACCCCATCTAATGTTATGCCCCCATATCATGCAGAGGCAAACAGGCACTTGTTTTATGTTAAGCATTATCTAGTATGGTACTAAGTGAGTGACCTTCACTTCACATTATGTATTCCCTACAGTCCTAAGCACAGACTTAAGGCATTATAAACTTAGACAGATCCTTCTCGGCACCCTCGCAAATGTACCAGTTCCCAGAGTTCCCTGAAAGGCTTCATCCCAGTCTGGCTAAATGAGTGCTGTCTGGCGAAGTGCATCGCATCCGTAGGCAGCCTCCTGCAGAAGTGACCTCGGCAGCATTCAGACACACCTGCAGCCTCCTTGCCCAGATTGGCTTGGGGGAACGCATTCTTTAGCAGAGGGCAACTTTGCGCAGATCTGATTCGCTGAATCAGAAAAGCCAGACTTCTTCCCCTTGCCAGTTTTTTAAAGACAGTGTGAAAATCCTTTGAAACAGTAAGCACCAAACAAATGTTTGATCAGATAAACATGGCATATACTTGAAGAAAAAGAGCAAACATCCGAAGCAGACAGCCTGTCTGAAACACAGGGAGGAGCAAACAGGAGTCAGCCATCAAGACTCAATCCATAGGCTTAATTTGCAGAGTTCATGCCTGCAGCAGAATCTCTGCATCCTCTCCTGCTTTCATCCTTAACCTCAGATGGCATTTCTGTGTCTACTGGACTGCACATGAAGCCCCTTACACTGATTGGCTGAGCTGGGATGAACGTTCCAGCTGCTCAAGAAACAAAGCTGTCAGAATGTTTGCAGTCCAGCTTCTATGAGAGGAAGGATCAAGTCTGGCTGGGATTAAAGCCTCACAGGACTATGTTTGTGGAGCAGACTAAGAATTGCAAAAGGGTCTTGGCTGAGGGGGACATACAGAAGCATAGGAGTATGGGGCCCAGAGGCAAGGTAGCTAAAGGAAGAATGCAGCATAGCTGGCAGTGGACCAAGAAAGAGAAACTCGAGGGCTTTGTTTCACTAGCCAAATCCTTGGCTTCTAGAACATTTTTTTATTGCCAAAATCTCCCTATCAAAATATGAACACATTCGGAGTTTCAAAATTCAGTGCATGCTCTCCAGTTGGGTAATCCAGCATAGTTAAGTAATCACAGCAGATCATTCATTCTCCAACCCCCACCCCATCCCTAATGCTGGCTCATTTTATGTATTTCCAAAGTATGGGGGAGGGGTCAGTTCCAAAGTCGTCCAATGGGGGTGGGGGGTGGCGGCGGTGTCCCTGACCTATTTCATGGCGCAACATGCCCTCCAACCAGTTCTGACGAGCTCCAGACAAGTTGATGGCTAAAGTTGGGCGGCTGTTTTCTACCATCATCACTGCTTGGGAAAGCAGATCCTCTGTGAGTTGAACCACCACCTGGAAAAAGACAGATGGAAGAGTTGCGTTTACACTACAAATTTAAACCACTTCACAGTGCACACTGCAAGAGGCTTCCCTTACAGGCCCTTGGAATTGCAGCTTGCCTCTGCTTGGACTCAGCATGGGTAATGAACAATTTTGAAACAAAATATGAAAATCCAGGACACGTTTTATCTAGAAAGGCACCCAACCAAGAAAATACCAGTATTTATCTTCAAATTTCTACTGTAAGGAGAAAATAACAGACCTAAGAGGATGGGTATGTGAGTGTGTGCTCATTTTCATCTTTCTCTAGCCTTGTGTTGTAGGTCCCTTCTGGTCCATGCAGTGGTCAGGGACGAGCATAGGGCCAATGAAGGTGTGCAGTCCCCAAGGCTGGCTGATGCACCTGCCTTTCCATGAGGCATTCCTGCACACATCACCAGAAGCTGCTGTCTGGATGAACTGCAGACCAATTTCCAGAGGGTGGGCATGGGCATTCAAGAGCCAACAAGCACCCCCCAAGTCTGGTTCCCTAGCAGACCTCGGCATTTGCACGGGCCAGCCACAAACTGCTATCAAGCAGACACTGTCCATTGTAGAGATGTTGATAAAAGAGAAGGGAGGAGGCCCACTCTCAAGTCAAACCGAGGTCTGGTTCCCACTGGCTGCATAATACCCACAGCACAGTAGCCAGCTTTGGACTCACCTCTCCAGAACAGCCTTCCTTTTGCATGTACTTCCTGATGATGGACCAGATTTGGCATTTGCTGAGCAGTCTCCCACCATTGGACGCCTCAAAGCTCTCATAGGTGCCGTATTTTTCTAGGACAGCATTAATTATTCCAACAGCCTGCAACACATATATGGCAGACTTCCGTCACAAAACCAGTCCTTGCCCTACGTCACGGCACTCAAAAGCGCAGCAAGCAACAGAAAGGTGTGGTTGTGTTGCACCCCAGCTGCCCAGGAACTTTCAAGAGGACCTGGCAACTGCTAACGGATCAGGCAAAGACAGAATAAAGGTAGCGAGAGGGGCCTCTCCTTTGGCTGGCATTTGCTAGGGTCAAGCAACGCAAGAGTCATGCTGGATCAGACCAAAGACCTATGTAGTCCAGCCTCCTCTTGCCACAGTGGCCAACCAGATGCTCCAATGGGAAACCCATAAGCAGGACATGAGTGCAGTAGCACGCACCCTCCTGCTCATTTTCCTCAGAAACTGGTATTGAGAGGCATCCTGCCTCTGATCCTGAAGGAAGTATACAGCCAGTATGACTAGTAGCCACATGAAGGGGAGGGCAGTTGCCGTCATCCCCTTCTTGTGGGTTTCCCAGAGGCATCGGGGCACAGAAAGCTGGATGAAATGGGGCTTTGGGCAACACTAGCAAGGTCATGATGTTCTTCAAAGGGGCTTGGAGATTCCACACCCTCAGCTCTCAAGATAGGGAGGGCCATAGCTCAGTGCTAGAGCACCTGCTTTGTATGCAGAAGGTCCCAGGTTCAATCCCAGGTAGCATCTCCAGTGAAAAGGACCTTACGAAGACCCCTCTCTGCCTGAGACCATGAGGAGCTGCTGCCGGTCAGGAGAGACCATACTTGGACAGATGAACTAATAGTCTGACCTGGTATAAAGCAGCTTATCAGGTCATAGAATCATAGAAAAGTAGAGTTGGAAGGGGCCCACAAGGCCATCGAGTCCAACCCCCTGCTCAATGCAGGAATCTAGGTCAAAGCATCTCTGACAGATGTCTGTCCAGCTGCACCTTGAATGCCTCCAGAGTGGGAGAGCCCACCACCTCCCTAGGTAGTTGATTCCATTGTCTTATTGCTCTGACAGTCAGGAAATTTTTCCTGATGTTTAGGTGGAATCTAGGTTCCTGTAACTTGAGCCCATTATTCCGTGTCCTGCAAACTGGGATGACCGAGAAGAGATCTTTGCCCTCCTCTGTGTGACATCCCTTCAAATACTGGAAGAGTGCGATCATATCTCCCCTCAGTCTCCTCTTCTGAAGGCTAAACATGCCCAGTTCTTTCAGTCTCTCCTCATAGGGCCTTGTTTCCAGTCCCTTTATCATCCTTGTTGCCCTCCTCTGAACCCTCTCCAGTTTGTCTATGTCCTTCTTAAAGTGAGGTGCCCAGAACTGGACGCAGTACTCAAGATGAGGCCTAACCAGTGCCGAGTAAAGGGGAATTATCACTTCCCGCGATTTGGAAGCTATACTTCTATTAATACAGCCCAAAATTGCATTTGCCTTCTTTGCAGCCACGTCGCATTGCTGGCTCATATTCAGTTTGTGATCTACCACAATTCCAAGATCCTTCTCACTTGTAGTATTGTTGAGCCAAGTGTCCCCCATTCTGTAACTCTGCATTTGGTTTCCTCTCCCTAGGTGCAGCACTTGGCATTTATCCCTATTAAATTTCATTCTGTTGTTTTCGGCCCAGCGCTCCAGCCTATCGAGGTCACTTTGAATTTTGTTTCTGTCTTCCAGAGTATTAGCTGTTCCACCCAACTTTGTGTCATCTGCAAATTTGATAAGCATTCCCTGTACCTCCTGATCCAAGTCATTAATAAAAATGTTGAAGAGCACCGGGCCCAGGACCGAGCCCTGTGGTACCCCGCTCGTTACCTCTCCCCAGTTTGAGAAGGAACCATTGATAAGCACTCTTTGAGTCCGATTCTGTAGCCAATTGTGGATCCACCTGATAGTTGTTCCATCTAGCCCACTCTTAGCTAGCTTACTAATCAGGATATCATGAGGCACTTTGTCGAAAGCTTTGCTGAAGTCCAGGTATATAATGTCCACAGCATTCCCACAGTCCACAAGGGAGGTTACCCGATCAAAAAATGAGATCAGATTAGTCTGACAGGATTTGTTCTTGACAAATCCATGCTGGCTTCTAGTAATCACTGCATTGTTTTCAAGGTGCTTGCAGACTGACTTCTTTATAATCTGCTCAAAAATCTTCCCGGGGATTGATGTCAGACTGACTGGCCTATAGTTCCCAGGTTCCTCCTTCTTGCCCTTTTTGAAGATGGGAACAACATTTGCCCTCCTCCAGTCGTCTGGCACTTCACCTGTCCTCCATGATTTCTCAAAGATAATAGACAGTGGTTCTGAGAGTTCTTCTGCCACGTTCTACATCCCTCTATTCCTGCTGTTCTTTTCCTGCAGAAGGTGAAGCACCAGCGTTGCCATTTTTCAGGGCCAAACAAAGCCACCTGTGCCTACACCAGCTGTTGTTTTTTTACCATTGCTGTAACACCTGGCTCGCTTGCATGACACACCATGCACTCCCCGGCCATTATCATGCTGCTATTTCTGCCTCAATATTCTGTTTTCCGCAGACACTTTTTTCCGGTGACTGAAGTTTCAGTGCACTTTCAAGTTATATATTATAACTCTACCAGTGAGAGTGGCTTTAAAGCTGTAGATAGAACCTGTTTTGCAACATTTCCCTCCCACTTCTCCCCTGCCATGTCTTTCCAGACACAGCCTGCCTGCAAGTAGGGCTGAGGCTGCTCCATCTCCTTCAAGCACCACAAAGGAGTGCAATGAAGCTGAACCTGAACCCCGACAAGACCGAGGTACTTCTGGTGGGGGACAAGGGGAGGTTAGGGGATGTTGACCTGGTGCTGAATGGGGTACATCTACCCCTGAAAGACCAGGACCGCAGCTTGGGGGTCATTCTAGGCTCCCAGCTGTCCATGGAGGCTCAGGTGTCAGCTGTGAGCCAGGCGGCGCTGTATCAACTCCATCTGATACGGCAGCTGCACCCCTACCTTCCTAATCATCTGCTCCCATCAGTGGTTCATGCCTTAGTCTCCTCTCGCCTAGACTACTGTAATTCGCTCTACGTGGGGTTACCCTGGAAGACGGTTCGGAAGCTACAGCTGGTACAGAATGCAGCGGCTTGCCTGGTTAAAGGCAGCCGCCAACGGGATCATATCACTCCAGTGCTCAAGGAGCTGCACTGGCTACCAGTTGCTTGCAGAGCCGAATTCAAGGTGTTGGTTTTGACCTTTAAAACCCTATATGGCTCCGGTCCAGTTTATCTCAAGGAGCATCTCCAGCAACACCAAGTGGGCCGCTCAACAAGATCTGCCACAGACGGCCTTCTCCTTGTCCCTTCAGCCAGAGCAGCTAGACTGGTGGGGACGAGGAAGAGGGCCTTTTCTGTGGCGGCCCCCGTACTGTGGAATTCTCTTCCGAGTGACATCCGCCATGCCCCCTCTCTGCTGAGCTTCCGCCACTCACTAAAAACATGGCTATCCAGGCGGGAATATGGGGTGGGGTAAGATTTCAAAATTTTATACTGTTTTAAATGTATTTTATATTTTATCATGTTGTACATCGCCCAGAGTGGCCGGTTTGCTGGCCAGATGGGCGATTCATAAAGACAACAAATAAAATAAATAAAATGAAAAAGAAGGAAAGGAGGGGAAATAAATAAAAGGGAAAGGAAATAAATGCAGTCCCTTCACCCAGCAGGATCAGGGTTGGCACAGGATTATTATTATTATTTTTAAAAAAGAGGTTCAGGGTTGCGAGGAAGCCAAGCCCTCTGCTCTGAGCTGACCTCTCAGAGGGATTTACAGGCAGGAAATCCATGTTTGTTTGTGACTATTTTTTACTGGGCACCTACAGAGCAGCACAGCTGTGAATAACCACACACTTTATTTTTAAGCCTGCATTCCTGCACAGCTGCGAAGCTGCGTGTGCAATTATCATACTTAAAAAAAAAAAAAAAGCAACCTGAAATGGCAGCTATGACCTCCCACTTCTCTCACAATTGCAGCACTATACTGTGGCTTGTGCTCACAGTATAAACACCAATGATAAAACACACATGACCTTCCAAACACCTATTTCTCCCACAATTACAACAGCCTGGCTGTTGTCGGGAGCTGCCCCTTTTCAGCATGCAACTCCTTTGCTGAAGGAACTGCACTGGCTACCTGTTTACTATCGAGTCATGTTTAAGGATCTGGTACTTGTGTACAAAGCTCGAAACAACTTGGGACCAGGTTACCTGAGAGAGCGCCTCCTCCCATACCAACCTGCCCAGTCACTGAGGTCATCAGATGGCATGCTCCTGGTGGTTCCTCATGGACCTTTGGCCCAATTGCAGTCTGCCAGGACAAGAGCCTTCAGTGTGGTGGCTCCATTTCTGTGGAACTCCCTGCCTCTGGAGGTCAAGCAAGGTCTGACATTGTGCTGCTTTTGGCGCCTGCTGAAGACCTCCTTGTTCTGGGAAGCCTTCTCTGCTGTCAAACCACCATTGTAATGTTACTTTGTTTTCAATGTATTGTTTTAGTTTCTTTTATCTGTTTTTATCTTTTCATTGTTCACTGCTCCAGAATCTACTTAGATATGGAGTGGTATCCAAATACTCACTTCCACCTTGAAAGGTTTCATCAACGTTGCCTCCGGAAAATCCTGCAAATTACTTGGGAAGATAGGCGAACAAATGTCAGTGTACTGGAAGAAGCAAAGACTACTAGCATTGAAAAAATGATCCTTCAACGCCAACTTCAGTGGACCGGTCATGTTGTTCGAATGCCTGACTGCCGCCTCCCAAAGCAGTTACTTTACTCCCAACTCAAGGATGGAAAGCGGAATATCGGTGGTCAATATAAGAGGTTTAAAGATGTTCATAAGGCTAATCTAAAAAAATGCAATATAAACATCGAAAACTGGGAAGCTCTGGCCCATGAACGATCTAAATGGAGGTTGGCCTTTCACAAAGGTTCCATGGACTTTGAAGAAGCCCGAGTGCAAGGTGAAAGGGAGAAACGTGCTAAGCGAAAAGCACGTCAAATGAATCCTTTACAGGACCATCTTCTATCTGGTAACCTGTGTCCTCACTGTGGGAAGCTGTGTGGATCTAGAATTGGCCTCCACAGTCACTTACGGACCC
Organism: Shinisaurus crocodilurus; assembly: GCA_021292165.1. Lineage (NCBI taxonomy): Eukaryota > Metazoa > Chordata > Lepidosauria > Squamata > Shinisauridae > Shinisaurus > Shinisaurus crocodilurus. The sequence goes on along the minus strand of JAHFWL010000355.1, from coordinate 379,438 downwards.
ATCGCTAGAGTCTACACAATCTTCTTTAGAATTTCCTCCTTTTATCCCGGAAGACAATCTTACTCGGTCACGAGTGATCGCCTGATGATCCAAATACTGTTGTTGTTGTTGTTGTTGTTGTTGTTGTTGTTGTTATCATTAACAACAACAACACTATGGCTGTGTTCATTAACATGTGCCCACAGAGCAGTAATTGTATTTGAGGAAAATACCGGCACAGCAGCATCTCACAAATGAAAGGGCCTCCAGTGTAGAGCCTATGCTGCTGGTTGTTGTCAGAGAGCTCCTCCAGCTGCCTCCAGTTTGTGCCCTCTCATGAGCACCTTGGCCCAAAAGGTTCCATTTTGTCTGGAAAGGTCAGCTAGAATGCACATGTAGTTTCCTGCGGAAACCCGCTATTGAAACGGACAACAGTGTGTCTCCACCCTCTCCGTGCGTGTCCACCACAGTCTACCCAGTCCACCACAGTTGCCCTTCAGATGTTGTTGGACTAGAACTCCCATTAGTTCCAGCCACCAGTGGTCAGGTAGTCTAAAACACCTGGAGGGCAGCAGGTTAAGAATGGCTGTTCTATACACTGGTGTTGGACCTCCTGAAATCATTGATGCTCAACATTTCTCTGTCCCTAATCGATTGGCTAGAGAGCCCTGAGATTTCAAGTGTCCACGTGTGTGTGTGTGTGTGTGTGTGTGTGTGTTTATCTCCCGCCTTTTTGCCAAAAATCGGCACTCATTTTCACAAGTACTTTAAACTCCACCTAAAGCCCACACTCCGTTATTTTGTTAAGTAAGAAAAACAATCATCTTATTCTGAAATAATATTCTGCACCTAAAAATCCCTATTCCATGACTCCCTGCAACTCCCAGAGTAATTTATATGTGTCTTTGTAATCAAAGGTTAGAACGGACTTAGATCCCTAAAACTCCACAAGGCTCCTGGGGCCTTCCAAGAGAATGAGCTTTGCTGACAGACACTACCTAAGTAAGCTGTGGGGCTCCCAGCTGGATGCCTGTTCTTGTACCAGTGATGCCCCCCCACCCCCACCCCAATGCCTGGTGACTCCAGAACAGGCTCTTGCCAACACGACCTGGCCTGGCCTGGCCTGACCTGGAATCCCAGCTCGGAGTGCTCTTTTTCTGCACTTGTACTTGCAAGACAGTCTTTTGTTTTTGCCTCCCTTTTGGATTTAGCCTGATGCTAAGAATGCTGTGGTTGGGCAGAGCACAAGGAAGGAAGCTTGTAACACAGTCACTCTCTCTCACCCCATCTTTTCCATTCCCACCGCTGCAATCTTTCCCCTCCTTCAAACCTGAAGCAATCACTGCAGAGCCTCCTCACCACAGCATCCCTCCCCCCCCCTTTCACCCTCCCTTCCCTGGAACAGTCTTCACAGTTAATTAATTATTAAATTGCAATTTTATTTACTTTCTCAATAAAATTCAATTTCTGGAAAAGCTCTGATCTTATCTCTGTTGCTATTTGAGAAACTTATGTCCTGTGTTGCCTAAACGAAACAATCTGAAGTCATGCACACACCTTTGTATCTAGAAAATATGCTTGTTTTTAGGCCAGCTCTACTAGACAGAGCAGCAACCTGTCCTCCAACAGAATACAGCTGGGGTCGCAGTGGGAAAGGCTGCTAAATCCCCTCCCCGCCAAGTATTAATGTTCTAGAAGGGCTTATTATCTGAACACAAAAAAGCCATCTGTAGACATGCCTGTTGGGACACATGTCCCAAGTAACCATCACATGAATGCAAATCCCAATGATCTCTAGAAGGAAGCGATAGTATCCTGCAGTTGCCAGACAACTCACAAGGAGTGTAACACATTTTATTTTGGCCTGGCTTCAAGCCTCTTTCAGTCCCCCTCTCTATAAAAGGGGAACATGGATGACTTCTCTCAGAGGAGCATTGTGAGAAGTAACAAGAGGAGGACTAGAAAGCACTTGTAACACCACAAAAATGAGAAGTACAAATGTCTCCATCAAGAATGCGGCTCGGCTCAAAACACCAGCATGCGCTGGAGAGCCCGGTAGTGCAGCCACAGAGACGGGGCGGTGAGCAGAGGGAGGCTCTCATTCAAACCTTGCCTCGGCTACGGACTCATTGGCTGTCTAGGGTAAGCCACTCTCTCCGCCTGGGCCCTCCAGTCTGCAATATGGGGAGGATAGCAGCATTGGCCTTGGTGCCTGGGCTGCTGAAGAGGGCAGGCGGGAGGGTGATCCTCCTCAGACTTCTTGTCTTGGAACAGTGGCCACTCGGACTATGATTTCCAGGTCAAGTCCTGATAGCTCTCAGTCCAAGCCTTGCTTGGAAGGAAGGGGGTGGGGCGCCTGTGTGTAGTTAGAAGAGAGTCTCTCCCCTCAGTGGTGCCGCCCAGCTCTTCCTTCCTCCTTCCAGGCTGGCTCCTAGGAAGCCTGGCTGGCCTCCAGGCTGTGCACTCCCCGCCGGCCTCCCTTACAAGGTTCTTACACGGATTCCTGAAATGACAGCGCTTTGAATGCCTGCACGAATGCCACTGCTCTTGTTCTTACCCCACTGACTGACAAAACCAGCTCTGGCTGCACCTTTCTTCCCTTTGGGAAGCGGACAGATGCGGGCTCACCCATCGCTATACAGAGCAGGGAAGGAAGGAAGGAGGAAGCCCATTTCCCAGCCATAACACATGAAGGGGGATTTTTACCTGTGCAATAAACCGGCCCGAGGCCTCTCTGTATTTGTCCAACACTGTTTCAGGTAGAGGCTCCCCATATTCAAACTGAGGGTTGTAGGTATACAAGGACTGGAAGAACCGGGCTTTCTCCTCCTCAACATTCACCGGCCTCAGGGCCACCAGCAAACAAGGGCTTTTCGTCCTGCTCTTGGCCTCCCCCTTGGCTTCGGGGAGATGAGGTAGGGATGTGGCGCTGCGGATTTGGCACCGGTGCTGGTCCCTCCGATTCACCGCACAGATGCTCTCACTCCGGCGCATCCAGTTACAGGGGCTCTGGAAGGCAGGGCAGAGGCCCACGGGCGGCCTGGCACCTGAGCTCCGGGGGCCCTTGGGCTTGGAGGGGGGGCGGGCCCTTGGTCCTGGGCTGGAGGAGTCCGAATCCAGAGAAGGGGAAGGAGACAAGAACGGGTAAAGCTGCAGCCCGTCATACGGAGGGGAGCCCCCCGTCCCCTCGCCTCTCTTCTGCTGCAGGTCTGTGCCAAAGACACCGGGATGTGGCGGCTGCCGATAGGACTGCGACCCCGAATCCAGCACCATCTTGCTCTGGGACAGCAGCACTCAGAGAGGCATCGTCCAGTCCAGGCAGCCGTGGGACTTCTTAGCTCTGCGGGCAAAGACAGAGAAGTAGCCTTCAGACAGACTGCCTAAAAGAGCACTTGCAGAGGAAACACAGCTATTGCCCTCCCCCCCGCCCCATCCCAGAAAGCTGCAGGACAGGCTCATGGCCGGCCTTCTCCTTGAGGGGCTCTTATGACCTGCTGTGCCTAATGGCTGTAGGCAGTGTGGTGTAGTGGCTGCAGCCTCAAGATAGGACTGGGGAGACCGAGGCCCACACCTGGTGACTTTGGCCTGCTTGCCTCAGGTGGCGATGCCGCTCCTTGCAGGAAGACAAGGCAGGGCCGGATTCTCTGTTCATTCTCATCCCATATGCCCACTCTGGCTGCCAGTCACACTCCAGGGCCTTCAGCAGAGAAAGCCTCTGTTACTGTATGAAGCAAACCAGGCTTGCTGTAATGTTTATGTTAAGTTTATTTTGCAGCGGGTTCTTTGCTGCTTATCTGGGAACTTTCCCAGACATGGCTGCCTATGTTTATGGAGCTATTCTTGTCTGCGGCCTTGCTAGGCCTGGGAAACCTAAACATGGGACAGAGAAGTCATGTGATATAAATAAGCCAATGCCGTGTAGTGGTCAGGCTTTGGCCATATTTATTTATTTATTATATTTATGAATCGCCCATCTGGCCAGACATCTGGCCACTCTGAGCAATGTATAATCCAATAAAATACAAGAGGGACACACACACACACACACACAGAGTATAAAACACAATTAAAAACAGTACAAAACTTAAAAATCCTAACCCACCCCATATTCCCGCCTGAAAAGCCACGTTTTTAATGCACGGCGGAAGCTAATCAAGGAAGGGGCATGGCAGAGGTCACTGGGGAGAGAATTCCATAAATTGGGGGCTGCCACAGAAAAGGCCCTCCTCCTAGTCCCCACCAGCCTGGTTTCTCTGGCTGATGGGACAGGGAGAAGGCCGTCTATGGCAGATCTTGTTGAGCAGCCTACTTGATGTTGCTGGAGGCACTCTGAGATAAACTGGACAGGAGCCGTACAGGGTTTTAAAGGTCAACGCCAACACCTTGAATTCGGCTCGGCAAACAACTGTTAGCCAGTGCAACTCTTTTGAGCACTGGAGTGATGTGATCACGCCAGCAGCAGCCTTTAACCAGGCGAGCTGCTGCATTCTGTACCAGCTGCAACTTCCGAACCGTCTTCCAGGGTAACCCCATGTAGAGCGCATTACAGTAGTCTAGGTGAGAGGAGACCAAGGAGACCACTGATGGGAGCAGATGATTAGGAAGGTAGGGGCGCAGCTGCCGTATCAGATGGAGTTGATACAGCGCCGCCCAGCTCACAGCTGACACCTGAGCCTCCATGGACAGCTGGGAGCCTAGAATGACTCCCAAGCTGCGGACCTGGTCCTTCAGGGGTAGATGTACCCCATTCAGCACCAGGTCAACATCCCCTAACCTCCCCTTGTCCCCCACCAGAAGTACCTCGGTCTTGTCGGGGTTCAGTTTCAGCATGAGCTGCACATGCTTGCACTTGCTTTATGCTGAGCTGGATGTACCTTCAAGGCTTTGTACTTTGCACATGGACTCTGTATATGGAATGTAAAGTAGTAGTAGTAGGTGGATCACTCGTGACCAAGTAAGATTGTCTTCCAGGATAAAATTACAAAAAGAAAATGAAAAAAGGAGGACATTCTAAAAAATTGTGTAGACTCTAGCGATGGGTCCGTAAGTGACTGTGGAGGCCAATTCTAGGTCCACACAGCTTCCCACAGTGAGGACACAGGTTACCAGAACCTGTAGTGATACTTTGTTGTAAGTTAATAAAACAGTTAGAATAGAACTGTTTTGGCTACAGTGTGATTCCTGGGTCTTGGATGGAATGCTGCTGGGAAGGCTGAAGCTGACTGCTGCGTGGGGAGAGTACTCTGCCGCTGTGTCTGTGTGTGGACAGCCAGAGCTTCATTTAGCTGGCTAGCACACAGACCGTTTTTCAACCCAACCCCAGCAACCTGTTGCCCAGTCCTTTTTTAGAACTGGAGATGCTTCCCGGGAGTGAACGGGAGACCTTCTGCAATCTGCATGCAAAGCTGGGGCTCCGCCACTGAGCTGTAGCCCCTCCCCTCCCAAAGTAGTGCAGAAGTATACAGTGATTGGGGTGAATGAGAGTGAAGCGGCAAGCACTCTCGCTACAAACATTTGATAGCTGCAGAGGGTGGGAAGAAGCGTTCCTCTATGAAGTCCTAAATACTGCAAAGGAAGGCCTAATTTTGCTATACTTTCCAGAGGGGGAGCTGTGTTAGTCTATTGCAGCAAGACCATCTTGTGGCATCTTAAAGACTGACAGGTTTGTGGAGTGTAGCCCACTTCATCAGGTGCATCTAGTGAGGTGGGCCGTGGTGCACAGAGGCTTATGCCAGAGTAATTTTGCTGGTCTTGGGGGGGGGGGCACAGGACCCTTTGTCGTTTTGCGACAAAGCACATCCTGCTCCCACATCCCTGCTTGCTCTGTGTCACTCCGCACAGGTAGCCAGGTAAGGTGCTGATGACCTGCTGCTACTGTTTAGCATGTCTGTGGCGCCAACAGTGTATGAGGCACTGTACAGAGCACAGAGGTTATACAGCCCCTTCTTAGAGTGTTTGTACTCTGCTTCACAGGTGGTCTACACAAATGTCAGACCATGTGGTAAGAGAGTTCCTGGGGTGAACCGTTTCATATGGCTGGGGTGTGTGTGTAACCACATGATTAAATGCTCCCTTACATTTTAAGGGAAAAAAACTCCTTGCACATAGAAAGTTAGCATGGCAGGGAGAAGAGTTCTAACCTAGCCATCCTGCTCCTTATCCTGACACACTGGCTTTCTATGTGAAGGGATGTTTTTTTCATGGAGGAACACATTTCAACTTGCAATACTCCTCCCACCCCGAATATACACAGCTCTGGAGTACAGGCAATGGAGTGCTGGCAGTACAGCACTTCTATCAGTGCTGTATAGTGGACAGAGTGTCAGACTAGGAGTAGGGCAGGGATGGGCAACATGTGGCCTACAACTCCCATGATCCCTCACCATTGGTTATGCTGGCTGGGGCTGATGCGAGTTGTAGGCCAAAACATCTGGAGGGCCACAAGTTGCCCACTCCAGACTAGGAAGACTCAGATCCAAATCCCCAGTCGGCCATGAAGCTCACTGACCTCGGGTCAGGTGCCTAACCTACCTCACTGGGTTGTTGTGAGGATAAGATGGAGGGGGGATCGTGTATGTTGCCTTGAGCTCCTTGGAAGAAATGCGGGGATATAAACGTAATAGAGCCAGAGTGGCGTAGTGGTTAAGAGTGTCAGACTGGGACTCAGGAAATCCGGGTTCTAGTCCCCACACAGCCATGAAACTCACTGGGTGACTTTGGGCCAGTCACAAACTCTCAGCCTAGCCTACCTCACAGGGTTGTTGTGAGGATAAAATGGAGGGGAGGAGGGCTATATAAGCTGCCTTGGGTTCCTTGCAGGAGGGGGGAAAGGTGGGATATAAATGCAAAATCATCATCATCGTCATCATCATCTGCAAACCCAAGCCAGACTCTCTGTGCTGCTGCTGCTGGGCAGAAGGCTCAGGACAGATAGAAAGATGTCCTTCTGCACACAATGGGACACTTGCTTATGAAATCAGGGCTACACAGTCTGGCAGTGGTCAGCCGCTTACAATGGCTTCTAAAGTAGGTAAATATTTCTAAAAGCACTTTATGCTATTAATATAACAGCATAAGGTCAGCTATGACACCTAGATGGAGCCTTCCTATAGAGAAGCAATAGGTTTATTTTAGATATTTTTAGGTTCCTGCCTTTAAAAATAAACATTTTCAAACACAGCTCACAAAAAAAGGAAAAAATGGAACAACAGTATATCTCAGATGATGGGGGGGGGGGGACACAAGGGGTGAGAGCCATCCCTCCCTCCATGCCCTGCCTGTGAGCTGGCTGGCTAGATGGACTCTGGCTCTGATCCACCCAGGTGATCCTTCTTAGAAAGAACTCTGGAGACAGTCCTAGTGGCCACACTGGGTTCATCAACAGCCATGAACCATGAAAGTGAAGAATGGAGCTTCCTTGTACAGGAGCAGTAGACCTCAGATCCCCTAACATCCCCTAACATGGCAAGCAAACAAGATGGGATCGCTACCTCCTTTGTGCCCTGCGTGCTTCTGAGGTTCCCCAAGGCATCTGGCTGGCCGCTGCTGCTGGAAACAGAATGCTGACCTTGAGGGGCTTTTGGCCTGACCCAGCAAGGCAATTCTTGTGTCATCATAATGGGCAGCAGGTGGGGGGGGGAGAGAGAAGGACAGGTTGCTTACCTGTAACTGTAGTTCTTCGAGTGGTCATCTGTGCATTCACACACATATGGGTTCTCTGCGCCTGCGCTGAGATCGATCGGGAAATTTCTATAGCTGAGGTGGATTGGGCTGGAGCCCCTCCCCCTGCGCGTGTCCCTTAGCGCGGCTCCCGCCCATCTCCTCAGTTCCCTGAGACTGCCTATTGCGACCGTCGGGACCGAGGATGATATTGCATACGTCCTGATACCATAAAAGAGATATGAACTCGGTACATACTTCGATATCGGGTGGAATAGTGAAAAAAACAGCTTCTCAGCCCACTTCCCTTAGGTATCCATCGAACTCGATGAAGACACCGAGCGGGGAAGGAGGGCGGGTTGTGTGAATGCACAGATGACCACTCGAAGAACTACAGTTACAGGTAAGCAACCTGTCCTTCTTCGTGGTCTCTGTGCATCACACACATATGGGTAGATTAGCAAGCTGACTTACCGGAGGTAGGTCGGTGTCGGTAGTCAGATGGTGATTGAAGAAAGAACCGCCCTGCCGAATGCGTTCTGCTCCCTGGCTCGAACGTCGAGGCGGTAATGCTGGATGAAAGTAGAGGGGGTAGACCAGGTCGCCGCCCTGCATAAGTCCAGTAAGGGAATGCCTTTCCCGAAAGCTGTCGAAGTCGATAGAGCCCTGGTAGAATGGGCCGTCACAGACCCTGGCAAAATTCGTCCAGTCAATTGATAGGCAAGCTCGATAGTGTCCACTATCCAGGAGGACAGTCTTTGTTTGGATACAGGATGGCCCGATTTGGGGGGGCCGTAGCACACAAAAAGTTGATTAGTCTTTCTCACCGATTCTGTACGGGCTTTGTAGAACAGTAGAGCCCGACGGACATCGAGGCTGTGCATTGATCTCTCGACCAGTGACGAAGGGGACTGGAAAGAAGGTTGGGAGAATAATGTCCTGTCCCAGATGAAATTCTGACACCATCTTCGGTAGGAAACCTATATCAGGTCTCAGGACGACTTTGTCCTTATGGAAAATTGTGTAAGGGGGATCCACTCGGAGAGCATGCAGCTCACTTACTCTTCTTGCCGATGTAATTGCTATCAAGAATAATGTTTTGAACGACACCAGTCGTAAGTCTGCTTTAGCCATGGGCTCGAATGGCGGTTTTGTCAGAGTTTTCAAGACCAAGGGTAGATCCCAACCTGGGACTATGTTGCGGACCGGAGGTCGTAGATTCTTAAGACCTTTCAAAAATTGCTTAATTAACGGATGTACAAACTAAGACGTCCCCGTCGAAGCAGTTCTGTATGCTGTTAAAGCTGCCAGATATACTTTGATTGACGAAAATTTAAGGCCACGGATCATTCGCGAGTGGAGGAAATCGAGAACGGTCGAGATCAAGCAAGTAATTGGGTCTTTGCCCGAGGGCGATACAAAATCAATGAAAGCTGCCCATTTCTTGGCATAGGAGAGTCTTGTGGAAGGCTTCCGCGCTGCCAATAGGACCTCCTTCACCGCATCGGAGAGGCCTGTATCTGTTGCTATCTGATTCTCCAGGCCATTAGGTTTAGAGAATGTAGATTGGGGTGAAACACTTTGCCTTTGTGTTGTGTTAATAGGTTGTCTTGTAATGGTAATGGGAGATAATCTCCCTGCGAAAGGCTGAGCAGGTGTGCAAACCAAGGTTGACGCGGCCACCGCGGGCATACTAGAATGCAGTTGGTTTTGTCTCGAGATATTTTGGCGATTACACGTGTAAGCAGTGGGATTGGGGGGAATAGATAATAGAAGTCGCTGTTCCAATTCATCAGGAAGGCGTCGGTGATCGAATTCGGGTCCGAGGCCGCCCTGCTGCAGAACATGGGGCACATAGTGTTTTCGCTGGTGGCGAATAGGTCTATCCTTGGATGACCCCAGCATTGGAACAGTGAGCTGACCACCTTCCTGTCCAGCGTCCATTCGTGCGATTGCATCGACACACGGCTCAAGGTGTCTGCCAGTACATTGAACTTTCCTGCGATGTGAATCGCTACAAAGGACATTCCTCGAGGTAGAGCCCATTCGTAGAGTTGCAGGATCAGCCTTGTGAGGTGCGTCGATCTTGTGCCGCCTTGTTTGTTTATGTACGCGACCACTGTAGTATTGTCGGTCACGACTTGGATGTGGCAGTCCGAGAGGTACTGTTCTAGGGCTTGTAATGCCTTCCAAACGGCCATCAGTTCTAGCCAGTTGATATGTTTGGAGGTTTGTGTCGACGTCCATGTGCCTTGCACGACGTGATCGCCTGAGTGGGCCCCCCATCCCAGCAACGATGCATCTGTTGTCAATATGCGGTTCGGTGTCGGAGACTGGAACGGTATGCCCGCGTTCAAATTCGACTCCTGTTGCCACCACCTCAAGGACTCGCTTACGGCTCGAGGAAGATATAGTCGGATGGATGGTTTGTCTTTCTCTGGTTTGAATTCTTTGATGAACCAGGTTTGAAGGGGCCGCATGTGAAGTCTCGCATATCGTACGACCGCAATCCTTGAGGCCATATGCCCCAGTAGTCGTTGAACCGTGTGGGCAGAGCATACTGGCCGTTTCGAAACCTTTTCTGCGAGGGCACGTACTTGTCGTACTCTGTCGCCTGGTAGGTACGCCCGACCATCGAACGCGCTTAGTCTTGCGCCGATGTACTGTATCTCCTTTACTGGTTGAAGGACCGACTTCTCTAAGTTCAGACAGAGTCCCAACTCTTCCAGGAGGTGAAGGGTCTCTTCCAGTGCGTGCTGAAGCTCCCATTTTGATGGAGCCACTAGGAGCCAATCGTCCAGATACGGGAAGATGGTGATGCCTCTTGCCCGAAGACTCGCACAAACCACAGCCATACACTTCGTGAATACCCTCGGCGCGGTGGAAAGTCCGAATGGAAGAACTACGAACTGGAAGGTGTCGTCTCCCACTCGGAACCGAAGGTATTTTTGGGTGTCCTCGTGGATAGCGACGTGGAAGTATGCATCCTTGAGGTCGATGGATGCAAACCAATCGTTCCTTCGAAGTAGGGGAAGGATCGATTGGAGTGTGACCATGCGAAATCTCTTTGGTGGGATAAAGAGATTCACTGTTCGAAGGTCCAGGATCGGTCTGAGCCCTCCTCCCTTTTTCTTCACAATGAAGTACCTGGAGTACAGGCCGTCCTCCAAGTTCTCTGCGGGAACCGGCCGTATTGCTCCTTTTTGGAGGAGGTTCGACACCTCTTCTAGAAGCACTCGAGTTGGACGGGTGGTCTTGATCCTGAGAAAGGGGGGCAGGACTCTGAACTCGATCCTGTAGCCGTGTTCTATTATACTCAACACCCATCGATCCGTCGTGATGGTCCTCCAGGACCGAAGGTGTTGGCAAAGTCGGGAGCCGAAGAGAGGTGCCTGAGGTGGTGGAGACAATTCGGTCGGGCTGGCAACGGAGTCAAAGGCGCGGTCGAGTGAAGTCGCCCCCCCTCCTCGAGCCCCTGGAGCGTTGTTGAGGATATGAACGCTGCGGTGCTTGAGGCTGTGGGGCTTGAGGTCGACGATTTCCACCCCGATACTGTCCAGATGGCTGGTAGTGTGAGGAAGGGTATGGAAACCGAGACCATCACCTTGGTCTAAATTGTTGTGATGGGGGTTGACGGACAAGTCCCATCTTTTTGGCCGTCGCCAGGGCCTTTTGAGCGGAGTCGAGGGAGTCGTCTGTGGTGGCGTTGAACAACCCTTCTCCGTCAAATGGGAGGTCTTCTATCTTCGCTCTATCATCGGGAGTCAAGTTGGTAGAGCGAAGCCAGGCATGTCTCCTCAGAGCCACGGATCCGATCATCGACCTAGCGTGGCTGTCGACCTGGTGGCGGGCAGTGTTCATCTGCAAAGCACCGATGCTGGTTGCTTCTTTGATGTATTGTGCCGCCAGGTCCCTTTTTTCGTCCGGCAGATAATCACAGAGGTCTCCCAGCTTCTCTGTGATTAACATCTGGTATCTAGCTAGCAACGCCTCATAGTTAGATACCTTCAGTCCGAGGGAAGACGAGGAGTAGATCCTACGGCCGTAAGAGTCTAGCGTCTTGCCCTCCTTGTCTGCCGGCGTGGTATGCTGCTTTCCCCCACGAGACTGCGCAGATTTTACTATGAGCGAGTTCGGGGTCGGATGGGAAAACAGGAATTTTGCTCCTTCCTCCTGGATCCTGTACATTGACTCCAGTCTCTTAGCTGTTGGTTTCGTAGAGGCCGGGTTTTTCCAGGTTTCCTGCACCATCTCCAGCAGTGTCGGCAAGAAGGGAAGGAGCAAATGGTTGGACTGAGTGGTCTTCAGGATCGCATAGATGTCATCTTTTGCTTTCCCTTTTGCAGTTTTCGCCTCAACTCCCAGAGCTGTCACCATCCGGCTGACATGCTCAGCGAAGCTGCCCATATCCTCTGATGGGGAGATCGCTTCCTTAGATTCCACTTGTGCATCTGGGGAAGTGGAATGGGAGGAGGAAGCCACTGAGTCCGAGTCCGATACATACGCAGATCCCGACGAGGAGCGGGTCGCGACAACAGGGGCGAGAACTGTCTGGGCAGTCGAGGTCAAGGCGGTTGGTTGTGCTACGGCCTCGACGGGCGCCCGGGATACAGCCGTACCCTGTCTCGGCGTAGGTGTCCTGGATCTGTGCCTATGGAGTCGCTCTCGAGGGGGCGAGTGTCGGTGTCGGTGGTAATAGTCGTGCCGTCTCCGGTCAGGAGAGCCTCGGGATCGGGATCTGTAGCTCCTTGATCTCGAATCCGAATAGTAGGAGCTCGACCAGGATCTGTCGTCGCAGCGGCGAGAGTAGACAGATCGAGAGGTGGATTCCCTAGAGGCTGAATCATGGCTCCGGTATCGAGGAGATCGTGATGGTCGATGCCCTCTTCGCTCCTCTCTAGTATATGCTGCAGGAGGCGATAGACGCGGTGGAGGACCTCTCGAGCCCGAACGGGGTTGCTCCATCGGTGGTGAGGCCACGATTTCTCCCTCTGACAGGGAGGTGGTTATAGTTGGCGGCTGTTTCAGCGGGGTTTTCGAACCCGACTCTCGGTCTCGAGGAGACGTCGTCGAGACCGGAGGAGACTGGGGGGCAATCGGTCCCGTAGCTCGATCTTGAGCCCCAGTCATAGCCGACATTAGTAGAGCAGTACGCTCTGAGAACTTCATAATGGCTGAAGTTGAGGGCTCAGCGTCTTTGTCAGGTTTTTCCGCCATTTTCTTTTTCAGGTGCTCCGCCTTGTCTTTATGGGCCTTTTTCGCCAACTTTTTAGCTGCCGAAGTATCTTTCGTCGGCTTTTTGGCTGATTGGGATCCCCCAGGTTTTTCTTCCGGATCAGGCCCTTTGGCTGACAGAGACTGCTCCCATAGGAGAGCTCGCAGCTTAGTTTGGCGGTGCTTTCGGGCCTGTTTTGTAAAGGCCTGGCAATCCTGGCAGGTCTCCATTTTATGGCCTTGCCCTAGGCAAAGCAAGCACAGCAGGTGCTTATCAGCGGGTGGGATTTTTGTTCCACACCGCTGGCATTTTCTAAAGGCTGCCTTCAGAGGCATAATTAGGATAGGTTAAAGTAGTTTAGATGATAGGTGGATAAGAGCGGGGGAGAGATAGTGGATATAGTAAGGATTTTTTTGTAGATTTTTTTTTTTGGAAAGGAAATTAGATATTGGAGAGAGAAAGGAGAACAGAGGATATTATGAAGGAAAGTTGTAGTAAAGAATAACTCAGCTGAAAAAACGACTCCGGAGAGAGAGAGAAAGAACCCGACGACTAGACGCAATGGCGGTCGAAGAGGAACTGAGGAGATGGGCGGGAGCCGCGCTAAGGGACACGCGCAGGGGGAGGGGCTCCCGCCCAATCCACCTCAGCTATAGAAATTTCCCAAACGATCTCAGCACAGGCGCAGAGAACCCATATGCGTGTGATGCACAGCGACCACGAAGAAGAGCAGCAGGAACTCACAAGTGCTGGTGCAACAAACTCCCTTGCCTGCCACAACGGGATGCAGAGATCAGCTTCAGGCAATATATTTCCAGTGTGCTATCGACAAACCATTTCAGAACCATTGTGTTTTATTGTATTTTACTTGTACATCGCCCAGGGTGGCCAGGGTGACCGGCCAGATGGGCTGATTGATAAATATAATAAATAAATAAATAAATTCAGAAGACCCAAAAAGTGATATTTAAAGCTTTCAGTACAAGTCATACAAAGGAAGGGTGAAGGGAGTTAAGAAGCAGCACTGACAGCTGCCTTCAAGCAGGGGGGCAGCTCAGAGAAAGAGGTGGGGAGTGGTTTTCTTCTGGCCCAGTCAAAGTGGCATGATCCAGAGCTCCAAACATGCCCAGACTTCCTGGTCTCTTCTAGATGGAAAGGAACCTTATAGCACATAGTGGGTAGAGGGAGGGCCTTCTTTTGGACCACGTTTCTGTTGCAGCAGAGTGGATTCAGATGGGATAGTCAGCACATCTCTAGCCCTTATAGAAGCTGAGATATGAGGCAAAAGGGGCAACCAGTATTCTGCCCATTCATTTTGTGAAAAACTAGCCTGCTCCCACCTTTTAACGTCTTTAGCCAATGAATGAAGTCATAAGAACGATTGACACAACCACGGTCTAGAGAAGAAACTTTCTGGTTCAGTTTTGAACTGGGGGGGGGGGGAGCGGGAGGTTCTTTCCTAGTGGGAAGCAATGCTGCCCTATTTAAAAAAATCAGAAATCCAGGATTTTAGTGAGGCTATCATTGGACAGTAATGTATCTATCCAAAAACAGCAAAGAGTTCATGATGCTTCTAACTCAGGTCTTATTTTTTTGTTAACAACAACACACATACACACAAACACAAAACACTGGAGTATGTAAATATTTTTTTAAAAAACAACAATCAAAAACACCCTGCCAGTGGATGCAAATAAAGTCAAATTCCCCCCCCCCCTTTATTTTATTGTGAGGCCTCTGGCTAAATACAAATAAACTCCTTTTTAAAGCTGAGGGCTTTAAAAGCTATCACGAGAGCACTCAGTTGGGCCCAGAAACAAATCAGCAGCCACTGTAACTGTTACCCTGTAGGTGGCATGTGTTCTGACCACCTGGCACCTATCAGTAAACAAATACCTCCATTTTGCACCAGCTGAAGTTTCTGAGCAGTCTTTAAAGGCAGCTCCACAGACACAGCGGTCTTTAATGGCAGCCCTGGATTACAGTCATTCAGCCTGGACCTCACTAGTGCATGGGTAGCTGAGGCACCATCCATCCTCTCCAGATAGGGCTGCAGTTGGCATAAGCTAGTAAAAAGCACCGCTGGCCACTGATACCCCTGAGCTTCCCCAGTTAGTACTCGGTCCAGGAGAATCTCCAAACTGCAAACCTGGTCTCTCCCGGGGAGGGGGGGGGTGCAGCCCCATCTAAGACCAATTGCAAATCCTCCCTCTGAAGTAGTGGGGTTCTCCCCCATCTTGTCTTGTTCCCACTCGCCCATCCCAGGAGGTCCACAGCCTCCCTGGGAAGAGTAGATGGAAACGAGAGGTAGAGCTGGAGTGTCATGTGGATGACACTACAACCCTCACTTCCAGATTTTAAAGACATGTTGGACAGAGTAGAGCGCCATAAGCCAGGGTGCGCAACACACTGCCTTCCATGGCCATTTTGTAGGATCCCGTGTTCCACGGCTACTGTATTTGCTACTGTGGCAGCAGCAAATATCACAGTGGTTTTGTAGGTGAACAAGGAATGGGGGAAACACACACCTTTTTTCCAAGCAGAATCGCACTTCTGGGAGCACAATTCTGCTTGCCAACAAGGCAGTGGCAAATTCAGCAGCAGTGCAGGGGTGAGTTGTGGGCCCCTGGTGGGCTCTGAGGGGGGCAATGTGGCCCCCCCAACACTTAGACATTGCCCATTCCTGCCATAAGCCAACAGCCACCATGTATATCTTTATTTATCAATAATAATAATAATAATAATAATAATAATAATAATAATAATAATAATAATATTTTAATCCATCCAATAACCAACGTTCTCTGGGTGGATTACAGTTAAAAGACTAAAATCCCATACAGTCATGTCCAGGGCACCACCTTCTGAGACCGGCTCTTAGGAAGCACCTTGGCCCAGCCCAAACAGCCAGCCCTGGAGGAGGATGCAGTGGCTGATGGCGCTGAAAGTTGCTGGGAGGCCTCCGGGAACCAACAGGCCGCCAGGCTCCACGGTCAGCGGCGGCGAATCCACTCTGGGTTTTAGTCTGAACCTTAGAAGAGCTATCCTCAAAGAAGGTTCAGCACCGTGGACAGCTCATTACAAGTTCGGACGACACCCCGGAGTGGCCACACCACCCACTGACACGGGAGCCCGCAGCCTCCGCTGCCAGCAGGGGTGCGCCTCTCCCCCCCCCCCCCCGGCGTGCCGCCCACCCAGCGGGGCAGCCAAGTCTGCGTCAATCCCGAAAGCAGGCCTGGAGCTGGATCCAAATCATTACCCTCATTCCACCCTGCCTGGAATGGAGAAGCCGCCACACGCGCCAAAGACGGACGCTGTCCCCGGCCCATGAACCTGAACGCGGGCGTTTCCTTCCCGCCACGGCCTCCCCGGCCGGGCCGCCTGAGAAGCAGCCGGGCCGCAGCGCCCCCCCCTCACCCAGGGGCGCCTCCTCGGCCCTGAGGCTCCGCCCCGCCCCGCCCGTGCGGATTCCACCAGCCGGGCCGGCAAGGAGCGCGCGGCTGCAAGGCTGGCTGCAGCCCTCCGAGCTCGGGCCTTCGTTCTCGGTACCTGAGCGGGGGGGCGGCGGTCCGAAAAGCCTCCAGAACCGTGGCCCAGACCGCCGTGGCCATGCTGGGGTTTGACTGCCCGGATGCAGCCAGTGCGGGCGGGGTATCTCGATTCTCAGCGGCCCCGGCACTTTGGTGGGGGCCCAGCTATGTCCGCCCGAGGCGGCGGGCCAGCAGGAGTCGAGCGCGGCCGAGTTCGGCAGTCCGCACTCGCCAGTCCCCCGCTCTTGGCCTGGCGCGGCCGTAGCGACAACCCTTAGGAACAGCACGGCGCCACTCGCCCGGTCCCGTCAGACGCTGCCGGGCGCCGAGCCCAGGAGCCACGGCCGCCCCCGCCCTCCCACTGCATCCAGCGCAGGCAACCGGGGGGCGCAGAGGCGGGACCCCCCCACACACACCGCCGGGGAACGAACCAGGCACTGTCTGCCACGCCCAGTCGCGAGGGCAGGGGCCGCGGGAGGGCGATGCCTGCCGGCCGGGGGGGGGATATTCCCCTCCCCGCTGCAGACGCTCCGGCACCAATCCGCAGCACGTTACCTGCCCGGCGGCCGCACCATCCGCAACGTCCCCGCCTCGACGGTGCAACTGGGGGGGCAAGGGGGGTGCGCCCCGAGCATGCTCAGTTGCGTCTCGTGAAGGCGCCCCCCGCTCTCACTCGGGCCAATCCAGACCTCCCGGGGGAGGGGGAGACGCCCCGCTCCTCTTCCGTCTCTTTACTCGCGAGCAAGCGCAGCCAGCGACAGGCTCCGGTGGCCTCCCGGGGCGCCCTGCGGCGGCTTCATTGCAGAAAGGGTGCGGGCGCGGCGCAACCCCCCCCCCCCACAACAGGTGACCTCTTGCTCGAAAGCCAGTCCCCCCCCCCCCTCGCGTCCAGTGGCGGCCTCGCTCGCTCCCCTCCAGGCCAGGGGCGGGGCGGGGGCTGCGGCCTCAGCCAAGCTGGAGGGGCGAGAGAAGGGGCCGCGCAGCGAGGCTGAAGCCGCTCCCCCCCAACGGTGGCTTTTGCACACGAGAGCCGCCCAAAGGCCCCGGGCCCGGCCTGCGTGGGAATTCGGGCTGCGACGCTCCCCTGATTAATCGGCGACTGCGTTGGAAACGGACCTCTTGGCGGGCGGGCCCGAAGACCAAGGAAGGTCCTTCCTCCCGCGCTCCCCGGCTGGCTGTGTCGGTGGGGCTACTGCGAGCCGCGATGGCCATGGGCAGCCCAGGACCGGCAGCTGGCGGTCTCTCCAGCCCAGCCCCCGGGGAACAGCAGCCCTGCAGGCGGGGGAGGGGGGACACTTCTGCTGGGAAACAGGAGGCCGCTCCAGGCCTGGCTGAGGCCCAGGCCTGGGCCTTACACACACACACACACCTTTCCGCTGGGTCGGCGTATTCCTTGGCAGCCCCCCCCCCCCCGAGGAGCTCCGCGGTGCAGTGAAAAGGCAGCGCCTCGACTCAAGGCTGCGGCAACCCCAAGCACCGTCACCCAGGTGTGTTGCCCCGTCCCCCAGCGGGTTGCCTTGTGTGACTAACATTGAACGTGGCGCCGTTTTAAGGGCTGCTGCGATTCCGCTTTGTCCAGGAGCGCCTTCTCAGTACAGGACCAGGAAGGTGCCTTATACCAAGTTACCCCACCCAGCGTTGTGTACATCAGGGTAGGCAACTCCTGGTCCTCCAGATGTTTTGGCCTACTCCCATCAGCCCTCACCACCACTGGATATGTGGACAGGGCTGATGGTCTGCAGTGATTGACTACAGCCCTGCCTGAGACGCCGGGCGAGGACCTTTTGGGGGCAAAGCAGAGAGGCTATTGCTTCCGTATCTACCAGGTCAGAAATGTGTCCACTGAGTCCAGTTTTGACTACGCCAACTAGCAGCCACTCTGCTCAGGCACAGAAAGCCTTTCACGTCCATTTGCCACCTGACCCTTTTAACGGAGATCACAAGAAGTACCGGAGCCCCTCTGTCCCGCTTTGGTCAGACCTCGGCTGGTGTACCGTGTCCAGTTGCAGGCACTGCAGTTTAAGAAGGAAATTGGCAAACTGGAACATGCCCTGAGCAGGGTGACCAAGATGTTCAGGCCCTGTCCTGTGAGGAAAAGTTGAAGGGGCTGGGTGTGTTTAGCCTTGAGAATTGACAGTTGAAAGGTGATATGAATATGATGGCCACCTTCAAATACTTGAAGGCTGCCCCATAGATGATGGTGCAAGTTTGCCTTCTGTCACTTCTGAGGGTAGGGCCAGAACTGTTGTTCAAATGACAAGAAAGGGAACTTTGACTAACAGGAGGAAGAACTTTTTTGCACAAGAGGCTGGTGGATGCCCAACTGTTGGGGCTGTAGGAGTGGCAGGGGGTGGGCTAGGTGATCTTTGAGGGTCTTTCCAACTATGAGTCCCGGCTTTTTGCATGTAAAGCACCTTTGTTGTGAATCTTCCCTGATTTACTGATAATTGACTGTATCACAGATGTTTGCCAGTGTATTGCTGTTTTACTGCTTGACTAATTTTTAAAAATCTCTTTTTGGTGTTTTGTTATGGCTAAAAACAATGAAATGAACTGAGCCAACCTGTCTCCACAATGCTAAAAGGAAGGAATGCTAGGAAGGGGACCATTGTCAGGGGACATCTTTTGCTACTCCAGCCTAATTCTCATAAGCAGCGGATGGGCTGGCCAACCAGTTTCTGGACTTAGCCATTTCAGACAGCACACAAGATGGAATATTCCTCCATACCTATAAAAATGAAAAATAAAAGGATAAAAAAACCCAAACCCTTCTAATAGAAAACTAGCACACCAGGGATCAAAGCTAAGCTAGCACCTTTTGGCCAGACATTTAGATTTATATATACAGGGAACTTTTTTGCACAGTGCCCAAAATATTTTGGAAGGTGTGCTACTGTTGCTTTAAGAAAATGAAGTTAGCATACAGGAAGTGAGGAAGAAAAGCAAAAGAAACAGTTGCACGAAAGGATAGAGAATTGTGCCGCTTAGCTAATACAGTTCTGTTTGCATTCGGCACCGCCGGTGTCTGAACAATATCTGTGCATTCAGAAGTACCTGCCTAAAATGGAAGAGCAGCCCCATCATGTCAGGCTGAGTGGATGTCTCCTCTCCTTGGCTCAGGCTGCTGCCCTGAGTCAGGGCAGGGGCGGGCATGATGGAGCCTGCTTTACCCAGAGGACATCCCCTGTTTCAAGGTGCCCAGCCCTCTCTTTGAAGTGCTGCCCAGGCCAAGTCCCATTTACAGATACAAGAACTAAGAGAAGAAGAGTGGCAGAGGGCCGGACGTTGCTGTCCATAGTGAGCCCCTAGCACAGGGGTTCTCAACCGGGGGGGGGGGATTCCCCCCAGGGGGGAATGTTAGGGTTTTCGGGGGGGGGATTGGGACCACAGACTCAAACTGTTGGAATACTGATCTTTCTACAAATTACAATTTGTATTACAAATTACAAATTGTATGGCACAGATTAAGTCAGACAATCTTGGAAAGGGGGGAATGACATTCTGACATATGGTGGAGAGGGTGCATAGAATCATAGAGAAGTAGAGTTGGAAGGGGCCTGCAAGGCCATCGAGTCCAACCCCCTGCTCAGTGCAGGAATCCAGGTCAAAGCATCCCTGACAGATGGCTGTCCAGCCGCACCTTGAATGCCTCCAGATTGGGAGAGCCCCACCACCTCCCTAGGTAGTTGGTTCCATTGTCTTATTGCTCTGACAGTCAGGAAATTTTTCCTGATGTTTAGGTGGAATCTGGGTTCCTGTAACTTGAGCCCATTATTCCGTGTCCTGCAAACTGGGATGATCGAGAAGAGATCCTGGCCCTCCTCTGTGTGACAACCCTTCAAGTACTGGAAGAGTGCGATCATATCTCCCCTCAGTCTCCTTTTCTGAAGGCTAAACATGCCCAGTTCTTTCAGGCTCTCCTCATAGGGCCTTGTTTCCAGTCCCTTTATCATCCTTGTTGCCTTCCTCTGAACCCTCTCCAGTTTGTCTACGTCCTTCTTAAAGTGTGGTGCCCAGAACTGGACGCAGTACTCAAGATGAGGCCTAACCAGTGCCAAGTAAAGGGGAATTATCACTTCCCGCGATTTGGAAGCTCTACTTCTATTAATGCAGCCCAAAATAGCATTTGCCTTCTTTGCAGCCACATCGCATTGCTGGCTCATATTCAGTTTGTGATCTACCACAATTCCAAGATCCTTCTCACTTGTGGTATTGTTGAGCCAAGTGTCTCCCATTCTGTAACTCTGCATTTGGTTTCCTTTCCCTAGGTGCAGCACTTGGCATTTATCCCTATTAAATTTCATTCTGTTGTTTTCGGCCCAGTGCTCCAGCACCGGTTAGCAGCATTGAGGCAGCAGACTGAGCAGCAAGCAGTCTTCCTCACTAGGCTGAAATGTCTTGTATATCTTTTTAAACTATAATAATGATTTATAAAGTTGCATTTATACATATACATGCAAATTTTATGCAGATCTGTGTCCTTTTGTCCCCTTTGTTTGGAGTGGCCTCCCCAACCTAGACACGGGATCACATCAGGCACTGGAACTCTGTGGCTTACGCTGGCTCAGCTTGTCTGAGCGTGGAAAGCTAAGCAGGGTCAGGCCTGGTTATTACTTGGATGGGAGACCCCTCCTCTAGTTTCCTGCACTGAGCAGGGGGTTGGACTCGAGGGCCTTGTAGTAGGCGATAGTAGTAGTAGGAGATCACTCGTGACCTGAGTAAGATTGTCTTTCAGGATAAAAATTTCAAAAAGAAAATTTTTAAAAGGAGGAAATTCTAAAAAAATTCCTCATTTTAAGAATGTTATTTTTGAAATTTTTAAATTTCCTATGTCATCTTGCCGATGCAGGGATTCCTTTGCCTTCTGTTCCCATGTGGAGGGTCATCCCTGCCTCCCTTGCCAAGACCCCTTTTCCACACAGACAGGGCCGGTGCTACCACTAGGCCAACTAGGCAGCGGCCTAGGGCGCAGGGCGAAAGGGGGCGCCACTCAGACAGAACCGAGCGGGGAGGGCTTTCCCCGACCCTGCGCTTTCTCCGCTGTTGGTGCTGCTGCTGCTGCTGCTGCTGCTGCTGCAGGCCGCTGGGTCGGAGTAGCTGAAAGTTGTGCCAGTCCGGGCGCCCCCCCCCCTGAAGATTAGGGTGACGGGAGGGAGAAGCTCTGCTTTGCCCAGTCTCTCACACTCGCACACCCCCTCCGTCCCGCCCTGAGGCTCCCTCCCTCGTCTCCTCCCTCTCCTCTTCCCCCTCCTTTTCCCCTTCCCTTCCCCCAGGGTAGCCGCCGGAGGAGCAGGCAGGCAGGCGCTGAGGCAGGCAGGCTCGGTGCTCCTGTTGTGTTTCTGGGTTGTCTCCTCGGCCCAGCTGCGCCGCAGCTGCCGAAGGAAGAATCCCCCCCTCCCCGCAGCCACGCCATGAGTTCTTTTCAACTTCTTCTCCGGCAGCGACTTTCAGAGGCTCGCTGTTGGTGCTGCTGCTGCTGCTGCTGCTGCTGCTGCAGGCCGCTGGGTCGGAGTAGCTGAAAGTTGTGCCAGTCCGGGCGCCCCCCCCCCCTGAAGATTAGGGTGACGGGAGGGAGAAGCTCTGCTTTGCCCAGTCTCTCACACTCGCACACCCCCTCCGTCCCGCCCTGAGGCTCCCTCCCTCGTCTCCTCCCTCTCCTCTTCCCCCTCCTTTTCCCCTTCCCTTCCCCCAGGGTAGCCGCCGGAGGAGCAGGCAGGCAGGCGCTGAGGCAGGCAGGCTCGGTGCTCCTGTTGTGTTTCTGGGTTGTCTCCTCGGCCCAGCTGCGCCGCAGCTGCCGAAGGAAGAATCCCCCCCTCCCCGCAGCCACGCCATGAGTTCTTTTCAACTTCTTCTCCGGCAGCGACTTTCAGAGGCTCCGAAAGTCGCCATCGGAGAAGAAGTTGAAAAGAACCGATCCTCCCAGGGGATCCCATTGCATTGAGGTTCAGCGGAGGGCTGTAATGCAGAAACACCTCAGCATGGAGCGTTTCCGGTTGTCCGTTGTTCAAAGGGCCTGCCTGTGCTCTGGCTATGCTCAGTTGCAGCCACTGAAGCCTTCCTGCCCTTTTCTTTGCCCTCCCTTGGAATCAGATTTCTCTCCCTCCCCCCACCCCCAACAAACCATTTCCCAAACCACGTGGCCCGGCGCCTATTTTAAGGGAGGCAGAGACACGACTTAAATGCAGAGGGACATACTGTTCTGAAAAGATATGGAGGGTGTGCTTGTTAATTCTGAATAATCTGAATTAACAGACCACTCCGAGGTGGTCTGTTCGGGCCGGCTCCGAAAGTCGCCTCTGGAGAAGAAGTTGAAACGCTACGTAACTTACATAACGTAACGCTACGTAATGTAAGTGCCTTTTCCTCGCTCCCCCCTCCGCCTCGGCTTGCAGCAGCTCTCCGTCCCTCCTGTGTTTTTTTCTCTCTTTCTTCATCCTCTTTTCTTTTCCTGCCTCCGTGCTCTCCTTCCGCCCCCCCCCCCGGCTCTCAACCTTTTGATCCCAAGTTTAACAAGGGGGGGGGCGCTAAATATCTGATCTTGCCTAGGGCACCAAACTGCTTTGCACCGGCCCTGCACACAGATGTCCATATCCAGAGCCTGGACCCACCCCCCCAAAACAGAACACTGGACTCCTTCCAAGATGCCGCTTCTCAGAGCTTTTTTTACTGAAATACAAAGGCAACTGAACACTGGAGCTGTGCACTACAGAGAAGTCTCGCGGCACCAACAACCAGGCGTCCATGGCAATCCCATGTCTGTTTGGCTGTATAAACATGGGGTTCTCAGACATCTGCATAAACACCTGCCTGGCCATCTGCTTCTGAGACTGGCATAAAAGCTATAGATTCAAGGCCGGGTATGGGCTTCCGGCCTGGTCTTTGGGCCTCTTTGCACTCATCCTGCCCTCGCTTAGCCTCCTCCAGCCCGCCATTCGTATCTGATCACTCCCTTTCCTTCACCCCTCACCTCACCAGTGGCCATTATGAAAGGACAGGAAAATGCCTGAATGGAGTCTTTGCCAAGAAGTCAGATTATCCTCTAATGGATACAGCATTTTGCCAGTTTGCACAATTTGTGCTTATCGAAAATGAATTGTGGAATCTGATTTTGGGTTTAAATTTGCAGCAAAAGTATGTGATGTCAGAAGCCCAAGAAGTGCCAAAGGGGAGCCTCTCCCCAGCTGTCCATTGGTTGGATGACCAGCGCCAAAGATGGAGGGCAGCAGAAGCGGCTCTTCCTTCTGTCCGTCCTTCCTTCCAGTAGTTGTGTCGTTAAGAAGGAATTTTAAGGGGGGTGGCTGGTCTCCACATTGCATGACAAGTTGCACCTGTCTCTTCCACCACACACCCATTCAGGCTGTATATCTACTCGGAAGTAAGCCTTATTGAGCTCAGTAGGATGGACAGCTGAACAACCACTATACCTAGGAGTGGGCTGCCAAGGTACAGGTACCCCAACGTCCTCCTTGGCTCCTGGTCACTCTTCCACTTTATCTCGCCCCATATTTGCATCTTTCTTCATTGCTCTTTTCAACATTGTCCCAAACAGCCTGACCAAGACTGTCAGAACAGGCCTCTGCTGCCAGGAGCTGCCTTCTCTCTCTGCCACTGCAACCACAACCTGTAACACCCACATGCAGTTGGCTCCAGCCTCCCAGCTTGAGAACAGTATATGCCACCAGTGCTGCCCAGCTCCCCCCAGGGAGAAGTTGGCCCTTGGCAAGAGAGACAGAGCTGACTTTCAGCCAAGGATCCCAGTTTCCTCCAGTGCTCTGGCATGCATGAAGTAGTAAGTAATGAAGAAAGGTACCTCTAAGCATATGCAAAACTTAAATGAAAATCACAAGCAGCACACACATGTCTGGGAGAAGCATCAGAAAAGCCCTGGCTAGGCCAAGAGAAGCACACAAACTGAGCAGGAGATGAGAGGGTGCCACTGGAGGTAACCTGTTTCGTGGAGGAAGGAGTGCCTTCTCCTGGCTTCTTAAACTGAGGGAGCCAGATGCTCCTTGGCCAGGTGTCTGGGGGAAGGGGGCAATCATGCTGTGGCTGGGAGAATATATACAGGCCTGTGGCTCACGCTGGCTCAGCTTGTCTGAGTGTGGAAAGCTAAGCAAGGTCAAGCCTGGTTATTACTTGGATGGGAGACCCCTCCTCTGGTTTCCTGCATTGAGCAGGGGGTTGGACTCGATAGCCTTGTAGGCTCCTTCCAACTCTATGATCTATGAAATCTATGAATCTCTCTCCATCTCCGAAGCTCAAGAGGCTGGCCATGCTTGATATAAATGGACCGGTCTACGGTACACATTCTGTGGCAGCACGCAACTCGCCGGTGTGGCCTAATCCTTAGGCAGGGCAACCAAGGGCTGTCCCCAAAGGGTCAACAGACATCTGAACATAGCTAAGGGCAGCATGGTAGCAACAGGAACACTGCATTTCTGGAAAAACATCTACTTTCCAGGTGTCTACATAGAGTGAATGTACCTAACGCTGGGATGGGTCATCTGCTCACCTAAAGGGTCCTACTGCAAGTAGGGTGGCGAAACCTGACCAATCATGGGGTCCCATCAGGACAACAAAATATTGTAAGGGGGGATTTGCCCAAGTCTTTCCAACAAAAGTGGGAGGGCAGGAATGTGCCCATCATCTGTATATGTGTGGCTGTGTCACATGCGACACTGAAGGTGTGGTGGGAAAACACGAGTTCTCACACTTACCCACCATATCTAATACAGCATCTCACACTTACCCACCATATCTAAGGGAGAGATGCATACTGCCCCCCTGTTCCCTCTGTGGAGGGTCTTCACTTCTTTTGGTTGGCTTTGGGGTGGGTTTCAGTGGGGGAGCTCCCCCCAGCTCCACCTTCATCTTCTGCAACAGTCACATTTTCAAAGCTTCTGAGCAGGATTTCATTGATGTGATTTAGAGTGCGGTTGTCGAAGACCAAGTTGAGATGGTCAACTCCAGGCAGCTCCAGGACATGCACCTTCTCCTTCTGTTGGCTATGCCATTGTGCACACAGCTCCATGCTGCGCCTGCTGACAGTGCCGTCTCCATCCCCATACACAATGTCCACAGGGTCCTCATAGGGGAAGTGGTCATCGTAAATGTAGGTCTCCGGAGTGGGGTGCCCAGTGCCATGCAGGCAATACACCTCAACGCCCGGCGGGGGCAGCCCTTTCAGCAGGTCCTTGGTGTCATTCCACATGAACCAGCCAACCTCAAAGTTGACATCAGCAAAGAAACGTCGGTAGTCCCAGTAGGTGTAGTTATACGAGGGAGTCGAGATGAAGACGTGTGTCTCAGGCCAAGCCATCATGGTCGGGAACATCCATGGGCTGTTGGTGGCAATGCGCTTCTCTTCACGCAGTTTAATGCTGGACATGACTGGGATGCCTTGGTGGTCCCCTGAGATCCAAACCAACATATCATGCCAACAGCACCATCCACAAGGCCCTCCCAACCACACCGACCTCGCTGTGTCTGATCTTCCAAGCAGTTCTATTGAGCTGATAGAATATGCTTTTGCCTTCTTAAACATTGTTTTTATTTTGAAATAGGCATGGATAGAGAAGTAATTCATGGTCTCTTGACAAGCAATGCTGATCTGGACATTGTTTTCACACAGCAGCCCCTGTTTGCCCCACCCTTTAGTCGCTTGTGCCTCTGTTGATTTGCTATCTCACTGTCATCTTTCAGTGACTCAAAAATATTTCGTTATGATATTATTCAGCAGCAGAGAACAGCTGCTGAATGGCTTGAGACTATGCAGAGTGTTTGTGTTGAATTTTTTAAAAATCTAGTTTGGCCCCTGAAGACACATCTATCAGGGGCTAAACTAGATGTGATGGCAGATGTGTGCAAATGCATCTCACATGTCTGCCCATCTTTTGAGAGAAGCAGCTGTGGGGTAATTTACATCAGGAGCATAGGATGGAGGAGGTGGGTGTAGCCCTTTCCCATTAAGCTTGTGCAGAATGCAGGAGCCAGGCGCCTAGCAATGCGCATATTACACTGGCTGACCATTAGCGACCAAACCACATTCAAGGTTTTGTTGCTGGCATATAAAACTCCGAACAACTTGCGACCAGGTTACCTGGTGGACCACCTTCCCGCAGGGGCATTGCTAGAGATGGGCCCATGGTGCCCTGGCCACGGCCCTATTCCCTAATTATCTTCATTGCCATGCAGGGGGCAATTTCCAAGGGGGGTTGCATGTGGGGAAGGAAGGGTTAACTCTCCCCCCACATGCTGGTACACCCCCCTCCCCTTGCATAGTAATTAAGCTTACAGCAAAACTTTCTCCATTGGTTTGGAATGACCTGACTGGCCCAGCAGCAGCAGTTTTTCCAGTCCTACCTGGAGATGCCACTGGGGATCGAACCGGAGACTTCCTACATGCAAAGCTCTTCGCCTGAGCTGAGCAGCCCTTCCTTGTGGTCTCTGTGGGTGTGTGTATGAAATCTCGAGGCACAGATGCAGAAGCAAAGCGCCTATTCCCACCCAGCACTCACCCCCCCTTCCCCAGCCTCTCTTTCCTCGGAGGCGATGGTGAAAAGCTGCTTGGTGGGGGTGGTTTTTAGCAGAACAGCCCAAAGGGAAGAAAGCATGAAGCCTCCCCCCACTTCAAATGAGCCAGTGTGGCCTAGTGGTGAGAGTGCTGGACTGGGACTCGGGAGATCCGGGTTCTAGTCCCCGCTCGGCCATGAAGCTCACTGGGTGACTTTGGGCCAGTCACTGACTCTCAGCCTAACCCACCTCACAGGGTTGTTGTGAGGATAAAAATTGAGAGAAGGAGGATTATGTAAGCCGCCTTGGGTTCCTTGCAGGAAAAAAGGTGGGGTATAAATATAATAAATAAATAAATAATAAACTGAAGCCTCAGAGGTTCCATTTTCAAACACCCCCCCACCCTAAATAAAGTAAATCACAGAACCACAGTATTTGTACTACACCGTGTATGTCACCCTGAGGGAATCTCTCTCTGTGTGTCTGGGAGAGCACATGTGCACCCCCACCCACCCCAGCTGCTAGGAAAGGAGGGGAAAAGGCAGGTACGATATACAATATGGCTGCCTGTCTCCACACCCACCCTGCCATCTTCCCCCCTCTGGTCATGGACTTCCCATGGGCCTAAGAGGTGGACACCAATCCAGGCATAATACAACCATAGGAGAACACATGGGAAAGAGGGCGATCATTCTGGCATGAGAGATCAGCTAGAAGGAGAGCCTGGAGTCCCCTCTTTTGGAAAGGGTTTGACAGGCCCCACCCCAAGCCTGAGAAGGCCTGGTGGGAACCCAGGTGGGGCACAGGCAAACTCGGGGTGAGTGCACTGGAGAGCTCTGTGACTCGGGCATGGAGCTGGGGGGGGGGGGCTGCTCGGCAAGCAACTCACCTGAGGCCAGGATCCGCATGGATTTCACCGCTCCCCCCCAGGGAGCACCCAGAGAAATGAAGCCCTTGATAAAACGGTCTTTCCAGGCCTGGGGCTGCTGGAGCAGAAAGTACAGGATGTTGAGGTTGCCCAGGCTGTGGCCAATGAAGAAGACGGGCTTCTGGTAGGCCGTGTGCATCTCCTCTACCAGAGAGCGTAGCTTCTCGAAGTACTTCTCTTGCTCATCTGTGGAAAGAGGGTTGGCAGGGCAGAATCCTGCCCACCATGTGGCTTGGCCACAGAGACGTCCCAGCTGCATCCTGGACCTCAGCAACTTTTTGAGACATCAGTAGGTTTAGGGGCCATAAAGGTTGTGTGCCCTGCCATGGAGTGTGCTGTGAGGCTCTGCCTTGCCCCTCTTTAACATCTACATGACTCTCACTGGGGGAAGTCATCATCCAGAGGTTTGGGCTGAAGTGTCCTCCATGTGGGGACAACACTCCACTCCACCTCTTATTTCCATCTGCTCATCTCGGGAAGCCTGTGGAACTCTTTAACCAGGGTGAACAAGCTGAGACTTAGGGCCGGTTCACACGACCCAGGCTGCTGGTGGGGGAGGAACCACGGGGCCGTCCATGGGGTCCGGCGGGGCGCCGCACACGACCATCGCCCCGCGCGCGTGGGCAGACCCCACAGTCCCCGCACCGTAGTGCTGGGCCTCCCAGCGCTAGGGGGCAGGGGCCCCGGGATGCCCAGAGGGGCCGTTTGACCCAACAGACTGGAGCGGCGGCCGCTCCGGCCGCTCTGGGCTGCCGTCTCTGTGGGGACCCCGTGGGACGGCCGCCTGCTGTTTGGACGGCACAGTGACCACACGAGGTAGAGGCTTACCCCTCTACCGACCATGGTCACTTTGCGTGCGTCCTGCCCGCGGCTGTCCCGCGGGGGCACCCCGGTCGACGTGCACACGACATGGGAACCGCGGGGGACTTGCGGTTCCCGTGTCATGCGAACAAGCCCTCAATCTAGACAAGATGGAGGTACTGTGGGTAAGGAAACTGACTACTCTGGATGGAGGTTTGCAACTGCTCCTAGACAATTACCACTCCCCCTGAGGGACCGAGTGCACCGTTTGGGAGTTCTCCTGGACTCAGCACTAACTGGAGATGCTCAGGTAGCAGCAGTGGCCAGGAGTGCTTTTTTACCTGCTTAGATTGGTAGTGCAGCTGTGACACTATCCAGCTTCGGCTACCCATGCTCCAGTGACACCCAGGCTGGATTACTGTAATGCACTTCTATGTAAGGCTGCCTTCAAAGATAGTTCAGAAACTTCAACTGGTACAAAATGCGGCCACTCGAGTACTGGCAGGTGCTAGGCAATCGGATCATGTGACACCAGCAGAGCTGTCAGAGGATACTGGCTTCACTGGTTGCCAGCATGTTTCCATGTCCAATTTAAAATGCTATTGACCTTTAAACCCCTAAACAGTTTGGGTCCAGGTTACTTATTATTATTATTATTATTATTATTATTATTATTATTATTATTATTATTTGCATTTATCTATCGCCCATCTGGCCGGCAAACCGGCCACCCTGGGCGATGTACAGAAAATAAAACAGAACAAAATACATTAAAACATTTTTCTCCATTAAAATACATTAAAACAGTATAAAATTTTAAAATCTTAGCCCACCCCATATTCCCGCCTGAATAACCAAGTTTTTAATGAGCGGCGGAAGCTCAGCAGAGAGGGGGCATGGCGGAGGTCACTTGGGAGAGAGTTCCATAGTACGGGGGCTGCCACAGAGAAGGCCCTCTTCCTCGTCCCGACCAGTCTAGCTGCTCTGGCTGAAGGGACAAGGAGAAGGCCGTCTGTGGCAGATCTTGTTGAGCGGCCCACTTGGTGTTGCTGGAGACGCTCCTTGAGATAGACTGGACCGGAGCCGTATAGGGTTTTAAAGGTCAAGGCCAACACCTTGAATTCAGCTCGGCAAGCAACTGGTAGCCAGTGTAGCTCCTTGAGCACTGGCGTGATGTGATCCCGCCGGCGGCTGCCTTTAACCAGGCAAGCCGCCGCGTTCTGTACTTGGGCTGTCTTCACCCATGCCAACCTGACTGTACTCTAGGATGGCCAAGTGAACAGCTCTGTTTTGGAGAGCTGTCAGAGAATAGTCATCTGTTTGATGGGCTATCCAGTCCAAGCCTGGTTCAAAGTCAAGAAACCCTAAGAAGAGCTAGTGTGGCGTAGTGGTGAGAGTGCTGGACGGGGACTCCGGAGATCCGGGTTCTAGTCCCCGCTCAGCCATGAAACTCACTGGGTGACTTTGGGCCAGTCACTGACTCTCAGCCTAACCTACCTCATAGGGTTGTGAGGATAAAATGGAGAGGAGGATTATGTAAGCTGCCTTGGGTTCCTTGCAGGAAGAAAGGCGGGGTATAAATATAATAAAATAAAATAAATAAATAAGAAGGGAAAGCAGCAGGGGTCCTTGAAGTTGTCTATCCTCAGGACAGCAGACTGAGCAAGCAAACAGGTCATCTAGTTCATCGTCTCTGCTATGGCGAGATGTATTGAATTTCTATTTAAATTAAAGTTATTATTTCCAAATGTGCACCTATACACATATATTTGCATATGCAAATTTTATGCAGATTGGTATTCTCTTTGTCCTCTTTTGGAAATGCATAAATGGCCACCCTACTGAGCAGAAACGAAACTTGCATAGCAGCTATAAGAGCAATTAGACTGGTGGCGATGAAAGACAAAGGCCCTCTCAGTTGTGGCCCTCCGCTTGTGGAGCTCTGTTCCAATCGATGTGAGATTGGTTGGTCAGGAAATATCTAGCTACCTTAAATGAGCTGAAGACTTCATGGCCAAACGGTTGCATCCTCGGGGGGGGGGGGGATTGGGACATGACACTAAAGCAGGGGTGGGGAACCTGCAGCTCACGTTGGCTCGCGTGAGTCTTCAGGACTCACCTGTTTGCCTTGGCCTATAATTGACATAGAATCTGCTGGGGTTGTTGTGCATTATGGAACTATCTGGTTTTAACTGTTAATTCTGATTTTATCATTTTTATTATTGTTCTTATTATTTTATTATGCTTTCTGATTTTAAGTTTTGTTGTACATTTCCTGGGGAGGGTGTACCCTAAAAAGTGGGTACACCCTCTTTTTTAAAATAAATAAATAGGGAAGGGTTACCCCTTCCTTCCCCAGCAGCAAACTGCCCCGCCCCCATGGCATCCATACAGCAATTAGACTTCACTGGCACCCATGGAGGTCTTTTCAAAGTTGAATTGGTGCATGGAGAGCCATGCGATTCTTCTTCAACAAGACTTGTCCTTATATACTTGATCATTTATCTTTAATAATGTTTTCTATCATTTTACTCAGAACAGACATTAATCTAACCAGCCTGTAACTTTGTGGATTCCCTCTTTAAAAATGGGTATTACATTGGCCACTTTCCAGTCCTCTGGTACAGAGGCTGAACTTACATATTTTGTTTAGATCAGCAATTTCACATTGGAGTTCTTTAAGAACTCTCAGATGGATATACCAGTGATTTATTTGTTTTTAAATTGTTATTAGGGGCATTGGATCCAGATTTATGCAAGATCAACTGTGCTGGCAGAAGTGGACTTCCTCGCCCCTTCCTTCCCAAAGCAGCCCCTCCAGCCCCCTGAAAATGCTACACAAAAAGTCAGGAGACCCTACTGAATGGAGTGAGCTGAGGTGTGGTTGGGAGGGGGGATCTGTGGCGTAACCCCACAATTCAGTTCCCTGGTGTATGTCTGCATTAGTATGTTTAGTGTGTCTAGAATGTTGAACGTAGTGAGTGTGGTTTGTGATGTCTTAGAAAGGGTGGGGGGAGGAGTATATAAGGAGTGTTTGAGTGATGTCAGAGTTAGTGAGTTGAGTGTTATGGGAGTGTGGAGTTGGGTTAGAGAGTTTTAGGTGGTTGGAGTTAGTGTGATATGGGAGAGTGTTTGTAGTGTGTGGGGAGAGTTGGGAGTTTGGGAGTTAGGTTAGTTACAAAGTGTTTGGTGTAGGCAGGTTTATTTTCTGGAACTAAGATTTTGAGAATTAAAATAAACTTATTTTTATTTTGCTTGCTACCCAAATCCTACGTGTCAGCTTGGCGTTATTACCTGCTTTACTTTTAAATCTACACACACACCTTTGTCCCCACAGCATCATAAATCTAAGCTAGATCCTTAATAACCAGAATTAATCTTTTCCCTCATTAGTAGGGGAAAGGTTTCATTTGACCCTCCACTCAGGTTTTTAAGTGCTGATGCTTGGCCTGAGAAGGGTTTGTGCAGCGTGGTCCTAAAGTGGAAGGGCCGTGTCGTCGCAGGATCCCCCCAAAATCAGGCCGTGGGACCTTACATGAGCAGGGCATTTCCTCTCACAGAAGGTCCCTTCCTCTTATGGAATGCAGACCCTGGATCCAATCCAAGATCTAGAACTTCATTCCTTGTCATCACTAATTGCCTCAGTTCCTGAGACTCCCTTCCTGAAAATATCAGTTCAGGCACAGATATCTGTTTGAACCTCTTCTGCAATGAGGATAGATGCAAAGAATTCATTCAGCTTATCTGCAACCTCCATATCTTCATTTAGCACCTTTAACTTCTTTGTCATCCAGCAGACCAACTGCCTCCCAGCAGGTTTTCTAGTTCTGATGTATTTAAAGCTGTTTTGTTTATGGTCTTACTGTGCTATGATATGCTCCTCAAAATACATGTTTAGCATTCTGTTTCCTTTGTGCACATTTGTGTTTCTTTTTGTTCTCATTGTTTGGGCAAGGCTTCAATTTCCTGAAAGCAGCTTTCTTTTCTCTAATAACTTCTAATAGCATTTTTGCCAGCCTCTGCTGCTTGTTCTGAGCTTTAGCTTTCCTGATCGTGTTCTGTATAAAGGTTCACGGGCTCTGTGTCACACACTCCACTTGGGGTAGCAGGGAGGTGTGCAGAATCACTTGACGTGCAAGAATGGGTGTGGTGTGTGTGTGTAATCATCAAAGTGTTTCATATAGTGTATGAAACCTTTTGCACATGTGAGGGGCAAACAAGATGTGATGTGAGAGATCAGTGATAGGATCTTAGAATGCCTTTTTCTTTGTTTAAAAGCAGCCACGGAGGAGTACAGGGGGGTGGGGGTGGGGGAGATATGCACCAGGGCTGTGATGCTGGGGTAGAAGAGCCTGGCCTTTTTCTCCCGTGCCATTTCCCTGAAAGTGGCTGTCACCCACAGAGTAGCAGCTTGGGGGAATTAATCCTCCCCACCTTTATAGTGCTGCATTGTTATAGCATTGATTCAGGTGTGGGGCAGGGGAGGTGCCATCCTCCTCTCCTGAGGGCCCTACATCACTCAAGGAGGGCACTGGTCCACCCTCATCCTGCCACCACTTCCCTCCCCATGATGAGCACTTCAGGGGAGATAGAAGGCTGTTCTGCATTATGTTGGAGAGGATGTCAGGAAAAAGGGACATATGCTCATATGTGGTGGAGTTGTAAAAATGTATTGGTGTTTTGGCGAGAGGTTTTTACAGAAATATCGAAAATTATTGGTACTAATTTAGAGGTCTGTCCAAAATTAGCATTGTTATCAATAACCGAGAAGCTTATTTGTGATCAAAATACGAAGGAGTTAATTGTAAACTTGTTAACTGCGGCCAGGCTAATGATAGCGAGAAATTGGAAAGTACAACATGTTTTCCTAATAACAGACTGGTATAAGGAAGTTTGGGACATAGCCCTAAATGATAAACTAACTAGTAGTATCAAATGCAAAAAAGGATTGCTAAAGAAGAATAATTTTATGGAGATATGGAATCAATTACTAGACTATGTCTTAATAAAGGGGAAGGGTAACATGCCTTGTCAGGATATGTTATATTTTTGGAATTTAGACTTTATTTGATCAAGAGGATAGAAGTATATTAATTGGTCCCTTGAAGGGTGGGGGGGAGCACTTTATGATTTATTGTATGTTGATTATGTTATATTTGTGTGATAATTTTGTATTTTGCTAAATATATTTTCTGTGTTATAATTTGCTTTGAAAAATAAATAAAATATTAAAAAAAAAAAAAAAAGAAGGCTGAGCCCCCTCTTGCCCTGCGTCTTCCCAGGCCCCTCAACGTGTACTTACTAGCCCCAATCCGCCAGTCATAAGGGGCAGCTCGCACTGTCTGGTCTCGCACGTAGCCGTTATTGACCAGGTGCTGCACCAGGGTGTGCAGGTACCCTAGAGAGAGGGAGAGGGAGAGGGAGAGGGAGAGAGAGGGAGAGAGAGGGAGAGGGAGAGGGAGAGAGAGAGAGAGATTATAGGGTCTCGTCTCCCTGGTTTCTCTCAAGCCTTACAGGGCAGTTGGGCTCAGTGCTTGGGGAGGCAGTAGGAAAGTTGCTGTCTCTTCCCCCACCCACCCACCCATCCCCGGCTCCCACATTCTAGCACCTGTCATGAGCAAAATGCTTTCCTTTTGCGAGGCAAACCAAGGTGTCCCCCCCCCCCCTCAAAAAAAGGACAGACGGTCAGCGTGAGTCTGAACATGTGCAGCTGCATTTTCTCCCCCTGGCAAGAAGGAAGAGGCTTTTGGAAGGAAAATGGACGGGAGGCCATTGACCTTCTATAAAATGCAGGTTACCTCTCTCAAAGACACCTTCTTCTAATGCCTCCCCAAAAGTAGGGAAATAATAATACATTATTCCTTATAAGAATTCAGTATTTCCCTGACTTAATTCACACCCTCCTCTCTGGAAACTGGCAATGAGAATGAGATTCCGGTCAGCAGACCACGTTTGCAACATGCATGAACGTGTTCCTGGCAAATGATCCAGGCAGGTGCCTCATCCCCAGGGCCATTGGCACGACCGATAATGATGGAGCGGGGTTGTGGTGACCTCCCCGTGTGGACCTAAACCAGGCATGGGAAACCTGTGCCCCATTGCCTAATTTCCTGTAGAGTCTCGAGGGAGAGGAGGAATGTAGGGGGGCTGGGGGCAGAAGCCAAAACAGATGGAAAAGGAGGAGAGAAAATGGGGTGGTGGAGGGGGGGGAGCTGTTTTTGGTTCCAGCCCTGCTGCTGCTGCCACCCAAAGGGCGTGCGGCTCTGGACAGAGAAAAGGTCCCCCGCCCTGGCCGAGGCTGCCGGTATGCTCCCTCTGGCATTTCCACGGGGCATATGCAGGTGGCCAAGCAAGTGCATAGGGGCCTTATATGCAGGGGAGGCTGGTGTATCTTTTAAGGAGCTATCTGTGGTACTGAACCAAACTGGGGGTGGGTTCGGCCCCACAGACAGCTCCTTTAAAGTTCAGACTAAAACCCAGAGTGGATACACCACCCCACTGACATTGGAGCCAGCAGCCTCCATAGATGCCCAGTTGTCTGGAATCATTCTTTTAACAACTACACCCCTAGCCGCTGCTGCATCAAAATCTTCATCTGTTGAATTTCTGCCTGTTATGTCAATGTTAAAGGCGTAAGAGCCCTGATGGTGGAAAGGGTGGCCATCCACCATTCTGCTACATTCCACAACCATGCTTCTGCAGGGTTCCTTCTCTCTTATGGGGGGGGGGCTGTCTACACTACAGACTGAAGCCACTTTGGCAGCATAAAGTAAAGGCCTTTTTCTAAAGAACAGTCAGAAAACGCAGGGCGTGTGCTGGAACTGTGAGTAGACTTTGACAGAAAGTAAAAACAACCCATTCCCAGCTATTAGATATCCCTAAAAACCCTACAACAGGGGTGGGGGAACGTGTGGCCCTCCAGATGTTGCTGGACTACAACTCCCATCAACTTTAGCCAGCACAGCCAGTGGTGAGAGATGATGGGAGTTGCAGTCCAATGGCACCTGGAGGGCCACAGGTGCCATATCCCTGTCCTACAACAAATGTACGTTCTCAGCCTACACAGCAGGGACGGTCAAACCACTGGCCCAGGGACCAAATCTGGCCCACCTGGGGCCCCACTTCCTCAGAGGGCCCCACCCGCTTTCCCGACCGCCCGTCGCTTGGTGGCTTCTCAGCCTTTGTGCTCCCCCCCCCCCAAGGCTCTCCTAAGGCTGAGTGACTGGCAGGAAGAGCTTTGAGCTAAAACACACTGGTATTTTGGGGATGCTTGGCCCCACCCCTTTTGCTTTCAGCCCCGCCCACCACTGGAATGTGGCCCCCGAGAGCTTCTCTGAAACGGAATTTGGTCCTCGGGCTGAAATATGGCTTTGTGAATGTCTCTATACAGAGACATTCGCAAAGCAGTATCGAGCCTTTTGGGGCTACTGTCCCTTTAATTATAAGCTACCCCCTGAAGAAGGAATACCTTTACCACTCCCTCTAAGTCAGGGGTGGGCAACTTGTGGCCCTCCAGATGTTTTGGCCTACAACTCCTATCATCCACAGGCTATGATGGCTAGGGTGTCAGGATCTGCTCAGCCTGCAAAGCACTGTAGCTCCCCCTGGTGTCCTGGTAGAGAAGGCAGACAGGTCCACTTTGCACATACTTCCAGGATTAGCACTGGACCTGTAGGTGCTCACAGGATTAGCACCAGTCCACTCACGCAGACCAGCTGGGAGCCACAGGAGGCCCTATAAAGGGCTTCCTCTTCCTGCTTAGCTTTGCTACAACAACATGAGTCTTTCTGGTGGCTACATCATGTTCTTGCCTCGGTTCCTGCCGCCGGTCTTGCCACACCTTACTGGCATCCAACCCTTGCCTGCTCCTGATGCTGCCTCCACCTCTGATCCTGCTGTGCCTTGCTAGTATCCAACCCTTGCCTGTTCCTGACTCTGCTATGCCTTGCCAGTACTTGACCCTTGTCTGTTCCCAATCCTATCTTCACCTCTGGTCCTCTCATGCCTTGCCTGTTCCTGCTCTTGCCTCTGGCCCTACTGTGCCTCACCAGTGTCCAACCCTTGGTTCTCCATCCACCTCCATCGTGCCTGGCCCTGGTGTGCCAGTTGAGGACACCTGCTGCTTATGTCCTGAAGGTGATATAGGGCCACAAGTGGCCACCCCTGCTCCTCCAAGTATTTTCTGTTCAGTGTGGCCAGCTGAATGAATAACTGGTGAATTGCCCCTTAATTGCTCCGTAGTCCATTCCTGTTCACTACCGTAGTGGTAACTACTGGTTTTGTCTAATTATTTTATGCACATTTCACAATTCAAAAAGAAATGAGAGGAAATATAATTAGCCCCCCACCCCCAGCATGGTGACTAGAAACTGACTTATTAAGAAGCTTTTCTTCTTAGCCAAGTTGAACAGGAAGCAATTAGAAAGGGAGGCCAAGTGGCCATCAGGATCTGCTGTGCCTGTATGTGGCTGACTGCCCAGCCAGGCTGGCCATTGACTCCTCCTGGACAGGAAGCAGAATGAAAGGATTTCCTGTAGCAGTCAAGCCTTGCGCAAGCTCTGCTGTGTCTCTGCTCTCCGGTTACTCTTCGGTCCGTCCTTCTGGGTTGCTCCTCAGACCCTGCTGATGGTCTCGTCCTATGGCTCCTGTTTCCCAGCTCCGGACTCCCCTCCTGCAGCCCAGCCCTAACTATGAAGGGGGATGAGTTCAACTGAAGTTGTAGGGGACCCTTGTTTAATGAGGCTTACTTTTGAATAAACATTATAGAACAGGGGTCGGCAACTTCAGGAGCTCTGAAGGTCATTTTTGCCCCCCACTGTGGGCTGCAGTCGGCTGGGCAATCTGAATAATGACTTTAAAAAAATAATAATAATAATCCCCTATGGAGCACCCAAAAGCTCAAATTTAGCTTGCAAATAAGGTAGATTTGATCTTTTTGGATCTCTGTAGCGCTCTGGTGCCATTTTTTGATTTCCCCCCCCCATAAATGTTTTTCTTGACCATAGAGATGGGCATAACTATATTAAGTGCCATGTAGGGGTGCTGTTTTAATTCCACTCCCAGCTGATTGTGAAAAAGGCCATGCCACAGCAGTGCTTAGGGGCCCTAGCATGGAAGCGAGCTCGAATAAGCTGCAGGAGGGAGTAGCCCCCATTCTTCTTACCTGCCAGTTTACTCTTATCCAGGTATTCCACCGAGTAGGTTTTGCCGAACCCAGGGACACGGATGTGCACTCCTGGGGCATTAGACGTTCTCCGGGTGGTCCTGTTGTACACCACTCTGTATGCAGAGAGTAGGCCCAGGGCAGGTGCAAAACACAAACATCATTTCAGGATCTCAACTTTCAACTACTAAAATCTCCTACGACATACTTTAAAAATTACTATAGGGAAGCCAGCCATTTGAGAGATGGCCTTCTCCCATACGAGGCCCTAATTTCCATACTGTGGCCTTCAGAGTAGTGATGTGTGACTGGGCCTTCTTGGTGGCTGCTCCCAGGCTGTGGACCTCCCTGCTCAGGGAGGCTAGATTGGTCCCTTCTCTGCTGTCCTTCTGCCAGCAGGCTAAGACGTTTGTATTCTGGCAAGCCTTCGGTGTGTAAGCTGGTCTGTTGCTGAAGACAGGGTCTGTTAATTGGTTGGGTGTTGTTTATTTCTTTTATTGTGTGTTTGCAATTGTGTTTTTATTTTTGTTTTTATGTTATGTTTGAATTAAGATTTTCTGATGACCTGTGTTTCATTGTCAGGCACCTTGAGCACCATTTTGGGGGTTGGAAAAGTGGGATATAAATTAAATAAATGAAACTAAAACATAAATGCATATGTCCCTGTGAAAAAACAATGGCGAGCCTTGTAAAAAAAAAAAAAAACCCAAAAACCCCTTTTAAAAGG
Organism: Shinisaurus crocodilurus; assembly: GCA_021292165.1. Classification (NCBI taxonomy): domain Eukaryota; kingdom Metazoa; phylum Chordata; class Lepidosauria; order Squamata; family Shinisauridae; genus Shinisaurus; species Shinisaurus crocodilurus. Next base: position 340,924 of record JAHFWL010000355.1, on the reverse strand, counting down.
AACTGGAGGTTTGACAGCTAGCTCCGTGTGCCAGTAAAAGGGGTGGGGGTGGGTGGGCTGCACTTCTCCATCTTCCCAAGCACCTGGGGTCTTGGGATTGCGTGGAAAGTTTAGAGCAGGGCTCCCCAGATGTTGCTGACCTACAGCTCCCAGAATTCCTTGCCATTAGCCATGCTGGCTGGGTATGCTGGGAGCTATAGGCCAGCAACATCTGGGAAGCCAAGGTTGGAGAGCCCTGGGTTAGAAGCACAGGGAGCTATCAGGGAAACACAGAAACCCCTGAGGATCACACAGAGTCTGGTCAAACTGTGGAATTTACTTCCACAAGATGTAGTGATGGCCACCAACTTGGACATTAGACAGATTCATGAAGGAGAGGCTGTCAGTGGCCACTACTAGACATGCTGGCTATGCGTTTTCTCCAGTCTGGGAACCAGCTTGCCTCTGACTATCAGCTGCTGGGGAACAGAGGCGGGAGGGTGCTCTTGTGCTCACTGAGCCATCTGGTTGGCTACTGTGGGAGCAGATTGCTGGTCTACATGGGCCTTTGGTCTGTTCCAGCATGGATCTTTGTACATTCTTAATTTTACTCGATTGGCATTTTGCCCAGACCCCATGGAAAAGCAACGTGTGTATATGGGTGTGTTATTTTCTCCATCTATTTATATGTGCGGGGGAGCTTTTTCTCTCTACCTGTGGAGGTGCTTTATCTGTGTTTTTTCTCTCTGTGTGTGTGTACAGGCTGCATGTGAGCCCCTTGCTGCCCCCTGGGTCACAGTGCTCCCCACAGGCTGCCTCCAGGTTCCTCCCCTCCCCTCTGCTGCCCCCCTTCCAGTCGCTCATCTCATCCTTTTGTCACTCCTCACACCCCCACTGCCCACCCATCAGCTTGCCAGGCGGTGGGAAGGGCCCTTCTTTCTTTGCTTCTACTGTTCTTCCCGAGCAGCTGGGCATGCTGCAATGCAAGGACCCACGTGAAGCACTCTAGGGAAGTAGAGACGGTGTTCAGCTACAGTCTGGGTTGACACTTAGCTTCACAGTGTGCCCAGGAAAGAAAAAAGAGAGAGAAAGAGAGAAGGAAGGAAGGAAGGAAGGGACGGACGGACGCGGGAGGGAAGAACCAGAGAGCCTTGTGTGTGCTGTGGGAGGCCTCCATGGCAGCTCCAGCACCAGGGTGCTGCTTTGTGGGTGGCAGGAAGACACTCCTGACCCATACCTGGTATTGTCAATCCAGCAGTCCACCCCGAGGGGCAGGAACATGTGGAGGTCAAGCCAGATGGTGAAGTAGTCCTCTGTTTTGCGGTAGCACATCCAGTTCACCACCTCGGGCTTGTCCAGCTTGGCCTCCAATTGGTTCCCAAGGCAACCGGGCACTGCAGGGGGCCAGAGAAACAAGATGGCAGCTTTCCTTAAACCTGAGTAAATGCCCTGTACAGACTGTGCTTGTTTTGTGCCATCCCGTTGGCTGCACTGCAGAATCCATCCCCCAGTTCTATGACTGGGGAAGCTAGAGCACGTGGGGGCTGCCATCGGGAGGACGGAGGGGAAGGGGAAGTCCACTTCCGTCAGTGCAGTTGATCCAGGGTGCATCTGGGTCCGACTCCAAGTCTTTGCCCTCTCCTATGTAGCGGGTATTTGAAGAATGCTATCATCACGTCTTCCCTTCTCTAGGCTAGTATTCCAAGTTCCATCAACCTTTCCTGATATGACTGCAGAGCTGAAAGGAAAAAGACTCTGGCTACTGTCATAGCCAGAAGACCAACGGTCACTGCGAGACTATGGCAATGGGGAGATCATTGTGCAGCTGCGGGCAGGGATCTTTTAACCTCTGTACCACACTTCGAAAATGTTAGGCACTTTATCGGATTAATAATAATAGGTTTTCCATGCCCCTGGCCATCTTTGTTGTCCTCCCCTGAATCTGTTCTAATTTGTCTACACCCTCAGAACTGGACACAGGACTCCAGATGATTAGTATGATTAGTGAAGAATAAACTAATGATTACTTCTCTTGACTTAGAATCATAGAATCATAGAAAAGTAGAGTTGGAAGGGGCCTACAAGGCCATCGAGTCCAACCCCCTGCTCAATGCAGGAATCCAAGTCAAAGCATCCCTGACAGATGGCTGTCCAGCTGCACCTTGAATGTCTCCAGAGTGGGAGAGCCCACCACCTCCCTAGGTCATTGGTTCCATTGTCTTATTGCTCTAACAGTCAGGAAATTTTTCCTGATGTCCAGCTGGAACCTGGCTTCCTGTAACTTGAGTCCATTATTCCATGTCCTGCAAACTGGGATGATCAAGAAGAGATCCTGGCCCTCCTCTGTGTGACAACCCTTCAAGTACTAGAAGAGTGCTATCGTATCTCCCCTCAGTCTCCTCTTCTGAAGGCTAAACATGCCCAGTTCTTTCAGTCTCTCCTCATAGGGCCTTGTTTCCAGTCCCTTTATCATCTTTGTTGCCCTCCTCTGAACCTTCTCCAGTTTGTCTACATCCTTCTTAAAGTGTGGTGCCCAGAACTGGACGCATAGGGGACAGTCTCCTGCTGGTGTGTCTGTTAAGGGTTTGTGGGGTTGAAAAATCCACAGTTCCTTCCTTGTAAGTGTGTCCTGCGATTAAAGCACATTGTGCAAGAGCAGTCCTTTTGATAGGATGCTTGTGGACAGTCTTCCGGGCATGGAGATGTAAGCTATGGAAGAGCCCAATGCTTATTTATGGGTTATTACAGTCAGCTACAACCGTGCTGGCTGGGTCACCCTTCAGGGAAAGCCCTCTGGAACATGCTCCCATAGGACCTTAGGCACACATCTTCAGTCTTGGTCTGTAGACATCTGCTCAAGACCCACTTCTTCATGCAGGCTTTCCCTGAATAGCCAGAATAGTTATAGTTTTATTGCCATGTAGTGATTATTTTATTGTATTTGTATTGTTATATTTTTATGGTTATGTTATTGTTTGATAGTTCACTGGAAAGTGGTATATAAACCTGTGTAATAAATAAACCCCCAAAAAATATTTCTTTATTTTGAAAGGTTGTCTCTACTGGTGGTGTCAACCCCATGCATGTATCATAGGAAACAGGCTTCTTTTCCTCTTCCCTCCCCCATCCCTTTTTCTTTGCATGTCATGTCTGTGAAAAAGGGACATGGCGGCAGTTAGGCTAAGTTGGGCCGCTTGGTTTTGCTCCTGTCTTCCCCCCCCCTTCTTCCCTTTCTTCTTTGGTTTCATAGATTTCATAGATCATAGAGTTGGAAGGAGCCTACAAGGCTATTGAGTCCAACCCCCTGCTCAATGCAGGAAACTCGAGGAGGGGTCTCCCATCCAAGGAATAACCAGGCCTGACCCTGCTTAGCTTTCCACACTCAGACAAGCTGAGCCTTTTTCTGTGTCCTTGCTTCAGCTAGAGAAAGGGAGGAACCGGCCAATTGATAGCACCTGGGAGACAACGGTTATCTGAAGGGCTGTAGTATCAAGACCACAGTTAATTGGTATGAAGTCATGAGAAAGTGCCTGCAGCTGGAAAGGGGTGGAGGGCCCTCCTTAACAAACTAGGCAGGAAAGTTCTTGCTGAGCAGAATGATGGGATTGGTAGAGACTGGGCGGGAAATGGTTTCCAAATGCAAGATAAAAGAGACCCGTTAGAAGGGCAGTTTGTTCTCCTCAGGGGCCTGGACACTGATGGAGTTCCAGCTTGGCAAGTATGTCAGGGAGTTCAGGATAGCTTGAAGGGCTAGGCCTGGTTTGGCCCAAGAGGTTTCTTTGCAGACTTTTGGGGTTTGTTTAAATGATCTTTTAGTGACCTCAGGTCTCACGGGCATGGCTGGTTCCCGGGCCCCAGAGCAATACATTTCATGGTGATGTGAGGCCCTGTGCTTTGTTTACCATGGTTTGGCATTGACTGTCTAGAGCTGGAGCATGTTCTACTATTATCCACTGTCTATTATCTTTGAGAAATCATGGAGGACAGGTGAAGTGCCAGACGACTGGAGGAGGGCAAATGTTGTTCCCATCTTCAAAAAGGGCAAGAAGGAGGAACCTGGGAACTATAGGCCAGTCAGTCTGACATCAATCCCCGGGAAGATTTTTGAGCAGATTATAAAGAAGTCAGTCTGCAAGCACCTTGAAAACAATGCAGTGATTACTAGAAGCCAGCATGGATTTGTCAAGAACAAATCCTGTCAGACTAATCTGATCTCATTTTTTGATCGGGTACCTCCCTTGTGGACTGTGGGAATGCTGTGGACATTATTACCTGGACTTCAGCAAAGCTTTCGACAAAGTGCCTCATGATATCCTGATTAGTAAGCTAGCTAAGAGTGGGCTAGATGGAACAACTATCAGGTGGATCCACAATTGGCTAAAGAATCGGACTCAAAGAGTGCTTATCAATGGTTCCTTCTCAAACTGGGGAGAGGTAACGAGCGGGGTACCACAGGGCTCGGTCCTGGGCCCGGTGCTCTTCAACATTTTTATTAATGACTTGGATCAGGAGGTACAGGGAATGCTTATCAAATTTGCAGATGACACAAAGTTGGGTGGAACAGCTAATACTCTGGAAGACAGAAACAAAATTCAAAGTGACCTCAATAGGCTGGAGCGCTGGGCCGAAAACAACAGAATGAAATTTAATAGGGATAAATGCCAAGTGCTGCACCTAGGGAGAGGAAACCAAATGCAGAGTTACAGAATGGGGGACACTTGGCTCAACAATACTACAAGTGAGAAGGATCTTGGAATTGTGGTAGATCACAAACTGAATATGAGCCAGCAATGCGATGTGGCTGCAAAGAAGGCAAATGCAATTTTGGGCTGTATTAATAGAAGTATAGCTTCCAAATCGCGGGAAGTGATAATTCCCCTTTACTCGGCACTGGTTAGGCCTCATCTTGAGTACTGCGTCCAGTTCTGGGCACCTCACTTTAAGAAGGACGTAGACAAACTGGAGAGGGTTCAGAGGAGGGCAACAAGGATGATAAAGGGACTGGAAACAAGGCCCTATGAGGAGAGACTGAAAGAACTGGGCATGTTTAGCCTTCAGAAGAGGAGACTGAGGGGAGATATGATCGCACTCTTCCAGTATTTGAAGGGATGTCACACAGAGGAGGGCAAAGATCTCTTCTCGGTCATCCCAGTTTGCAGGACACGGAATAATGGGCTCAAGTTACAGGAACCTAGATTCCACCTAAACATCAGGAAAAATTTCCTGACTGTCAGAGCAATAAGACAATGGAATCAACTACCTAGGGAGGTCGTGGGCTCTCCCACTCTGGAGGCATTCAAGGTGCAGCTGGACAGACATCTGTCAGAGATGCTTTGACCTAGATTCCTGCATTGAGCAGGGGGTTGGACTCGATGGCCTTGTAGGCCCCTTCCAACTCTACTTTTCTATGATTCTATGATTCTATGAACCATCATACATTTCATCATACATTTTATACACTTTTGGTTTATAGGAATTTATGGTACCTATAGCGTCTTATTTCTCCTTATCTTGTGTCAAGGTCATTTGAGATTGCGCCTTCTCCCTTACCAGCCCTCCCAGTCACTGAGTTTATTGGATGAGACACTCCTGGTGGTTCCACAAGGACCCGAGCTCTGCTTGGAGTCTGCTTGGTGCAGGGCTTCCAGTGCCTGGCTCCCTCTCTGCGGAACCCAGGCAGGCAGGCAGGCAGGCAGGCAGGCAGGCACCAATGTTGCTTTGTTTTTGGCGCCTACTAAAGACACTTTTATTTAAACAAGCTTTAAATCAACTTGATTATAAATATTATTCTTTTGTATTTCAATTCTTTTTTCTTTACTGTTCTCTACTCAGGAATCTTTGTTAGTTATAGAGCATTTTATAAATTTTGTAAATAGATGGTAGTAACATTAATTATTACTGTATGAATATTTTAAAACAAACATGGTTCCCCATCCCCCAATGGCTTCATAATTTCTGGGAATTTCGCATCTCTTATCATCCACTGCAGGTGGTGCTCGCCTTTTCGCTTCTTTAGAGTGCCCTTAATGAAAGATGCTGATTGCTTTCTGGCCTCTGGAAGGAAGAGCGCCTCTTTGCCTGAGACCCTCCCACAACCCTTGTCCTATTGGGACCCCTTTGTGGTAGAAGGCTGGCAAGGAGAGGGGGGTCTTCAAGACCCCTCCAGCCTCCAGCCCCCTCCCAGCAATGCATGGGCGGCCGTGCCAACTTGGACTGTGTTTGCTCTTTGGGCAAGCAAACATAACCTTTCAAAGTGAGAGGCAAACAAGCCAAAGTCCAGCCAGTGCCATTCAGTACAATAATGCAAGCAGATTATCTCAGCCAGGGCCGAAAGGGAATGAGACAGGAGAGGATGCCAGAGACTGTCTAGAGCTGGAGCACAGGAGGTCAAAAGTAGCCAAGCTAGAGTTGCCAGATGCAGTCTGGGATGGAGCGCCTATGCCTTTAACAGTTGTGCAGAAGGGAACTTTATGGAAGTGCAGCTTTTCTTGTCATAATGCAGCAGTAGTGAAAAAGGAGGCACCGGCAAAACGAAATGGCCCTTCTCGCATTGCCCGTGACCCCTGCCCTTGCGGAGGCCGGAGATACGCTCCCCAGCCCGCCCATCGCAACCCTCACTTTCAGAACAAGAATGAATCCCATAATTTCCTCCTGCTCCACTTTCCCTGTTCTGTCTTGTGTGAGGTTTCCAACCTCTCGGAGGGAGGAATTGCTCATATGTACATACAAATTTAGGAATTGCTGATTGATTAGCACCAGTTGGGCTAAAAGAAAAAGACAAATATACAAATGGGAAGCAAACCCTAATGATGATGCTCAAAACTAGGCAGAGGAACATCCTCATCTGGTGGCCGGGGAACTGAACTGGCAAAGTTATTCCCAGTTACAACCTCACTTGAGCAGGCATCCTAATTGGCTGTTACATTGTGGCATCACAGAGTGGCTGTCATGTTGGAAATGCCTCTTGGGTTGCAGGAAGTAGATGAGGGGATGCACAATTGGCGGAGCACATCCTCCCTCCCTGGACCATTCACCCTTCCCAAACTGCCACTGGGTACGGAGGGAGGCTCCATGAAGGCTGTGAACAGGGCATGCCCCTTTGGGGCTGCTAGGGAGAGCCCTGCCTGGCTCTGCAGCATCAGGGGAAGGAGGAGGAGTAAAAGTCTGCATGAAATGCAGAGGGTTTGGCAGTCTGGTGTGGGAAAGAAGCTGATCAAGGAGACGGGCAGGCTATCTGCTACATTATTGACCTGCGCGTGTATGAGTGTGCGGGAGCGCATGCAGGTGTGTGGCCCAGTGGGGCTGTCCAAGTTGCCCACCCCTGTTCTAGAATAATGTCCCCAAGTTAATCTTTGTAAACCACCCAGAGAGAATAGAAATGTAATAAATGGAATTAAATGTGTGTGAGGCTGCCGCTCTGCCTGTTTTCTCCAAAACTATTTTGTCAACAAAGGCCAGAGCTGGGAGCAGCCCTGTGTGTGCTGAGAGGGGGAGGAAGGCAACAGCTGCTGCAGCCTTTGCTCAGGGAGAGTGTCCCCCAAGCACACCTTCCTCCAAGGGAGACAGCACTGCCTTCCCCTGGTTTAGGGACCCATCAGTGGTGGTTTGTGAGTGACATCACATCACTCACAATTGCACCAGTCTTCAGCTTCCTCTCACACCTATTTGCATGCCTACCAACCTCCACACGAGCTCACCCCGAGGAAGGGGCATGGCTTCACGAACGGTGGTCCACCACACAGCCAATCTCTATAAACCAGGGGTGGGGGACGTCATGCTGTGGACTGCAGCTGCCATCATGCCTCACCATTGGCTCTGCTGGCGGGGGCTACTGGGAGCTGCAGTCGAACCACACCTGGAGGCCCACACACCCTCCACCCCGCCCTACACATTCCTGTCATGCCGCGGGTATTTCATGAGCCCAGGATAGCAATCAAGCAGACATCCATACTGCAGTTGGCTGGGCCTGGAGGGCAGCTATCCTTGCAAGCAGATACAAACCCAAAGGACCCCTCTGTCTTCGCTGGATACTTTTCTGTTCAAGGTTTTAGCCAGTGATGTCTTAGGAGGGGTGCAATCCTTTTCAAGCAACCCAACATAGACTTTGCTTGAAACTCATCCCCAGCATGGCACCTGCCAGCCCAACCCATGAATCATAGAATCATAGAAAAGTAGAGTTGGAAAGGGCTTACAAGGCCATCGAGTCCAACCCCCTGCTCAGTGCAGGAATCCAGGTCAAAGCATCCCTGACAGATGTCTGTCCAGCTGCACCTTGAATGCCTCCAGAGTGGGAGAGCCCACCACCTCCCTAGGTAGTTGGTTCCATTGTCTTATTGCTCTGACAGTCAGGAAATTTTTCCTGACGTTTAGGTGGAATCTGGGTTCCTGTAACTTGAGCCCATTATTCCGTGTCCTGCAAACTGGGATGATCGAGAAGAGATCCTGGCCCTCCTCTGTGTGACAACCCTTCAAGTACCGGAAGAGTGCGATCATATCTCCCCTCAGTCTCCTCTTCTGAAGGCTAAACATGCCCAGTTCTTTCAGTCTCTCCTCATAGGGCCTTGTTTCCAGTCCCTTTATCATCCTTGTTGCCCTCCTCTGAACGCTCTCCAGTTTGTCTACATCCTTCTTAAAGTGTGGTGCCCAGAACTGGACGCAGTACTCAAGATGAGGCCTAACCAGTGCCGAGTAAAGGGGAATTATCACTTCCCGCGATTTGGAAGCTATACTTCTATTATTAACAGATTTACACTGGATCAACTGCACCGATGGTAGTGGATATCCCTGCCCCTTCCTTTCCACGGCAGCCCCTCCAGCCCCCTGAAGATGCTGCACACGGACCAGGTTTGCACATCACCATTCCTGGCCAGTTTCCTGATGTGCGGACCCAGTAACTATGGCTTGTTTAGGTGTTGAACAACTCAGAGTTAACCTAACTATTGCTCATGGTTTGTTGTTGGGTTAACTCTGGATAGTTTAACCCATAAACAATTCAGTTTCTGGGTTTGCACATCACAAAGTAACCCAGGAACTGCTGCCGTGGCATGTGACTCCGCTCAGAGACTCAGGCGATGGTGCTGCACAGGGTGAGCTGTGGTATGTGGTGAGGGGGAATCCCCCAAAATCGAGCAGAGGGATCTTCTGCCAGCGGAGCCCTTCTACTGGAGGAAGGCAGATCCTAGGTTCTAACCCCGTCAGCTTGCAATTCACAAAAGGCTGGGCTAAGCCAGCTCCCCCAGCCCAAGTCACACAGGAGAAGCCTTGCCTGCCATGGGGTGTCCCAGTCCCCTGCCCGCCTCGCTGGCTCCACATCCCATGCCCAGTTTTGCGCAACTTACCAATCACCACAGGGGGGGTGTTGTTGGAGAGAGCCGCTTCCGGGGTGGCATTGGGTGGAAAGAGGACGTTGAAAAGCCAGAAGGAGCTTCCTGGCTGGAAGAAGGAGAGGAAGATGGCAGCCGCAGTGGGCCCGGCCAAGCTCCCCATTGTGGGCTCTGCTGATATTCCTCTGCCGGCCGGTCAGCCTGGTCTAGCAAACTGCCTGTCTGTTGTCGCAAGCACACACTTGGGGGGAGGAGGAAGAGGGAGGGAGGGAAGGTGGGGAATCATTAGCAGATGCTGGGCGTACAGCAGCCCAAGGCGGTGCAGGACGTGAGCGGCATTCCCAGAGTAGAAGGCCTTGTTCTAAAAAAAACCCCACGAGCGCCATTGTATTGACTAGGTGGATGCTGGAATGTGAAACACTGTTCCCAGTCAGGGAGGCAATCCCGTCAGCCAGTGGACGCCTTCTCCGAATAATCAAAGCCAGATGGGCCAGAGATGCCTGTGCACAGGACAATCCCTTCCAAAGTTCCACGCACCTCCCTGTTTGCTTGCATGTCAAAAGCCTCCCCAAGCCGAACGTCTCTTTGCAGCAAACCCCTTCCTCCACCAGGGTGTGGGCCACCAGCAGCAGGTGCATCCCACAGTTTCCTGGCTTCCAAAACAAACAAACTAAAGAAAATGCACCTCCTCACAAATCCGGATGCTCAGTTTATATTAGCAGAAGTGCAAGGGTGCGGAATAGTTCCCACAGGAGCACAGGACCATCAAATGGCCACCTAGCCCTATTTCCTCATTTCTATCAAGGCAGATGGAATGGATCTAGGGCAGAGGCAAGACCCTGCATAACAAAGAGCTTTGAATCAGGATACCTCTTCATCATCCATTTCCTCTGACAAGGGTGTCACCTGGGGCACAAGGAGGATTCCTGGCAGGATCTCCGGTTTCCTTTTCTTTACGAGGCCATTGCGCCTCAGCCTGTGCACACTTTCATGCAGCAGCTCCAAGCCTTTGCGGGACGTGAGGGAAGCCGCTCAGCAACATCTGAAGGATGCCCAACAACAACAGCGAGACTGGTACAACCGGACTGCGGTGGCACAGCCTTTTGTAGCCGGAGACCAAGTGCTCCTATTGAAACAAATATAAACCGACAAGCTGTCTCTGAAGCAGGAAGGACCTGGGAATGTGATACAGCGGGTGGGGGAGGTGAGCTATCGGGTGGCTCTCTCCGGTAGCAGGCACCCATCCAAGTTGTACCATGTAAACACACTGAAGCTGTATGTGGAACACAAACCTGACATGCTATGCTCTGGTTCCCTGGAGGAGGGTTTGCCGGAGGGAGACCTATTAGAGGAATGGGAGCAGGGCAGGGGGCTAGAGGAACTGGAGTTGTCCCCTTCCCTGACCCGGGGGCAGAGAGCCCACATTTGGGAGGTCTTAGAAGATTTTTGGGGCATGTTTTCCGATCGCCCTAGTAGAACCTCCCTGGTGCAGCATTCCATCCTGACTGGGAACAGCCCACCCATCCAGTCTCAACCTTATAGGGCGGTGTGGGACCTGTCCGGCTTGAAGCTGGCCGGCAGCCAGCAACTGGCTTGCTCTGGGAGCATTGCCAATGGAACACAGCTGAAGATAATGGAAGCTGTTTTGCCTTCAGAGGAATGAAGCAGATAAATGCGTAGTCAACCTGTCCAAAGAGTTGTTAGCCGGTAAAGGTCTTACAAAAGTCCAGGGATCAAGCAAAGCTGTCGTCAGGGTCAGTCTGGGTTCGAGTCCAAGATTCCAGGGAGCAAGGCAAGGTTCAGGAGCAGGGTCAGGGATCAGGAACAAGAGTCAAGGAAGACGTTGTTTCCCGATACCCAGGCTTCGGTGAGTGAGCGTTTTTATACTGCCTGCTGCCTGGGCACGCCCGTCCCGCAGCTGGGGCTCTTTAGCAGCAGGTTGATTATAAACGCCTCACAAGGCCGACGTCCTGGCTTGCAGGACTACGTCTGGGGGCCTGCATTTGTTCCTGCCGCCTCATCCTTCTCTGCTGTCGAGGACTCGGGGCCTGCACCATCTCCACCTCTGATTCTGACTCCTACTGGGCCGGGGAACTCCCGCGGGTCATTCCAGAGGGTGCTACCAGCTCTTCAGCTGCCTGGTTGGCCCTGTCTTGAGCAGCATTGTCTGAAATCTGCTCCTGTGGAATGTCCAGGGAACTGGGTGAGTCACACTCATCCTCAGAGGAGGATTCCTGGAGGGGGCTCATGACAGGACCCCATGCTCAGGCAATTGCCAAAGAAGTACAAGCCATGCTGGATCTGGGGGTCATTGTACCCAGTTCCTGACCCTGGTCCCCCCTATTGTGCTGGTGGCCAAAAAGGACCGGGGGGAGGTCAGATTCTGTGCCGGCTACCACAAAATTAGGGGTAGGTGCCCCTCCCTGACCCCTACCCCATTCCCCACATAGATGTCTTGTCGGAATGGTTAGGGTAGGTGAAGTACATCACTACCCTCAATTTGACCAAGGGTTATTGGCAGGTGCCCCTAGACCCAGATGCTGAGCTAAAATCTGCTTTTGTCACACACTTGGGTCTCTATCAGTTCACTGCCCTCCTATTCGGAGTCCGGAATGGACCAGCAACCTTCCAGAGACTGGTAAATGGACTTTTGAATGGGTTGGGAGAGTTTGCTTGTGCCTATTTGGATGACATCGTGATTTTCAGTTCCACCTGGGAGCAGCACGTAACGCATGTCTGAAAAGTGTTCCAGTGGATACATGAGGCTGGGTTAAAAGTAAAAGCAAAAAAATGTCAAGTGGGTCTGGGAGAGGTGGTGTATCTGGGACATAAGGTGGAAGGGGGCACCAACAAGCCTTTAGAGGCAAAGATCGAGGCTGTACGAGGCCTTGCCCCGTAACCAAAAAACACGTACAGTAGTTTTTGGGACTGGCAGGTTATTATCGAAAATTTGTTCCCCATTTCAGCCAGCTAGCTGCCCCCTTAACCGACTTGTGTAAGAAAAAGCAGCTGCTCAATGTCTCCTGGTCAAACGTCTGTCAGACAGCCTTTGATGGGCTAAAAGCATGCCTCATGGTGGCTCCCATCCTGCAAGTCCGATTTCGACGCCACCTTCATCGTGTCAGATGCCTCAGAGGCGGGAATGGGGGGCGTCCTGCTGCAAGAGCGGGGGGGACAGGGCCTGCACCCCATTGCGTACCTCAGCAACAAACTCTTGCCCCAGGAACGAAATCTGGCTACCGTTGAAAAAGAGTCCCCTGCTGTAGTCTGGGCTGTAACTAAACTCCGCCTATGCCTGTGGGGCTGGCGGTTCCAGTTGCAGACTGATCACTCCCCGTTGTGCTGGTTGGATAAAGTAAAAGGCTCCAACCAGAATCTCCTCGGTGGAGCCTAGCCTTGCAGGACTTTGACTTCTCTGTTGTCCACATTCGGGGTAAGGAAAACGTACTGGCAGATGTGCTGTCAAGGGCTTTTCTCCAAGGTGAAAGTAGATGGAATTCTGGGTGTCCAGAGACCCCGATTTCATCTTCCCAAAGGGGTGGATGTGGAGAAAAAGCATGACATCGCCCACACCTTGCCCACATACCACATGCATAATCTCCGCCAGAGGCGGAGAAGCCCATATTCCTCCAAGGAAGCCAGGTGGGGCCTCTGAGTCTGCGACACATTCAAATGTTAATGGTTTCCTCGAGTACCCTCAATGGTCAAATATTCAATGTTAATGGCTTCCCTGAGCACCCTCAATGGTCCCCTCAATGGTTTCCCCAAGCACCCTCAATGGTCAAGAATGCAGCCATCAGACACCTGAAGCCACCTCACCCCTCCTACCTGGCCAGACCGGTTTGTCCTGCTTGGAAAAGGAGGGGTTGGGCTATTGAAAGGGGGGGCAAGGGATAGGGATAAACGGTCAGCCGAGTTGCTAGTTGTTGGTTTTGGAGTGCGACGAAGCACAGAGGGCCGTCGGCTGAGGCCAGCCCAGGAAGACCAATCCCCAAGCGAAGTGCCTGGGTACTCTAGTGTAAGTTCTCGGTTGTTATTTTTTTGTATTTCTGTCTGTGTGTAACAAAGGTACTCCATTCTGTCAGTTTCATTCCCTTATCTCTCCACCTAATTTGTAAATGACCAATCCACCAATAAACTTCCTTTCACTTTACCCTACGCAGAGTGTGTGTAGGTTCTCTGTTGATTCAGTGCTAAATTCCAGTGTCTCAGACCGGGGCCATACTTAGGTGAGTTGAAGCGGGAAACGGCGACATCAAAGCTAGCAGTCTGAAGCCTCTGATTTCCCGTCCCGATTCAAAGGACCGGTCACAGTCCTTCACACACACACACACACACACACACACACACACTTTAATATTATTTATGGTTTAATTCTATTTTTAACTTTTGTATTTTTCTATTTCTGTTTTAATTGTGAGTTTTAAAGGTTGTGAGCCGCCTTGGGTCCCAGTTTTGCGAGAGCAATCTTGCGAGAGGAGGAAAAAAGAGCCAAGCAAGAGAAGCTCAATGGAAGCGTCACACCAGGAGGCACTCTGGCTCAACGCCCGGATGCTGCACCAGTCAGAAGCCCCCCACCCCCGCCCCTGGAAGCATTGCAGTCAACAGACTGCCTCTTGATCTCAGCAAGCGAAACCCCGGGATGGGCTCTTTGGAGTCTAGTGGCATTGTGCAGCTGGGGGTGGGATGCTTTGAAAAATTGCCCCATTGCTCTAAAAACATTAAATCTGTCTTTGTCCCGATTTTATCCCCCTTGCAACCCAGTGTTCTAATTTATCTGTCCATCACTCTTGAGAAAAATTAACAGAATCTCATCTGGCATCTTAAATAATCTTTACAAATTAAATATGGTAGAAGCTTCTGTGAGCTGGAACCCACTGCATTAGAGGCAGAATCTCAGTTGGCGGGGGGGGGGGGTGAACCACCAGGCCAAATGGCTCGGACATCAGAGACTGCACCTCGGGCACTTAATGGCCACTGGGGCCCCACTGTTTACAAGGCCGCCGCCGCCTCCTCCTCCCATCTGTACAGTATATGCACCTGAAAACTGAGATCAGTTCATGCATCCAAATTCTAGTCCATGAAAACTTCTGCCACAAGAAATGTGTTAGTCTTTAAGGTGTCACAAGCCCCTTTGTTCCTTTTGCTGCAACACACTATCCCTACTGGAAACTGTCACCCTTCAGTGGTACAAAAGGGAAATGTGAGTCCACCTGTGGCAAGCACGGCTGCCACGGACAGCATGAAGCTTCCGAAGGGTGGACTCACACTTGCTCCTGTATTCCTGGGCCCAGAGACCAGAGTGCCAGCAGTGATGCCTTCTGCAACTTGACACTGAAAGGCAGCTGCGCCACCAGAGGGAAGTGACATGAGAGCACCCATCCACCTTTCCCTTGAGCAAGGAAACACACACTGCTTCCAAATCCAGAGCTGTTATTTTATTGGACTAAACTTGCTTTGTCTTAGATCCAGTCAGTGCACTTTGTACAGAACCCAGTGAGCTCAGCAATCAAATTCCCAATTCGTTTCTTGCCAGCAAGAAAGGATGAATACACAGAAAGCTTGTTTTCCTGGAAGAATTTCACGGAGAGGGTGACAATTTTGGAATCTGCACTTGCATGTTGTGGCGCTAAGGGAGGGGGGCAGGGGGGGAATGCAGCTTGGAGGGAAGTGTGCATCACACGCATCCAGAGATCCTCGTTTGGCCCTCCCTAGCCCAGCCCTGAGGCAGGGCTTCAGGCAGAGGTGCTACGGGGCAGCGGCAGGCGGGGGCAAGAAGGAAGGGCGCATTGCTGGCAAAGGGGGGAATCAATCACAGGGCTGGTTCACTCCCAAAAAGTGCATTTGCTGTCCAGGGAAGACGCTGGGCCTGATGGGGGAAGGACCCAGAGCCATCACGAGATTACATTAAAATAGACTATTTTTAAAAAATATTTTGCTATAAAAACCTCACCTCTTTAGGATTGGCAGAGCAGGGATGCTTTGGAAGGAAAACACATGCTCCTCGGAAACGGCCACAACAGAGTGGGGAACTGGCCAGGCAGCACCAGCTCAGAGCTGACATTAAGGACTCCCTGCCTTGCATAGTGCCAGGGACTCAAATCAAGCAGCTAGTCCATAAGGGACAGGGTAAAAATGATGGAGGCAGAAAGGACCGCAGAATTTCCCCAATTCAGCCACAGCACAAACAGCAGAATACAGTGGGCTGCCAACCTCAAAAAGGCAAAGTGCCCCCCCCCCGGCACGTCAGCAACCCCCATCCTTCTAGCCTGTCAACCACATCCAGGAGCCAGGAAAGGCCTTGCCCTCCCCAAAGATCTTGGCCACGAGACTCAGGGGCTTTGGCTGAAGGAGACACAACAGCGTCGGCACACCTGCCTGGCCCATTCACATATTGAGAGCGGGTGTGTGTTGGGGGGGGATCTTTACATACAAGGGGGCTGTGCCCTCCCTAGCCTAGGGGTCTGTTGCTTGAACTCCTTCCCCCCACCCCCACTGAGCCTGGCCCCAATTCCAGGGGTTTGCTGGGCTGCAGGAGACAGGAGAGGAGACGGTCAGCTCCCCTTGGGGTGTTAAAATTAGCCACACGCCCCACTTGAGATGTGGGTGAGGCAGGGGAGCGATGGAGGAAACTTTGCTCCACGAGGAGGGTTCCTGGCACATCGTAGCCTCCAGGGAGGAGCGGAAGAGAGCTGGAACCCAGAGGGGCTGAAGAGGGGCCAGACCGCGGCCCCTCCCCTCCCCGCCTGTGCCCGCCTCCCCACTATGGATCC
The DNA here is from genome assembly GCA_021292165.1 of Shinisaurus crocodilurus. Taxonomy (NCBI): domain Eukaryota; kingdom Metazoa; phylum Chordata; class Lepidosauria; order Squamata; family Shinisauridae; genus Shinisaurus; species Shinisaurus crocodilurus. The sequence goes on along the minus strand of JAHFWL010000355.1, from coordinate 324,849 downwards.
TGCCCCGCCCATCCAGAGCAGAGGCAGCGTGCGGGGCGGGGCGCAGCCAGGATTCAGCTACCGCTGCCAAGATCTGGGGACCCCACGAGGACTGGACTGCAGCAAGATCGGAGTCCAAACTCCAGGGGCTCTGGCGCAGTGAACTCCTGGCCATCATCTGAACTGACTTTGGGCAGCAAGGTGGCCACTTGCTGCGCACCGGCTTAGGACAAAGAAAGCCCCAGGCACTCAAACTGCAAGATGGGCTATTTCTGAATCAAGATGGGGATGGGGGGAGAGAAAGGTTGCCTTTGGCAATGGTGAGGAAGAGGGAGAGCGAGAAAGGGAGCAGCACTGGACACTGCCGAACTGCTTCCCTGGGGCCAGGCCCTGTCCACATCTGGCTCTGAAGGCCGCCTTGGCCTTTGCTACAGAGAGGCCCAACTGTGGCCGAGGGATGCCCCGCAAAGGCCCCTCAGACACACTGGCATCGCTCCCGTTTCACTTGGCTGAGCTGCCTGGAGCGCTTGCAGCTTCCTCGCTGTTCAGAGATGTTTCTCCAACCCAGGCCAGGCACAGCTGCAGAGGCTCTGGGCACCCCTGTCATCCGAGATTTAGGCCCAGCTGTGTGTGTGTGTGTGCTGTGTTTGAAGAGCATCAGCTAAGAATGGGGGGGGGGGGGGCTATTTGGTTCCTCCAGCTCAAGCAGACATGGAGAACTTGAGCCAAAATGTATTCTCAGGCAGGCTGGTGGCAGCCACTCACTGGAAGCAGAGGATAATGGGAATGGAGCCAACCTTTGCCTCTGGCCAGTGCCTTACACTCTCCATCAGCGCATGTTCCTCCGACTCTTTCTCTCTCGAAGACACGATGCAAGATGACTAGATGACATGGCAACAGTTGAACTGCCCCAAGGAGAGGAGGCTGTCCTTGGAGGTGGGCCGCATCCGGAAGGCGAGGGCCTTCTCACAGAGGGGGAACTGCAGGATCCGGTCCTTCAAGTTGGCACTCTTGCCTTTGCCAGGGTCAAGCCTGATAACGTTGTCTGCCAGGCTGTCGTTGCCGTCCTGAAGCTGTTTGGGCCGGTGGGCCGGCCCCACCTCCAGTTTCTGGGACTTGTCTTCTAGGTCTGGCCCTGCGTGAGCCCCGGCCGCTCTCTGGACACGGCCACCTTGGGCGAGAGCCTCGTCGCTCTGAGGCACACGGAGGAACCCGGCCTCCTCCTTCAGGAGCGCCTCCTCGGCAGGGTCTCCTCCCGCTGGGGGAGCGTTGCTGCCGCCCTCCTCCCGGACCACGCGTGCCGTTTCGCCAGCCCCTGGTGTCGCTCTGCCACGCCCACCCTCCCTGCAGCCTTTGGGGGGCCCTTCTGCCAGGGGTTGTGGGGCTGCTTGCTCCCCTTGCAAGCTGGACTTGCTGGTGACCTCCCTTGCTTGCCCAGCTGGGCAATAGCCTTGCCCGACCCGCAGAGGCTGTTGTGGCGCTGCCCGGTCGGGGCTCATCTCAGGCCCGGGCTCATGGGGGCAGGCCTTGGCACACCCTGCGGCCAGATGCTTCCCCACTTTGCTGTGGGTTGCGAGGCTTCGGCAGAACAGCAAGGAAGCCTTGGCGCTCTGGAAGTCGCTCATCTGTTCCTGGTTGAGAGAGGAGGTCCTCCTCCGGAAGAGGCCAGGCTTCGCTTCCTCCTCCTCCTCCTCTTCCTCCTCTGAAATCTGCTGCAAGGCCGGGGTGCTCTTGGCCATGGGGGTCTCGATGAGAGAGGGCCGGATCAGTGCTTGGATGGGCTGCCCGCACCCATGGAACCCGGGGGGTCCCTCATCTCCACCCAGAGCAGAGAGCGAAAGGAGGGGCTTCCCTGAGTGCTCCGCAAAGTTCTCCAGGGCGCTCTTGGCGGCAGGCAGTGGCTGAGGGCTGTTGCCTGTGATGGGCGGAGGGCAGCGGGGATCACTCACAGGACTGAACGGGCTCCTGTGGAAAAGGGATGAGAGAGAGGAGTTAGCGGCCACAAACGGCACAAGGCAAGCGCCAGCACAAAGGGGGCAAGCGCCAGGTCAAGGGCAGGTCTTGCCTGTTCTGCACGTGCCGGGCCAAATTGTAGACCAGGCTGGCACTGGGGCCCTGTTTCTCCCGGAGGATCCGTTCGGCCAGCAGGAAGTAAGTGGCGGTGACGTGATTGTAGCGGTCGGCCTCCAGCGCTCTACAGGAACACGAGGGAGAAAGTCAGAAGGGCTCTCTCGGTACCCCAGAGCGCACCATCAGACACGGGCACGTTCAGGCACAGCCACCTTCGCCCGAATGCCCAAAGCTAAGGGCTATGCTGGAAAACAATTCTCCACCTGCTCGCCTCCGGCCAAAGTCCTGTTGCTGGGGCTACTGAGGGCAGGCTGCGCCTTCGGCAAGTGGGTCACAGTCCAGCCCCTCCTGTGGACAGCATCGCGCAGCGGCCCTGGCCAGGTTAGGAGCGGTTTGGTGCAGGAAGAGCCACGCGGGCCTCTTGAGGCTCACTTCCAGGTGCACATGCTGGAGTCAGCCTCACTGGGATCCAGGAAGGAATCCCAGGTTCGCCTCTTCCCACCTTTTAATCGGGTCAGTAAAGTGCACGGGTGCTGCAGCCTGAGCATGTGCATCCGGCAGGGGCCTAACTCTACACCGGCCCGGGGGTGGGGGTGGGGGGGTTGCTTGCTCAATGACAAGAAAAGAAGGGGGATTTGAGTTTTCTTTGGGTGTTGTGCTTTGCATAAGTTTTGAATTCTCTGCCATGAAACTCTTGGTCTCAATCTTTCATATTCGGAAAATGGGTAAATTGTCTCCCAGAATGTCTTTGTGCTGGATTCACGTGTGTGTTGTGCCTTAACATATACTAGATTCCAGCAGTGCTCACCCTGTTCTTTCCTTTTTGCTTGTGGCACAACTAAAGCCTGCCCTGGGCTGCATACGAGGGATCTGTGTTAGCCCCAGTCGGTCACGCTGGCCGGCAGGGCACTTGGAGACCTGTGGCTGAGCCGTGCGCCTTGCCAACGCCTTCCCTGGTGGCTCTTGGTGCACCCAAGTGCAGGCTGGGCTCCCAGGCGGCTCCCAGCTCTTGACCAGCTGGACCCCCCTGGCCTAGGCAAACGGGTCTTGCCCCCATCGAGATCCCGCCTGAGCTGCGTTCAAACGTCGGGCGACTGCGACTTCAGGGGGCCTTCCAGGAGCCGGCCTTGGTACCAGCCGAGGCATCAGCCCCATCAGCCAGGCAAAAGCCAGCAGGCCGATTGGCAACTGGAGCTCCAGTGGGGCTCCCAGCCATGGCAAGGATGCCTCCGCCTCCGCCTCCTCCACCACCACCAGATTCCTCCTCCCCCGGCTGGGCACACTCACTCCTGGATGGTTTCCCGGTCTGCAATGTTGCCACACATCATGGCCTGGACGATGATGCCGTGCTCTTCCTCCGAGACCCGCCGGTGTGACGTCAGAGGCAGAAGGCAGTGGCTGGCGGGGGAGGGGTCCACACCCAGCAGCCACGGGTGGCTCTCGATCTGCTCCAGGGAGGCCCGATGCTGGGGGTCCCGCTGCAGCATCCGGGCAATCAGGCTGCCCAAGAGAAGGGGGCGGGGGATTACTCAGCACCAGCAGTGGCCCAGAGGTCCCACTGAAGCATGGACAGAATTGAAGCCGGGCCCCGGCTCCCGGCCCACCTGTGCCCAGAGGAAAGAGCACGGGCGGCAGTCCCCCAGGCAGGGGGCCAGGGCCTGCCACGGCTGCTGCCCGGAGCTCAGGCCGGCAGGCGGTGCAGCAGGGCGCACGTCTGGCCTTCCACTCTCTACTCCCCCCAGAGCGGGGTGGGGGGGGGTGCCATCGCAAGAGGAGTCACAAGAGGAGCATCTACCCGGGGGCGGGGTGTGTGCCAAGGGCCAGGCAATGGTCGGGGCGGAGCTGGAGGCCTGCCTCTCCCTTGCGCCCGTCGTCCTGGGACAGTGATAAGGCGGACCAAGCCAAGAGCCCCTTGACGTGCCGCTCTGCGCCCAACTCCTGCAGCCTTGGGGAACACTGGAGGGAGGGGCTTGGCTGCCCACACGGGGCAGGAGGGTCTCACGCAAACTGACGGGGAAGGGGGTGTCTCATACTCTGCACACTGGGAGGAGACCCGAGGCGGGATGGCGTAGCGGCAGTCCAGGATCATGGTCAGTGTCTCGCTGTCGTTGGCCTCCTGGAAAGGGGGCTGCCCACACACCAGCATGTAGAGGATGACGCCCAAGCTCCAGACGTCTGTGGGGAGAAAGCGGAAGAGGGATGGATCAGATGGAGCAGGCGCCCCGGCCGTGCGGGCCGTCCCACAACACCCCCGCCATGCGAAAAGCAGCTGTGGGCCCGGGTCCCCAGGCTCCCCTGAAGCCAGGTGCGGTGCCTCCCCCCCCACCCAGTAGCTTCGCGTAGTCATGGGCCTGCTCACATGAGCCATTCTTTATCAAGCCTGGAGAGGAACTGGAATGGGAGCACTCCCTCTATAGGGCAGCCCAAAATTAACCAGCCCATCTCAGTTCCACACCCCTTAAAAATTGAAAGGAAGTTGAATTGTGGCCGAGGCCAAACTGCAGGCACTGATTGCATTTAATCAATTAAGGTGCACTTTAAAAATGCAAACAGCTGCAGAGGGGCAGCACGCAGCAGGATTGGGACCACGGTGGGCAGCTTTCCCTGCCACTGTCCCAATGAATATCTCCCCTCCCCCATGGATTTTTATAGGGGGGATTTTCCTTGGGGGGAAGGAGGAGGAAAGGATTAGACCCCCACCACCACCACCATCATGGATTTGACCCTACTGAAGTCAGTCCTTGCCTGATGGCTATTTACATTTTTTAAGCACACACATACTAATTGCTTACACACAATTAGTGCCATGTGGGTTTGTCCTAAGATGGAAAAGTGCTATGAAAGAGAGAACCCCGCCTGGGCTGCTGCTTTCAGTTACGGGACGCAGCAGAGGCATGAAGGTCTCTCAGTGGCGACTCATCCTTGTGGCCAGCCTCTCCTGAGGCTGGAGAGGGTTCAGAGGAGGGCAACAAGGATGATAAAGGGACTGGAAACAAGGCCCTATGGGGAGAGACTGAAAGAACTGGGCATGTTTAGCCTTCAGAAGAGGAGACTGAGGGGAGATATGATCGCACTCTTCCAGTACTTGAAGGGTTGTCACACAGAGGAGGGCAAGGATCTCTTCTCGATCATCCCAGTTTGCAGGACACGGAATAATGGGCTCAAGTTACAGGAACCCAGATTCCGCCTGGACATCAGGAAAAATTTCCTGACTGTCAGAGCAATAAGACAATGGAACCAACTACCTAGGGAGGTGGTGGGCTCTTCCACTCTGGAGGCATTCAAGGTGCAGCTGGACAGCCATCTGTCGGGGATGCTTTGACCTGGATCCCTGCATTGAGCAGGGGGTTGGACTCGATGGCCTTGTAGGCCCCTTCCAACTCTACTTTTCTATGATTCTATGAGGCAGCACAAGAGGTGCCAGACTGGGCTGGGCTGGGGGGAATCTGCACAGAGGGCCCGAGTTACCACTGATACCCCAGAGAACTGGAGGGGCTGTCTAGGGCGACGGCGGTGCTGTAGCTGGGTGGGAGCGGGGAAGAAAGCAGCAGGCGGCAGGGGTGGAGCTGCAGGAGGGCGCCGGAGGGCAGCAGTGGGAGCAAACCAGAAAACCACCACCCACCTGGCTGCCTCAAAGCCACGCCCATCCAGCGTGACCAAGAAGCTGGGGCCCAGGTAGCGCTGTGCAGACCAGCCGCGCTGGGCTCGGCAGCCTCTCTGGGTCACCGGGGAAAGGGGCTGGGCGCCTCCTCCTTCCCCCATTCGGGAGGGGGAGGGAAATGCAGCGGCCCAGAGGGCGGGGGTGGGTGGGAAGGCCGTGGCAGGGAGCCCCCCCCCCTTCCCCCTGCAAAGGAGGAAGCAGAGGCCAGATGGCCAAGGAGCTACACTGCTGCCAATCCCTGGGAGCATCAGGACGGCTGCTGCCCATCATCGGCTCAGGCTCCTGGCGCAGAGCGGCCCAAGCGGAGCTGGATACCCTTCCACGCCCCTCTCACCACACCCATCTACAATGGTTTCACCTCCTACCCCAAAGCTGGAACCGGCTCAGCCATGCCTCCCCCGAAATGGGGTCGTCATGCCACAGGCAAGCCAAGCTAGAGAAGTGGGAGGGGGGGCAGGCTTTGGCTGTAAGCGGCCGCTCTCGGGAAGTTGCCCCCTGGCGGAGGGGACAGGCAGCGGCCTCCATGCCCCGTGATGTTGGTCAGCCGCTCCCATCCAGCTGGAATAAGTGCAGACCAGCTGCTCCCTCCAGAGCTCCAGCGGTGGAGCTGTTTGTGCCCAGAGGCTTGCCTGAGGCTTAGTCAGAGAGAGCCAGGAGGGATTTGCTGGCTGCCAGTTCGCCAGCATTGCCCGGGATCGGTAGCCCTCTTCCCACCCACGAGGAATCCACCCCACCTTCTCCGGTTATTCTTCCGCTACTGCGGGCTTGTGCTGAAGCAGGGCTCTGCATTATCAAAGTGGAAGACCGACAACCTGGTCTTCTGCGCGGGTTCAATGCTAAGGGGGTAGTGAGTCCTAGGGCGGGCCTTCTCCGAGGTCCCCAGCGACTATCACCCTTAGCCCAGAACAGAGGGATAACTTATAGCCACAAAAGTATCTTTTATAAAACAAGTTTATTTACAAAATCACCTTCACAAACCCAGACACACGCCAGCAATACAGCTTATCAGTACGGTACAAAGTAGCAAGCAAGAAGTCTCAAGGACACCGTGATTTCAGGGCTCTCAGCTAGTTAGTTCAGCTCGGGCTCCAGCAGAGGCCCGGTCAACCGCATGCTGCTAGCTGGGTTCCCGGCGGAGGTCCGGTCTACCCAAGTGGCTAGCTGGGTTCCCGGCGGAGGTCCGGTCTACCCAAGCGGCTTGTGAGTGATTTCAGCTTGGTTTCCCAGGGGTCCGGTCAACCCAAGCGGCCAGTGATTTCAGCTAGCTGGAGCACGCCGGGTGCTGCTACCCGGGGTTGCCGATCCCTTCGTTCCCTTACCCCAAGCATGGGGCAAGATTGCTGATCAGGTCCAACAAAGTTCCCTTGTGCAGGGTGTTTTATACCTTGGTGTTTCAGGTAGCCCCTCCCTCCGTAATCAGGTGGGTTGCCAATCAGGTGGGTTGCCACCCTCCCTGAGGGGCGGCCTTTTGGGTCAGGTGGGGTGACGCCTTCCCCCTGTGGGGTGGGGTCCCTTTGAAGCCACTTGCTTAATGGTCCCATCCTGTGGTGTTGAATGGTCCTTTCTTATGGGTGCCGAAGTGTCTGCTCTGGCGAGGTATTCAAGTCTTATGTAGATGGGGCTGATATACGAGAGCATTGATGAACCTGGCGATGCTTCCTGCCTTCCCCCCTGGGGTGATTCTATGCAGATGTTGTTTGTCCCCTTTGGTCTCTGTGGAGACTGGCTGTCTCCCCCCCCCCCGGGTCTCCTTCCCCCCACCTTGGTGAGTGTGTGTGTGTCAGAAAGGGGGCTTAGGTTGGCTTTCTCCACAATCAATAATATGTTCATCCCAGGGTTCCTTACAGAGGGGAACCAGATGGAGACCATCCGTGCAAAGATGGCTTTGACGGCAGCCCATCTCTCAGCGCAAGCAAGTCTCCTTGTGGAGGAGAGGCGCAGGACCACCGTGGCTCAGCCATCATGTCCCCACTGCAGCAACCAAGTGCATGCCAAGACCAGGATTTCCTCACAGAAATCTGGCAGCAAAACTGGAACTGAGGCTGGCCGCCGTGGCCTGGAACGGGGGGGGGGGGGGAGCGGCGCCCTTGGAGACTCAGCTGTGGACGGGGCATGTCCTAGTCCTGCAACACCTCTGGCTTTCGCAGGCCCTCTGCACACAACGAGGATGGCAGTGCTGTTTGGACAGTGGGGGTCCTTGGGCCCCCCGGCAAATGCCCAATGGCACAACCACTGGGGCTGGCCTAGCAAAGCCAACGCAGTTATGCAGCGGGGAACAGAACTGCCACCGGCCGGCCGGTCTGGGCATGCACAACCCTCTTGACAGAGCCCACTTGTGCAGCGGAGATTGCTTCAGCAATCTAGAGGGTGAGGTGGCAGTTGTTACTGCCACCTCACCCTCTAGAAATGTGGCCAGGCAGGAGGCCAGAGAACCTGGAGGACCCGGGGGAGAGCCTCGGGCAGACGGAGGCAGCCTGAGCAATGCCCCTGCCAGGCTGGGGCTGGATTGGGGAAGGGAGATGGCACATGCATGGCACAGGTCAGAGGGAATTTGGGGGGGGGGGGGGAACGGGAGGAGGCCAGAGCTGACAGGTGAGGAGAAAGGCCCTGTGCCCTCAGCCCAGAGAGGAAGCCTCTGGACCTCATCTCCGCCCTGCACCCCAATAACTTTCAGGGATTAAAACAGCAACAAAAAGGAGACAGTGAAGGACAGCAGACTGCAAGCCTCTTGGCTACCTGCAGGAATTGGGCATTTCACCTCCCCCATATGCATAAAATAATGACACAAAGAACGATTCAGAGTCGGTTAGCTCAGGTTTATGATGAGGTGGTAACCAGCCCCCCTTGGGAAACGCATGGGACCCCTTCCATGCTGATGCCCCAGCCAGCCAGTCCCCCCACCCCATCACTGACAGAGAGAGCCCTGAGAAGAGGGAACAGAGCAGTCCGTCAGGAGTTCAGGGGCTTGCTGGGGGCTCGAGACTCTTTTCCAGCTCACTTCAATCTCTCCTCTCTCGTATATGTAAATCAAAAGTTGAAGTGATGCTAGGACAGAAATGGGGAATGTGCAGCCTCCCAGATGTTGCTGAGTCATAGTCCAACCACGTTGGGAGGGCCACACATTCCCCAGCCCTGTCCTAGGACAACTAGTTATGTCGAATGATCTGGGCTCCACGGATATTGCAGTTCTGCAGGAGCACAAAGTGAAGGAGAGAGACTATGGCCTGGTTCGCATGTAACGGCAACCCAGAGTATGGGTTGTCATTGAATCTTGGGTTGTTGTTGAATCGTGGGTTGCTGTGACGTGTGAACCCTGCACTATGGTTTAACTATGGGTTGGTAACCACAAACAACCCAGGAAGAGAACCCATGGTTTGTTGTTAGGTTGTGAACTCTGGGTTGCTAACAAACCACATTTAAACCATAGTGCAGGGTCTGCACATAACGACAACCGATTCAACGACAACCCATACTCAAATCATACTCTGGGCTGCAGTTGCAAACCAGGTCAGACAGCCAGATCAGGTGAAAAACAAAGCACCCAACCTCACAGCACAACCCACAGCTCTCTCTTGCCTTCGTAGGTTGCTAAAGCTAATTGTCCCACCTTTGCTGCTGTGATTTAGCTGGGCTGGCCACTGTTTTAAAAGGGGTCTATAAAAATCTGTCCTTTCATTACATTTCTATTTTTCTTTTAAGCAGGATGACTGAAAGGGCAACACTGCTCCAGCTCTGGGCTTCTTGGCACATCACGGTTGCATCTCCCTTTCTTCCCTAGAGCTGGCCCTGGAGGGGGCTGAGCACCACAAGCTGATCAACCCCAGAGGAGCACCACTGCTCTCAACATGGGATGGTCATCTTTGCCCTGAAAAACCAAGCAAACCAAGATTCCTGGTGCTGATAGAATCATACAATAGTAGAGCTGGAAGGGGCCTACAAGGCCATCGAGTCCAACCCCCTGCTCAGTGCAGGAATCCAGGTGTCAAGGTTCCACTACTGCAGGGACCCCTTGATCTGCCTTTGGGAGATATCTGCCTCTCCCCAAAGACCCAGTCCTTTGCCTGCTCCCTCCAGTAACGTGGGTGTAGGCTGTAGGCGTGTGAATAAGTCACTCCAAACTCCAGGGTACACAACAAACTTTACTTATAGTAGTAGGGAAATTACTTAATAGAGTGGTTTTAAATCAAAAGCAGGTATGATAAAATAAAACAAACAAACAAACAGTCCAATGATCTCTAGTTTAACTTCAGTCTACCTAATTCCTATGCAGTCAGCCAGCCAGCTTCTCTTCTCTCTCTCTCTCTGCTTCTCTCTCTGCTGCTCAGCACACACTGTCTCTGACTGCTAGCTGACCACACCCCACATATATAGTCTTCCCAGGACTGGAAGGTTATGACCATGTGACCTTGCACTGGAGAACTGATTCTAAACTTCTATTGGGTAACTTAAAACTCTCAAACTCCCCCTCCCATCGTGGAGTGTTTGGGCCTTCAGGCTTCAACAAACTGAAGCCTGTGTAGGCCTCAACAAACCCAATCCTGTGTAGGCCTCAAACCCTCACACCAGGTCAAAGCATCCCTGACCGATGGCTGTCCAGCTGCACCTTGAATGCCTCCAGAGTGGGAGAGCCCACCACCTCCCTAGGTAGTTGGTTCCATTGTCTTATTGCTCTGACAGTCAGGAAATTTTTCCTGATGTCCAGGCGGAATCTGGGTTCCTGTAACTTGAGCCCATTATTCTGTGTCCTGCAAACTGGGATGATCGAGAAGAGATCCTGGCCCTCCTATGTGTGACATCCCTTCAAGTACTGGAAGAGTGCGATCATATCTCCCCTCAGTCTCCTCTTCTGAAGGCTAAACATGCCCAGTTCTTTCAGTCTCTCCTCCTAGGGCCTTGTTTCCAGTCCCTTTATCATCTTTGTTGCCCTCCTCTGAACCCTCTCCAGATGAATGCAGATAAATGCAGCAGGGCCAGTGCCTCACATAGCTCCTTGCCCTTCCCATGACTAGCACACGTGGAATAAATTATGCACAGTTGCCTAACTTATGCAGGCCACAGAACGTGATGCAGAAGTTCAGTGTTTGCCATGCAGACACACAAAGCTCTGCGCTGGGAGAAGCTCAGTCAGGAGTTGTAATGGGGGGAGGAGAGGGCCACCTGCAGGGATCACTGCCTCCTCCCCCAGGAGAGAAGGGGAACTTTGCAGTTGCCCCCAGAGTGGCGGTGCTGGAGACGGAATGAAGGGTGCTCTGAGATGCTGAAGAAAGGCTGGCAAGGAACGTTTTGGCACCGAGGCAACCTCATCCAAGGTTTATTGGCACAGGCCTCGGGTGTCCCGGAGGGGCCTTCCCATGTCACCAGGCACAGGTCCTGCTTCCTCTCCAGTGCATCTCTTAACATTCGGAGCCACCCACATTCAGTGAGCTCTCTACAAGGGGTGGGGGCTTCAGATCACTGCCACACCCCCACTCACGCGCTGATGTCCGCAGATGCCACGCGAACTGGAGCTCAGCTGGCTGCGCGAGCAAGGCTTTTGCCATTTGCCCACAAAGCAAATTTCCCCTCGGACAAACCAGCTCCGCCACGACCCTCCAGCCGGGGCCACATTCCTGTTCCCCTACCAAGCACGAACGGCCACTCGTGCCAAGCCGCCTTTGGGGCGGGCTGCCGCGCTCAAGCTCTGCTGTTCCTCCCCGGGGGAGGCTGGCGGCCCGAGGCTGCTCGCTCACCTGCAGGCATACGGACCAGGCAGGAGGCCAGAAAGAACGGCAGGCTGCGGGCGGGCCCGGCAGGAGCCGCTCTGGAGCCCCAGCATGCAGCGCAGGGAAGCAAAGGGTTGCTGGGGAGACTGGGGGCGGGGGAGGAGGCACACAAAGGCTGGCCAGGAGCAGCTGGCCACGCTCCTGCTGGGCAGCCCCCACCCCCACCCCCACCCAAGGGCTGAGAACGGCGGTCTCCCCACACCCTGGCATCCTCGCAACTCACTCCTGCCTGCATTTGACCTCTTGGCTGTGTAGGGAAAGCAAAGGCCAAGCAGGCCAAGCACGTCTGCACCCCCAGTGCTCAGTGCTGTAAACCCGTCCAGTTCCAAGATAAGCCGTGGTCGTTATCGCAGTCTGAGGGGTCGAAGCCACAATATATCATTCCAAAATACAGCAAACGTAAACCAGTTCGGGATCAGGCAAAGCTGTGGCCAAGGTCGTTCCAAGGTTCAAAGGCACAGAAGTCTGAGGTCGGGAATGCCAGGAGCGTCCGGCTGTAGCTGTCTTAGCAAACAACTGGTTCCAGCCTCTGAGTGTGTTTGGGAGCTGCCTTCTGAGCAGGCGCCGATTGGTAAGGCTGCCCAGCCGGGTCAGGCTGCACGAGGCCTGGCCCCGCCCCAAACACACTCCGGCACGGCCGGTCTCCGTCTGACCCACTGGAGGCACCACACTAAGAAGCCATGCAGGAGAGCGGGCAGGACGGCTCCTCTGAGGAGGGAGGGCCTATAAAGGCTTCTGCGCACGGGGTGGGGGCTGCTACGGATCAAAGCGTGTGGCGGAGGGAACAGGAAGCGGCGAGCAGCCTCTGGCTCCTGTTCAGCTTGTGATCCACTAGCAGTGCAAACCAACGCTTGACTGCTCAGAAGTCAGTCCCAGGTCAGTGTGTGCAGGATTGGGCCTTGGCCTTTCCCACATCCCGCTGCCACGCCATCCTGCTCCCTGCTTTTGAGACCTCTAGCCAGATGCAAGACTGTACCAGTATCCCTGCGGAATCTCATCTTCTTCGACCAGGCCCCGGGTTCCAGGCTGCCTAGAACCTTTTGAAGCTTGGTCCTCTCCCTTCTAGCCATCTGCCAGTGTGGCGTAGTGGTGAGAGTGCTGGACTGGGACTCGGGAGATCCGGGTTCTAGTCCCCGCTCGGCCATGAAGCTCACTGGGTGACTTTGGGCCAGTCACCGACTCTCAGCCTCACCTACCTCACAGGGTTGTTGTGAGGATAAAATGGAGGAGGAGGAGAAGGATCATGTAAGTTGCCTTGTGTTCCTTACAAGAGGGAAAAGGGCAGGATATAAATGTGTGGAGAAAAAGCCTGCACACACACACACACACCTCCTCATATGTAAACCAGGTGGTCCCGGCTGGAGGCTGGGAGGGGCAGAATGTACAGGGGTTATCTGAGAAAAGCTTTCCCCTTGATGGCCCCTGGCACCCCAATGTCTGCTAGGCCCTTTGGCATGCAAATGTGGTTCAAGCCCTGTAGTCATGAGTCACCCCTCCCCTGCCTGGCCAGGTGAAGTTCATCCTGATTGGCTAGAGGCAGCGGAGCTACAGAAAGGAGGAGGGGAGGGGGAAAGCTATATTGCCAGCTGTGGATGCTGGGTTTTGTCATTGTGGATCATGGCAGCAAGCTGCGCGGAGGTCCAACAGAAGAAGCCAATGTGGCTTCACAATAAACTCAAAGATGACCTGAAAACAAAAAAGGACAGGTGGCTCCTGGTAAAATTAGCTGAGTGAGGGCTATGGCAAAGGCAAGCCCGGAGGAGGGCTACCCATCCCGGACCTTAGGGTGGGTGTGGTGGTCTCCTCGGGTGGCAGGGCTTTGCTGAAACCAAGCCTGAAGAGAACCGGCCCCCAGGTAACTAGTGTGTGCCTGGGAGAGATAAGGAATCAGCTTTTGTTATTTTGTAGCTCTACTGTGTATGTACCAAAGTGTCTCTCTGCTTTGTCTCCTTCCCTCATTTCCCACCCTTTTGTTGTAATATGCTACCTGAATAAACCTTCCTGGTTTTACCCCACATGGCGTTTGTGGTTGCTCTGTTGGCTCAGCTCTAAATCCAGGGTATAGACAAGGGCAAGTCCCTGAGCAGAGATTCAAGTCAGGACTGCAGAGCTGAGGCTGGCAGTCTGGCACCTTGGGATCTCTCTGGGCCTTTGGGTAAGAAAGGGTGGGTTGGCGGAGTCAGCCAGCCCCCCTTCCTTCACAAAATGTAATTATATATATATATATATATATATATATATATATATATATAAATCTGCACATTGGATAAGTGTCCCCGCTGCACCCTCATGCAAGCCATTTATAAAGGTGCTGGGCAGCACAGGGCCTAGGACAGAGCCCTGCGGCAGCCCACTCGAGACTCCCTCCGCAAGCAGGATGCTGGGCCATTAACAGTGCTCACTGAGTACGGCTGCTCAGCCGGCTGTGGACCCACCCAACAGCAGCACCATCCAGCCCAGATTTTACCATCTTGTCAACAAGGGTATCATGGGCAACCTCATGGAAAGCTTTGCTGAAATCACTGGCACTACATCTACGGCAGGGACGGGAACCTCAACCCAACAGCTTCTCTTTGCTCATCCCTCCCCAGACCAGGAAATCTCTTATCTCCAACCAGTAGCTGAATGGAGATAAGAGTTTCCCCCTGCATCTCCGCCCAACTGTTGGGACGGGACCCCCTGTAAAATTCCATGAACAAGGCAAGGCAATGGTGTGATGAAAGCCTTGTCCGGAAGCTGCCTTGAAAAATCTTAACTTTTTTTCAATGTACTGAAGAGTTATTTATCAGAGGCAGTTCCACAAAAGAAACAGCATTTCTTGGAATGGAAATAATCTGTTTGGGAGCAGCAAATTCACCCAATCCTGGCACTTCACATGAGCTTCTCCTCCTCTTTTGGCTGTATGACCATCATCACTAATATGATGCTTGTGCACATCTACAGGTATCATGAGCTAAATTGCCCGCTTGAGTTTTTTCCATATCTGCTGTTTCATGACTTGCTGTATTTACAGGAGGCATGATGTAGTAGTGATGGGTGACTTCATTCAATTTCCTCTGATATCTGTTGGGAGACAAATTCTGCCAAACATGGCCCCTCCAAGAAATTCCTGAGTTGTGCTGCTGATAACTTCCTCCTACAGAAAGTGGAGGAAGGAACTAGAGGATGGGCTATCCTTGACCTGATTCTAACCAACAGAGACAAGTTAGTGGAATAAAGTGGCAGTTTCGGGAACTCTGGGGGAAAGTGACCATGTTATACTTGAGTTCTTGATTCTTAAGGAAGCAAAAACTGAGTGCAGACAAACGCGTACTCTGGATTTTAGGAAAGCCAATTTTAATAAACTCAGAACAATGATAAGTAAGGTCCCATGGCAAGCGACTCTACGGAGAAAAGGAGTCCAGGAGAGGTGGGAGTTTTTAAAAAAGGAAATTCTAAAGGCACAATGGCAAACAATTCCCACAAGGAAAAAAGGCAGAGGGCAACAGAAGAAGCCAATGTGGCTTCACAATAAACTCAAAGATGACCTGAAAACAAAAAAGGACATGTATAGGAAGTGGAAGAAGGGAAGAGTACAAGGGAAGAGTACAGGCAGGTAGCACAGAACTGCAGGAATAGTGTCAGGAAGGCTAAAGCTGAGAATGAGCTAAGGTTAGCGAGGAATGCTAAAAGCAACAAAAAAGCTTTCTTCAGATACATGCACAGTAAAAGACAGAGGAAAGAAATGGTGCTTCAACTACGCAATGAGGATGGCAATTTGATAACAGAAGACAAAGAAAAGCCAGAAGTGTTCAATTCCTACTTCGGCTCAATCTTCTCCCAAAAGAGAGTTTATGTCCCCCGACAAAACTGAAGTGCAGACTGAAGGGGCAGGATTGCAGCTTGAGATTGATAGGCAAATGGTCAAGGAGCACCTGATTACTCTGAACGAGTTTAAATCTCCAGGGCCTGATGAACTGCATCCTAGAGTAATAAAGGAACTGGCAGAAGAACTCTCAGAACCACTGTCTATTATCTTTGAGAAATCATGGAGGACAGGCCGAGGTGCCAGATGACTGGAGGAGGGCAAATGTTGTTCCCATCTTCAAAAAGGGCAAGAAGGAGGAACCTGGGAACTATAGGCCAGTCAGTCTGACATCAATCCCTGGAAATTTTTGGAGCAGATTATAAAAAAGTCAGTGTGCAAGCACCTTGAAAACAATGCTGTGATTACTAGAAGTCAGCATGGATTTGTCAAGAACAAATCCTGCCAGACTAATCTGATCTCATTTTTTGATTGGGTAACCTCCCTTGTGGACTGTGGGAATGCGGTGGACATCATATATCTGGACTTCAGCAAAGCTTTCGACAAAGTGCCTCATGATATCCTAATTAGCAAGCTAGCTAAAAGTGGGCTAGATGGAACAACTATCAGGTGGATCCACAATTGGCTACAGAATCAGACTCAACGAGTGCTTATCAATGGTTCCTTCTCAAACTGGGGAGAGGTAATGAGCGGGGTACCACAGGGCTCGGTCCTGGGACCAGTGCTCTTCAACATTTTTATTAATGACTTGGATGAGGAGGTGCAGGGAATGCTTATCAAATTTGCAGATGACACAAAGTTGGGTGGAACAGCTAATACTCTGGAAGACAGAAACAAAATTCAAAGTGACCTTGATAGGCTGGAGCGCTGGGCCGAAAACAACAGAATGACATTTAATAGGGATAAATGCCAAGTGCTGCACCTAGGGAATGGAAACCAAATGCAGAGTTACAGAATGGGGGACACTTGGCTCAACAATACTACAAGTGAGAAGGATCTTGGAATTGTGGTAGATCAGCAAACTGAATATGAGCCAAGCAATGCGATGTGGCTGCAAAGAAGGCAAATGCAATTTTGGGCTGCATTAATAGAAGTATAGCTTCCAAATCGCGGGAAGTTATAATTCCCCAGCACTGGTTAGGCCTCATCTTGAGTACTGCGTCCAGTTCTGGGCACCACACTTTAAGAAGGACGTAGACAAACTGGAGAGGGTTCAGAGGAGGGTGACAAAGATGATGAAGGGACTGGAAACAAGGCCCTATGAGGAGAGGGCATGTTTAGCCTTCAGAAGAGGAGACTGAGGGGAGATATGATCGCACTCTTCCAGTACTTGAAGGGATGTCACACAGAGGAGGGCCAGGATCTCTTCTCGATCATCCCAGTTTGCAGGACACGGAATAATGGGCTCAAGTTACAGATTCCGCCTGGACATCAGGAAAAATTTCCTGACGGTCAGAGCAATAAGACAATGGGAACCAACTACCTAGTGAGGTGGTGGGCTCTCCCACTCTGGAGGCATCCAAGGTGCAGCTGGACAGCCATCTGTCAGAGATGCTTTGACCTGGATTCCTGCCTGAGCAGGGGGTTGGACTCGATGGCCTTGTAGGCCCCTTCCAACTCTACTTTTCTATGATTCTAGTATTCTACCCGCAAAACTCCTTTTTCACCCATTTTTGCTGACCTCCTTTCCTAGCTGTAGTACTTTGTACAGCCCATCTTTGGCCTCTTTTTCTCTTCTCCCCCCCCCCCCCCCAGACTTATAGGTAGGTTTGTCATGCATCAGAAAGGACAGGGGGCAGCTGACCTTGTGGCCACCCCACACACAATCCCTCACCAACTCCAGGAAGAGCCATGGGGTGTAGAAGAGCCTGAGGCGTGTGAGGAGCCTCCCATGGCAGGCAGCCAGGCACCCGAAAGGCAGGACAGAACGTTGTGAGGCAAGCGAAAAGGCATTCTCCACATTTCCCTTTAGCGTCCCCTCCCCCCCTGCGGCCTCCTTTCACTTCCCTGCTCCAGGTGGCTGCTCTTGGAGAAGGCTGGGCAGGCCAGAGCAAAGGAACAAGGAAGCCTTCCCAGGCGGCAGCCTGCAAGCATGCAAAATGCCACAAACACGTGAGTAAATGGATTGTGTATCCAAGCGGTGCATCACTGGGAAAGGCAGAGCCTCCACAGGGCTTTCGGCAGGCAGGCAGGCAGGCAAGCCTCCTTGCTGCCACCTGGAAAAAGAGGCCCTTCCTTTGTGTGGTTAGTCCAGGGGACTAGCCAAGCTATGGGCACAGTTCAGCAGTTCTGGAGAACGTTAAGCAAGTGCCTTCCTCTCCCACTGAAAACTAACAGGAAGCAGACAGACGTGCCCTGTGGGATAAGCAGGCAAAGGCCAGATGAGATATGAGAGGGCACATGGGATGCCAGGCCTCGATGGTTCAACTGCTGACAGCGGCTTTGTTTGTGGATGGGCAGCCTCAGGGAGTGCTGAAGCCGCGTAAGAGACTGCGTGTAGAACCCTTTCCCCTCATGTCATAGCTCAGCTCCAATTGCCTGCCCTGCCCTGGGGGGCGGGGGGCGAAAACGTGTTTGCAGACAGGTCCGTAAATGTGCAGCCGCACCTCACAGGGGGAAAGTGCATGCATGTGATGATTTCGAGTGGAAATGCAAAAGGCATGGAAAGGGTTAGCGCCCCCTTCCTGCCCCCTTCTCCACTCTAAATTGCCCCTTCCCTTAACGCACAGCAGCTGTCAGGATTTAAAAATACAAGTTTGCATGCAATGTTGGTTTGATCCTAAGATAAAACTGCTCATGAGCTTAGCTAGTCACCTCACAATAAAGCATTCTGGGGAGACAGCTCAGTCCCCTGCAAGATTTACTGCTCATTTACAAGTTAAGATTAACTAAGGAACTGCTAATAAGTTCATTAGGAGATGTCCTGAGAAGGACTAACATGCTTCACAATCCACAAGCGGAGCAGAACATGCCAATTTCATTGATCAGCCTCAAAGCAGCTTCAAAAACAAAACAAGCACACAAACAAAACAGCCTCTTCTGTTGTTGCTTTCATCCTAATATTCACAAATGTATCTGTGTGAATGCAAATATCTTAGTCTACAGTCTGGATTTTGGCTCTTTAAATAGAAATAGAAGTAAACAGAAGGGCGGGCTCCAGCTCTCCCCTTTCTAAAATATCCAGTAGTTGGTGGGTACAGCAGAAAAGCAGCAGGAAAGCATGTTTTACTATTTACTAGTTCAGCACCCCAAGAGAAGCCCACCTTGTCTCAAGCTGAGAGGATACATCCCCAACCTTGTCAGCAGAACCCAGCAGAACAAAAGGGTAACAGAGAACAAAACACAGCCACTAACCACACACACACACACACACACACACACACCACCCTGACCATGCCTCCAACACTGACAAACAGCTCTAGAGATAGCAGCCCCAGGGATAAGGCTCTCACTGGCTACGCTACTCCAGGAACAGAGGCAGTATGTGACAGTAAATGCAGCAGGGAAACCAGCAAGGTGCAACACCCATGGCCTCCCATCACACAAATGGCCAGTTCGCACGACACGGCCAGCTCATCATGGGTTATTTAACCCATGACGAGCTGCGCCACGTGCCTGGTGTGTGCAGCCACCATTCTGAATACACACCACTGATTGGGGCAATTGGGGGTTGCACTGTGTCATATGAACCCAGCCATTGTGGGTTATTCAAGGGTTAAACAACCCTCACATAACCTTACTACTAATCGTGCCAGGAGTGCGATGCAAAGCTAAGGCAATCTTCCACTACATAAACAGAAGCAGAGCATCACAGGAAGCAATAGTTCCATTCTACTCTCCACTGGTCAAGCCATACCTGGAGTACAGTGTACAGTTCTGGGCACCACACTTTAAGGACACTGACAAACTAGAGCATGTCCAGAGAAGGGCAACCCGGAAGGTAAGGGGTCTACAAATGGAGACCTGCAGAATGGGTGGGCAGGTTGTGGTCCTCCAGATAATTCGGCCCACAGCCGATGGGGAGGGATGCTGAGAGTTGCAGGCCAAAACATCTGGAGGGCCACAAGTTGCCCACTGCTGTCTTACAAGGCACGGCTGAAAGAGCTGGAAACGTTTAGCCAGGAGAAGAGAAGATTAAGCCGAGATGCAATAGCAGGAAGGGGGGATTGTGTGGGCAGGGGGAGCACTGGGCACCCCTCCAACCAACTCTCCCTTCCCAGTCTCCCCCCACCCCAGCAATTCCACTGGAAACTGCCTGCCTTTCAAGCCCTCTGGGTTCTGCCTCCCTGGAGCATGGCATCATCTCCTCCCTCTGCTGTGTCCCTGCCCTGGACCGCTTATGCAACCCCCCCCCCCTAATTAGGCTGAGACCGGAGCCGAGACCAGAGCCTGCCTTGCAAAAGGACACACAACCCCATCGTCAATCTGGTCATTGCCAATCACCTCAGCTTACGGTGTCGGGGGTGGGTGGGAATGAAGCCACAAGAAGAGAGCATATAATGCAGCCCTAGGAAAACACCAAGGACACTCACCCAATGTGTGTTGCCGGGTTTTCTGCTGCAGCGGGCCTGGCAGTGCTTAGGTGAGCTGCAGCAGAAAACGCGGCCCAAGCTTTTGCTGAGAAGGATGTCCTTGAAATGTGCTAGGAACCATTTCCACTTGTGCAGCTCTCCTTTTTTTGTCCTTGGGGGTGTTACTCCGGAGTGCAAGAGGCCTGTCCTGGAGAGCCCTGTGCTAGAGCCATGGGCCCCCAGTCCCAGCACCTGGGTGCCGCAATGATAGGTGGCTTGTGTTGTGTGGGGGGACTCATTTGGATGTAACACAGGCAGTTTTGGTGACTCGCTGTACTTGGTAGCAGGCCTGTGTTGGTTTGCTGGTGTTGAGACTCATGAAGAACACAAACAACATTACAGGAGCCTCCTCTGATCTTGGGCTACTTTGCAGGAAGGACAGGGTTCTTCACCAAGCACCACCCCAAGCCGCAAGGAAGGACACACAACCCCCCTGGAAGGCCCCTGTGCAATGCAGGCCTTCCCGGCACAGTCGCCAGGAGGCATCCCAGCAGGTGCCTCCTCCTCCTCCCAGGCTGAAGCACAGGGGTCGGGCGGGGGGCCTTGTGAGGGGACCGGGCATTTCCTGCCCCCCCCTCTACAATCTCTCCAACATGCAAAACACGCAGACATTCATCTGACTTCTCCGATTTCATTCTATTTTTATCCTCATTTTTACAAGTCCATTTTCATGAGCAAAAGGGGCTAGCATGTATTTATTTTTAAAGAGAATGACAGACTCGTTTTGCTGAGCTCTGACCAGCCCAATCCGAGGGGGCCTGTGTGGTGCACTGGCAAGGGGGGCAGCTGTGAGCCAGGAAGTTCCCAGTTCAAATCTCACCTCTGCATGAAGGTGGCCCCCAACAAGCCCATGCACTCACACTCTCCCAGGCAGTGATAAAAGTGATCTGCCTTACAGGGCCTGTTGTAAGAACTGAGAGTGTGCATTTGAAGTGCTTTCATTGTTTCAGTACAATGCTAAGTATCAGTATTCCACTAGTGCCCAGGCTGAATACACATGGTCCTGCATACAGTCAGTCACACGTGTGAATGGTAGAGAGGAAGCGGGTGTTAGGGGCACAAGTGCCTCTCCCCAGACACACCCGGGCCAGGCTGCACCCCATCCTGGAACAAGCTTTGCACAGGAAATAAAGTCAAACAGAGGATAACCTCTAAAACTTCCTGCATTCCCCTCAGAAGTATCCGCCAGAGAGGACAGCAGAACAGGACACAAAGTCACGTTCTGCGGTCAGCACAGGCCACAGAGAAGAGCTGCTCTGTTTATTCTTAACTATCTGTAGTGATGCATCTCCTAAGACAAAGAAGAGAGAAAGACGCTGCACTCTCTCTGTAAAAGCTTATATTAAAGGCTAATATATATACTTAAAATGCATTTTGTGTCTGAATTTCCTTTGGCTTCTCTCTCAAGTCCTACCATGCTCTTGCAAGAGTCACACACAGCTGGGATATCCCCACCCCCCCAGCCATGAAAACTGGCCAAGTTTCATGCTCTTCTAAAGAAGCCAGGGGGGCATTTCTCCACCTCTCTCTACAGAAAGCGTTTGGCACAGCATCCTCTGGGTTTCACAAGCATCCACCAGCATCACAACAGCAGCAGTGGAGGCTTACAAGGAGGCCAGGAGAAGGTTAGGAATCTGGGGGGGGGGGCAGGGGCATCCCCGCAGCAGCCCATCAAGACTCGGGTAGCAGGACTTCAGCTGTGCTGGGGGGGGTGTGTGTGTTATGCGACAGGCCAGCAGCACCCATCAAAGGATGGCGGAGGCCCTGGTCACATCATCCTGCCCGTGCATTCAGAGACCACCCAGAGCGGCTCCCTGGCACCAGCTTGGACATCATTTCAGTCCCTGGCACAGACCTTTCTATGGGGGGTGGGGGAGGTCTTGACGATGGTTTTGTCTCTTCTGCTGAATTTTTAGAGCTTCGGTTTTAAAGCTGCTTCTACTGGCTTATCCTATGGCACTTGTATATTTTTATCATTTCTATACACCACCCTGAGAGAGCTTTTACTGAAAGGCAGCACAGAAATTCTCTAAATCATAGAATCATAGAATAGTAAGAGTTGAAAGGGGCCTACCAGGCCATCGAGTCCAACCCCCTGCTCAATGCAGGGATCCAGGTCAAAGCATCTCTGACAGATGTCTGTCCAGCTGCACCTTGAATGCCTCCAGAGTGGGAGAGCCCACGACCTCCCTAGGTAGTTGGTTCCATTGTCTTATTGTTCTGACAGTCAGGATGTTTTTCCTGATGTCCAGGCGGAATCTGGGTTCCTGTAACTTGAGCCCATTATTCCGTGTCCTGTACTCTGGAATGGTTGAGAAGAGATCCTGGCCCCCCTCTGTGTGACAACCCTTCAAGTACTGGAAGAGTGCGATCATATCTCCCCTCAGTTTCCTCTTCTGAAGGCTAAACATGCCCAGTTCTTTCAGTCTCTCCTCCTAGGGCCTTGTTTCCAGTCCCCTTATCATCTTTGTTGCCCACCTCTGAACCCTTTCCAGTTTGTCTGCATCCTTCTTAAGGTGTGGTGCCCAGAACTGGATGCAGTACTCAAGATGAGGCCTAACCAGTGCTGACTAGCGGGGAACTAGCACTTCACACGATTTGGAAGCTATACTTCTATTAATGCAGCCCAAAATAATATTTGCCTTTTTTGCAGCCACATCACATTGCTGGCTCATATTCAGCTTGTGATTTACAACAACTCCAAGTTCCTTCTCACTTGTAGTATTGTTGAGCCAAGTATCCCCCATTCTGTCACTCTGCATTTGGTTTCTTTTCCCTAGGTGCAGCACTTGGCATTTATCTCTATTAAATTTCATTCTGTTGTTTTCAGCCCAGCGCTCCAGCCTATCGAGATCTTTTTGAATTTTGTTTCTGTCTTCCAGAGTATTAGCTGTTCCACCCAACTTTGTGTCATCTGCAAATTTGATAAGCATTCCCTGCACCTCTTCATCCGTCATTAATAAAAATGTTGAGGAGCACTGGGCCCAGGACCGAGCCCTGTGGTACCCCGCTCGTTACCTCTCCCCAGTTTGAGAAGGAACCATTGATAAGCACCTCTTTGAGTCCGATTCTGTAGCCAATTGTGGATCCGCCGGATAGTTGTTCCATTCAGCCCACTTTTGGCCAGTTTGCTAATCAGGATATAAACAAAGGAACAAACCTTAACTGGTAACCCAGGAGGCCGCCTCAGGCCTGCTGAGCCCCTCCAGCCAGCCAGGCCCCCAAGCCCCCCAGCACACCTCGTCCTGCTGCTTGTGGGGGCAACTGGGACCCATTGCTAGCTGTGCACAGACGTGCAGGATGTGAGCAGGAACCCAAGGGGCTTGGGCCAGGATATCAACAGCCAATACAAGCAGAGGGTCAGCTGAGCAAGGGGGCTGGAAGCCCAGCCCGAAGGGGCTTTGGAGGTGGAGACCTGGCGGCATCCCTGCAGGGATGCCAGCCTCGGAGGGCCCTCCACAGAGCAGAGGCTGCCAGCAACTGCCGCCTTGCCTGCCAGCATTCACGGGCCAAGAGACCAAGCAGGAAGAGGCCCGCCCTGCCCAGCCCGGCCCGGCCCTGCCCTGCCCGGCCCTGCCCTGCCCTGGAATCTTTGGCAGCTGAGGCAGGATTCACCCCAGGATAGCCAGGTAGGCTGCCTTGACCCACAATTTCCCTCTAGCTGGAAGTACAGCCATTCCTTCCTCTCCCTTGTGATCCAGGAGCAGCCGCTAAACACACAGGGCACGTGAAAGGAAGATGGGCACCTATGTCTAGACTGTGGCACCACAGTCAGCCCTTAGCCCCAGCACCCGTTGTCAGCCAAAAGACCCAAAGCCCAAGTCAAGGAGGAGAGCTCACAAAAGCCGCCCCATCCCAGCCTTTCCCTCACCAGCAACTTGTCTCTGTCTCCACTCAGGGGACTGGACTTCTACGGCCTTCTCATCTCCAAGCAGGCGTCAGACCCATTTTAAACTAGAGTCATTTGCCACCTTTGGGTTTTGGTTTTGTTAATGTTTTGGATTTTCAAGAATGGGAAAAGCCCCTAAAATATGGGCATTTCATATGGATTGGATGGATCATGATCCAACCACCATGCAGATTCATACTGGATGGTATTGTGCCTCTCCCCGCCGCAACTGCCCCTGTTGAATTTTGGGGGAAATCATTTGTTAAAATGGGGGAGAGGGCTCCATTCCCAGCACTGAGCTATCCATACCCTTTCCCCTACATTTTATTCACAGAAATTAGAGCAAACCTCAAAAACAGTGAAAACTGAGAGGCAGCAGCCAAAAGCATCCAGGCGACAGGGGACAAGAGCGAACATCGCTCACCCGCCCGCCCCATCTCTGCTGCTGCTAGAGCCTTTAAGACCGCGGGGGGGGGGGGGGCATGCGGGAGACTGTCAGGGGCAGAATGTGCCCAGGCCGGGAGGCCTGATCTCAGAGGGTCGTTGATAAGGGCCTAGCCAAGCCATTGGGTTCCCTTTTTGGACATTCCCAGCCCCCAAGTAGACGGCCCTTCTGCTATATTTAGGTAAGACTGTTTTCTACAAAAAGGATGAGGTGGAGAGGCATGGGCAGCTGCTAGAGACCTGGCTGCCAGTAGCAGCACTGGCCCTTCTGAGGAAGCGGTCACCGATTATGTTATTTATGAATATCTGGCTGCACTGGAGCGTTTTATTGTATCTAGCGCTGACTGATGTATCAATATTGGGTTTTAATTATTGATACTGTCTATTTTGCAATGAATTTGAAATGTTATAATGCTGATATAAATAAGAACCATTTCCTGAATTGCCATGTTTGATACGTATTACTGTTCTTGTGTTCATAGAATCATAGAAGACTGTAGAGTTGGAAGGGGCCTATAAGGCCATCGAGTCCAACCCCCCGCTCAATGCAGGAATCCAGGTCAAAGCATCTCTGACAGATGGCTGTCCAGCCGCACCTTGAATGCCTCCAGACTGGGAGAGCCCACCACCTCCCTAGGTAGTTGGTTCCATTATCTTATTGCTCTGACAGTCAGGAAATTTTTCCTGATGTTTGGAATCTGTTGTTAGCCACTTTGGATACATCTATGTGGAAAAGTGGCCTACAAGTTAAAGAAACCACCACCACCACATTGCAGAAAACAGTGTTCTACAATGTGTGGGGCTACGTGCCCCCCTTGGAGTTTAGGGAGGTGGTTCAGCTTCTTCCCATAACTGCCCGCACAGAAACAGCCTGTTTCTGCCGGGAAGCTTGCACAGGGCATGACGACTGCTGTTCTCTGCTGCTGCACATCTCCAGCATCTGCCATTCGGAGGTATCCTGCCTCTGAACATAGAGGCTCTATTTAGCTATCAAATACCAAAACGGAAGCACCAAAACAAGAAAGAATACAAAGAGAGAAATAGTTCTCAAAAGCGCAATTATTTTTTAAAAACAAACAAGACTGCAGCCCAACACATTTCAGACCAGCAGGCTCCTTCTCTAGGGGCAGCCACATGCATCCAAATTATGAAAACAGGCTAAACCAGCTCTCAGAAAGTGAGAAAACCCTGATGGTGCAAGAAAGATAGTCATGATTTCTGTAAGCTGTTTTATTGCTACAATAAAAAATATTGCTGGCACTTTTGAGAATCGGTTTCTCTTTTGTATTCCTTCCATTCAGCTATCACAGCTAACACACCTGCTGTGAATGCGTCCAGTGGCTGTTTGACAAAGTCACCTGAGTTAGGAGGGACAATCACTTCTCAGGGAAGTGAACAGCATGTTGATTTATCATAGAATCATAGAAAAGTAGAGTTGGGAGGGGCCTACAAGGCCATTGAGTCCAACCCCCCGCTCAATGCAGGAATCCAGGTCAAAGCATCCCTGACAGATGGCTGTCCAGCCGCACCTTGAATGCCTCCAGACTGGGAGAGCCCACCACCTCCCTAGGTAGTTGGTTCCATTGTCTTATTGCTCTGACAGTCAGGAAATTTTTCCTGATGTTTAGGTGGAATCTGTTGTTAGCCACTTTGGATACATCTATGTGGAAAAGTGGCCTACAAGTTAAAGAAACCACCACCACCACATTGCAGAAAACAGTGTTCTACAATGTGTGGGGCTACGTGCCCCCCTTGGAGTTTAGGGAGGTGGTTCAGCTTCTTCCCATAACTGCCCGCACAGAAACAGCCTGTTTCTGCCGGGAAGCTTGCACAGGGCATGACGACTGCTGTTCTCTGCTGCTGCACATCTCCAGCATCTGCCATTCGGAGGTATCCTGCCTCTGAACATAGAGGCTCTATTTAGCTATCAAATACCAAAACGGAAGCACCAAAACAAGAAAGAATACAAAGAGAGAAATAGTTCTCAAAAGCGCAATTATTTTTTAAAAACAAACAAGACTGCAGCCCAACACATTTCAGACCAGCAGGCTCCTTCTCTAGGGGCAGCCACATGCATCCAAATTATGAAAACAGGCTAAACCAGCTTACAGAAAGTGAGAAAACCCTGATGGTGCAAGAAAGATAGTCATGATTTCTGTAAGCTGTTTTATTGCTACAATAAAAAATATTGCTGGCACTTTTGAGAATCGGTTTCTCTTTTGTATTCCTTCCATTCAGCTATCACAGCTAACACACCTGCTGTGAATGCGTCCAGTGGCTGTTTGACAAAGTCACCTGAGTTAGGAGGGACAATCACTTCTCAGGGAAGTGAACAGCACTGTTGATTTATCATAGAATCATAGAAAAGTAGAGTTGGGAGGGGCCTACAAGGCCATTGAGTCCAACCCCCCCGCTCAATGCAGGAATCCAGGTCAAAGCATCCCTGACAGATGGCTGTCCAGCCGCACCTTGAATGCCTCCAGACTGGGAGAGCCCACCACCTCCCTAGGTAGCGGGTTCCATTATCCAGCTCTAATTCCTACCTTGCCATTCTGGTCAGGACTAAGCCCAGCTTCTGGGGGGGGGGGGCGAGGGTGGCATCTGAGGGGCCTTCCTCCGTGCCCTCCCAGCTCTTACCAACAGCAGGAGCATCATATTCGTCACCCAGCAGGATCTCCGGGGCAGAGTAGGCCAAGGAGCCGCAGCTGGTCGTGAGCATGGTTCCTGGCTGGAAGCAGTTGCTGAATCCGAAGTCAGTGAGCTTCACAACACCCTGCTCTTGGAAGAAGACCACGTTCTCGGGCTTGAGGTCCCGGTGGACCACATGGAGGCGGTGGCAGTAGGAGATGGCATGGACGACCTGGGCAAAGTAGTGCTTGGCCTGATCCTCGCCAAGGCCGCCCTCGTGCTGCATGATGTGGTCAAACATGTCCCCGCCGTCACCCAGCTCCAGGATGAGGTACAGCTTGGCTTGCGTGTCAATGACCTCGTAGAGGCGCACCACGTTGGGGTGCTGCACCAGCTTCATGCAGCGCACCTCCTGCAGGAGCTGAGCGGCTGCCCCGCTGTCCAGCTTGCTCTTGTCAATGACTTTGACAGCCACCCGCTCCCCGGTAAAGACATGCCGGGCCAGCTTCACCACCGCAAAGTGCCCCTTGCCTAGCGTGCGCTCCAGATCGTAGAGGCCAGCAATCTTCCCTTCTGAGAAAGCCCGGCTGCCGGCCATCTCCACAGCGTGCACTGCCTCACAGAGGCCTAGGCATGGGGACGGGGCTGCAAGGAGAGAGGACAGCATGAAGGTGGCGCGCGCGGGGGGGGGGGGGGAGCTGCTTTCCCTGCTGCCTCCCCTCCCAGCCCCAACCCCTTCTTAGAGGCCCCAAGCTAGGACCATCAGTGAGCTCACCGGGATGCACGGGCTGAGGGCCCCCCCAGAGCCAGCTGCCCAGATGACTCACGCAAATGAGCCAAGTCACATGCCACCCAAACTGGCACTGGTTTCTTTCAACTAAAGGGAACTGAAGGGCTCCTTAAGGCTACAGGGAGAGCAAAGACCACACAGTGCCTTTGTTTGAAATGTTTATGCAGCTTCCTGAGATCGCCTCAGTGTCCTTGGGGCCCTTGCCACTGCCCATCTTGCCACCTTCTGGAACCAGCCATGTGCCCTCCACAAGCACCTTTAATCCCGAGAGAGGGGGGAGGGAGGGAGGTAGAGAGAGATAGGGGTTGCACTGCAACACTGAGCAAAGAGTGAGGCCAACTTTTACTACTAGTAAGAAACAGAGAGACTGCCAGAGAGAGACTGTCCTATTTCCAGCTCTCTCCTTCCCAAGAGGATGGTAGAAAATATTTCCCCTCCTGGTGGGAAGGAGGCAGTGGCACCACGGAGCTCTTGGGCCCCTGGCTCTGGGGAACGCATCTCCGGAGGCGGCAGCTCAGGGAGGGGTGAATCATGCACCTCTGGCCCCTAAGGGACACCCCTTGGTCAGTGCTGAATCCACTCGGCCTTGCTAGGGAGGGCTGCCCTGTTTGATCCTGAGTGGCCAGTGGAGCTCCACCCCTGGGATGGGTAGGAAAGCCTGCCCAGCAGGGGACACTGCAGCAACCCTGCCCACGGAGGAGCGGCTGCTGTCCCACTGGCCCTTCGCAGGTCTACAACCATCTCAAGCCCAGGCCAAAGATCGGCGGGGGGGGGGGGTAGAAGGGGTAGGAGGGAGTCATTTCAAGCATCCAAGTTCCAAGTTTCATTTTCCAAGCCAAAGTGGAGAATGCAAAGAGTGCCTCTGCACACCTGCAAAGCGTTTCTCCCTCAGCACCACCCTCCTCCTTGACATCCAGGGATGGGGATCCGGACTTCCAGCGCCAAGAGCGCAATTTGGAGGCGGGGCTGAGCCTCTGAACTTCGGGAGCTAGCCTTTATGGCTCGCAAGTCTGCCCGGGGCAGGATCGTCCCCCAAGAGGCATCGATGCCAAAGAGGACAGCGGCCAGGGCTACATTTCGTGGGCCACACGGGGGGGGGGGGAGCAGGAGAGCGCCGCGGCAGCGATTGCCGGGCCGAGCAGCCGCCCTCCTGCACCCGCGGGTGCCCCCCCGGCCGTGTCCGACGCGCCCAGGCCGCGGGTGGCTCCGGAGAGCGAGGCCACCAGCAAGTCCCCTTCTCCCAGGAAACCCCCCCCCCCCGCGCAGCAAGCGGAGCTCCACGGGGCGGGCGAGAGGGGCTCCCTCGGGGCCGGGGAGAGGCGCAGGCGCAGCCGCCGGCGCGGCAGCGGGGGAAGGCGCCTCCCGGGCGCGCGAAGCGGGGCCCTCGGAGTCGGAGCTCCTCGGCGGCGGAGAGCCAAACGCCCCCGCGGCCCGCTCGCCCTCCCTCCAGGCACCTGCGGGCGGATTGCGCGGCTGGGCAGCTTGGGCCTGGATCTCCGCGGACGAGGGGGGCCCCGGGGCCGGCCGGGCGCGAAGAGGAGGCGCTCACCAGGCTCCGCGGGCGCTGCGGCGAGGCGGGCACTGCGCAGGGCGCTCCGCGGGCGGCTGACGTCAAGGAGCTCCGCGGCGGCGGCGGCGGCGGCGGCAGCTTAAAGGGGCCCGACCCGCCGCGCCGTGGCCGCCCCGGAAGGAGCGCGCGCGCCTCGGTGCCGGCGCGGCGCTGCAGCCTCGCCCTCCCTGCTCCGGTCCGGCCCGGCCCTCCTTCCTTCCTTCTTCTCTGTGGAGCGCAGAAGCCGCTCGGCCGCTTCGGGTCACGTTCCTCTGCTCGTCCCGGCAGGAGTTCGGCACCGAAGAGCGCCCTTTTCGCCGACTGCAACCCCAGGAACGCGCGTCTGATAACATTCCCGTCTGGCTTAGACTAGAGGGGTTGGAAGGAGCCATCGAGGCCAGCCCCTGCTGAGTGCAGGATCCGGCGTAACGCATCCCTGACAGATGGCTGTCCAGGCTCTGCTTGAGTACCTCCCGCGACGGAGAGCCCACCGGCTCACTAGGCAGTCGGTTCCATGGTCTGACCACTCTGACCGTCGTTAGGAAGTTTTTCCTGATGCTCCACCGAAATCTGCCTTCCTGTAACTTAAGCCTGTTATTTCGTGTCCTAGAATCATAGAAAAGTAGAGTTGGAAGGGGCCTACAAGGCCATCCAGTCCAACCCCCTGCTCAGTGCAGGAATCCAGGTCAAAGCATCCCCGACAGATGGCCGTCCAGCCGCACCTTGAGTGCCTCCTATACAGTCTTGGGTGACAGAGAACAGGTTGTAGCCCTCTTCTGTGTGACAACCCTTTAGGTACTTGGAAAGTGCTATCTGTCACATATCTCCCCCTCAGTCTTCTCTTCTCAAAGCTAAACATTTCTTCATTTCCTTCCATCTTTCCTTGCAAGAGATAATTCCTAGCCCACTGATCATCTTGTGGACCTTCTCTGAACTTGTTCCAATTTATCTCCTTAAAGTGTGGTGCCCAGAACTGAACACGGTATTCGAGGTGAGGTCTGACCAGCACAGAGCAGAGCGGAACTCAGGGGAGGCTGGTGGTGTCTCCTGTGTCAGTGGGACTCATCATCCATTGCAGCTTTTATTCTGAACTTTATAGGAGCTATCCATGCGGATGGAGTACAGCACCATGGATATTTTGGGGATGGAGTACAGCACCATGGATAAGCTTTGCTCCTATGAAGCTCAGAATAAAAGCTGCAGTGGATAAGGGAGGCTGGGGACACAGGAGACACCGGCCTCCCCTAGTGGAACTATTACTTCCCATGGATCAGACTGAAGGGGTGTGTGTGTGTGTGTGTGTGTGTGTGTGTGAGGTGGGGTGTGGGGTGTTTTCCATCTGGTCTAGTATCCTGCTTCTCCAGTGACCAACCAGATGCCTCCAGGAAGCCCACAAGCTTGAAGGCAACAGCCCACCCCCACTTCCCCCACCCCCAGCAATGGGTATGCAGAGGCATACTACTTCTGATTCTGGAGGTAGCATAGAGACATCAGTACGAGTAGCCATGGAGAGCCTTGATTAGAGAGCCTTGATTAGCAAGCTAGCTAAAAGTGGGCTAGATGGAACAACTATCCGGTGGATCCACAATTGGCTACAGAATCGGACTCAAAGGGTGCTTATCAATGGTTCCTTCTCAAACTGGGGAGAGGTAACAAGCGGGGTACCACAGGGCTCGGTCCTGGGCCCAGTGCTCTTCAACATTTTTATTAATGACTTAGATGAGGAGGTGCAGGGAATGCTTATCAAATTTGCAGATGACACAAAGTTGGGTGGAACAGCTAATACTCTGGAAGACAGAAATAAAATTCAAAGTGACCTCGATAGCCTGGAGCGCTGGGCCGAAAACAACAGAATGAAATTTAATAGGGATAAATGCCAAGTGCTGCACCTAGGGAGAGGAAACCAAATGCAGAGTGACAGAATGGGGGACACTTGGCTCAACAATACTACAAGTGAGAAGGATCTTGGAATTGTGGTAG
The DNA here is from genome assembly GCA_021292165.1 of Shinisaurus crocodilurus. NCBI lineage: Eukaryota > Metazoa > Chordata > Lepidosauria > Squamata > Shinisauridae > Shinisaurus > Shinisaurus crocodilurus. Next base: position 293,721 of record JAHFWL010000355.1, on the reverse strand, counting down.
ATCACAAACTGAATATGAGGCAGCAATGCGATGTGGCTGCAAAGAAGGCAAATGCTATTTTGGGCTGCATTAATAGAAGTAGAGCTTCCAAATCGCGGGAAGTGATAATTCCCCTTTACTCGGCACAGGTTAGGCCCCATCTTGAGTACTGCGTCCAGTTCTGGGCACCACACTTTAAGAAGGACGTAGACAAACTGGAGAGGGTTCAGAGGAGGGCAACAAGGATGATAAAGGGACTGGAAACAAGGCCCTATGAGGACTGAAAGAACTGGGCATGTTTAGCCTTCAGAAGAGGAGACTGAGGGGAGATATGATCGCACTCTTCCAATACTTGAAGGGATGTCACACAGAGGAGGGCCAGGATCTCTTCTCAATCATCCCAGTTTCCAGGACACGGAATAATGGGCTCAAGTTACAGGAACCCAGATTCCACCTAAACATCAGGAAAAATTTCCTGACTGTCAGAGCAATAAGACAATGGAATCAACTACCTAGGGAGGTGGTGGGCTCTCCCACTCTGGAGGCATTCAAGGTGCAGCTGGACAGACATCTGTCAGGGATGCTTTGACCTGAATTCCTGCATTGAGCAGGGGGTTGGACCCAATGGCCTGGTAGGCCCCTTCCAACTCTACTTTTCTATGATTCTATGACCATGCCCAGGACCTCCTCTTCTCACAAGGAGTCCTTTACTCCCAAGTAGCTTTGTTGCTGCAGTCCTTGAGACGTGCCCTTTGCCTCCCCTTTCTGGGGCCAGTGTAGGCCCCTTCCAACTCTACTTTTCTATGATTCTGTCCTCCATAAATTTGTCCAATCCCCGTTTAAAGCCATCCCCGTTTTAAAGCCATCACTACATCTTGAGAAGCAAATCCCATAGTTTAACTATGCGGTGCATGAATTTCCCACCATTTAGCTCGGGGGTGAGCAATTTTCGCGGAACCAAGGCACATTCCCCCCCACTCCGCCACACCTTACCCCACTGAATTTGCTGCCACAGCAGCAGTGGCAAAACTTGCAGTTATTTTTAAAGGAGCAAGATCTGTGGGGAATGCATGCCTTGTTTTCAAGCAGAACTGGCTTCTGGGAGTGCGATTCTCCTTGCAACAAGGAGCACACTCCCCACACTCCTTCTTTCCCAGCAAAATAGCCATGATTCTTGCTGCTGCTCCTGCAGCAAACTCCAGGTCAGCAGGGGACACACAGTGGGGGCTACAAAACTGGCCGTGGGTGTTGCTCACCCTGATTTAGTTTGACCAGAGGACTCCACGTTAATAGTATTATCCATTTTCTCCACGCTCTGCATAATTTTATACACCTTTAATGTGAAGGAAGGGGGCTGGCTGACCCGCCACAGCCCACCCTTTCCTACGCAAAGGCCCGAGACCCCCAGAGATCTCAAGGTGCCAGACTGCCAGCCTCAGCTCTGCAATCCTACTTGAATCTCTGTTCAGGGACTTGCCGTTGACTATAACCTGGATTTAGAGCTGAACCAAGCAGAGCAACCACAAACACCATGTGGGGTAAAAACCAAGAAGGTTTATTCAGGTAGCATATTACAACAAAAGGTGGGAAATGAGGTAAGGACACAAAAATAGAGAGACACTTTGGTACACAGACAGTAGAGCTACAAAATAACAAAAACAACTGATTCCTTATATCTCCCAGGCACACACTAGTTACCTGGGGGCCAGTTCTCTTCAGGGTTGGTTTCAGCACAGCCCTGCCACCCAAGGAGACTACGACACCTACCTTAAGATCCGAGATGAGTAGCCCTCCTCCGGGCTTGCCTTTGCCAAAGCCCTCATTCAGCTAATTTCACCAGGAGCTACCTGGGGCTGGATCCTGAGGCCAGCTCGAAGGCTTGGACCTCCGCGTAGCTTGCTGCCACGATCCACAGCAATGACATGACAACCAAAGACAAAAGCCACACCTTGGCAATATATCCCCCCTCCCCTCCTCCTTTCTGTAGCTCTGCTGCTTCTAGCCAATCAGGATGAACTTTACCTGGCCCAGGCAGAGGAGGGGTGACTCATGATTACCGGGCCTGAACCACATTTGCATATGAAAGCCGGGTCACTGTAGACTAGACCAGCTTTTCAGGACTTTCAGGCACCATGCTTTATCAGATAGGGAACCCCAACCCTTCTGTTGCCTGACTGGCACTCTGTCTAAAAACTTTCTAGGGTTGCTGCTTCTCACACAAGTCTGTAGGGGGCAGATTGCTGACTGAAATGTGGAACAACTCTTCAATTGCCCTTTATTTTAGATTCTAAAGGCTTGCTTCTGCCACCCTCCACCCAATGACATGAACACACCACCCCCTTTTCCAAAGGCTTGCTGGTGGCCCACCACCACCTAGACTTGAACACATCACCCCTTTTTCCAAAGGCTTGCTTGTGGCCCTCACCACCCAGACTTGAATGGGATGACTGTCTCTTGTCAGAATCAATGCTGAGCCAGGGAGGCTCCACTCAGGCAGCTAGAACACACAGCCTGGCAATCTTCCAGCCTCTTGGGCTTGGCTCATTTAGCCTACCACCCAAACTTGCACGGGATGACTGTCTCCCTCAGAATTAAATGCTGAGCCAGGGAGGCTTCACTCAGGCGGCTAGAACACCAGCCTGGCAATCTTCCAGTCTCTTGGGCTTGGCTCATTTAGCCCACCACCCAAACTTGCATGGGATGACTGTCTCCCTCAGAATTAAATGCTGAGCCAGGAAGGCTCCACCCAGGCGGCTAGAACACACAGCCTGGCAATCTTCCAGTCTCTTGGGCTTGGCTCATTTAGCCCACCACCCAAACTTGCATGGGATGACTGTCTCCCTCAGAATTAAATGCTGAGCCAGGGAGGCTCCACCCAGGCAGCTGGCAATCTTTCAGCCGTTAGAGGGCTTCCCGCCTCTAACATTCCTTTTAGCCCTCTGCTTTGTTCTCCCGCCTCTGACTGATTCTTCTCTGGCAACTCTTCTCTGCCCTGAGGCACTTTGATCACATGCAGGTTTCTGGCCTACTCATCATCATCATCATCATCATCATCATCATCATCATCATCATCACATACACTTCAAATTGACCTGATACAGTTTGGACTAACTTTTGCACATGATACAAGACATCAAATAGTTCCATTTGCTTACACTTGGATCACCCATCCCAGTCCCCGTCCCCTCCCACTCCAGCAACAATTTATCAGTTTTTATTGGCTTTAATACACTTAATCTCAGTCCTTTGTCTTCTCGCTGGAGACGCCTGGAGGGAAATTCCTTTTCCCCCTGTGCTTCTGCTTCTCTTTGCCCGCTTCTCGGCAGCACAGGGACAGTCTCTCTTTAGCGGGGGGGGGTGTTTTCTGATGTCTGCCCCCCTTCTGCTTGCTGCTGCTTAGCTAGCCACTCACCATGGCCCTCCCCTTAGCAACTGGACAGTCTAAGTTCAAAATCTGAGTCCTTCTCCCGTGGGAGAGATGTAGGGCAGGACGTGCCCTCCCCCCCCAAAGTCTGGACAACTTTTCTGGGGCACATAGCACAACAAAATCACTCACCAAATGGCTGTTGCCCTCCTTCACACAAGTCTCTCAAGAGAGGCTTTCTGGTCTTCTGCCCCCCTGGAAAAACAGGCACGCACACAGCCTATTTCTTCTTCTCTTTGCCTCGGGCTCCTCCAGCTCCGGTTCTCTTGGATCTCACAGCCGCCATCTGCTCACTGCTGGGCACACGGATGCAGGTCGCCTTCCCCCATCCACAGCTTTCTTGCACTCGATGGGGATGTTAGGATCTTCTTCCGCTTAATCACTGGCAGCTCCCAGCCTCTGGTACTTTTGGATTACACACTTGCTGCCCTCTGCTCACATGCTGGGGCACACAGGCTGTTCTGGAACTTTTTGCAGTTTGCTTTCTTTGCTTACTCACTCAACAGTTGAGATTTCTTGCTCTCAACGCTCCCGCTGGCAGCTAGGCTTCCACAGACTGGGGTAGCCCCTTCCAAGCAATCTGAACGTTTTCCCTGAGGCTCAATCTCACACTTCAATCTCTAAAAAACAACAAACCTCTACTCAATGTACCAAAGTCTCCCCAATCTTCCTTATTTGCCCACGTGCACCCACTCTGTGGTTCAGTTTCGAATCCCACCTCTGCAACCATGTGAAGGAAGGGGGGCTGGCTGACCCGCCACAGCCCACCCTTTCCTACCCAAAGGCCCAAGACCCCCAGAGATCTCAAGGTGCCAGACTGCCAGCCTCAGCTCTGCAATCCTACTTGAATCTCTGTTCAGGGACTTGCCGTTGACTATAACCTGGATTTAGAGCTGAACCAAGCAGAGCAACCACAAACACCATGTGGGGTAAAAACCAAGAAGGTTTATTCAGGTAGCATATTACAACAAAAGGTGGGAAATGAGGTAAGGACACAAAAATAGAGAGACACTTTGGTACACAGACAGTAGAGCTACAAAATAACAAAAACAACTGATTCCTTATATCTTCCAGGCACACACTAGTTACCTGGGGGCTGGTTCTCTTCAGGGTTGGTTTCAGCACAACCCTGCCATCCGAGGAGACTACCACACCTACCCTAAGGTCCGAGATGAGTAGCCCTCCTCCGGGCTTGCCTTTGCCAAAGCCCTCATTCAGCTAATTTCACCAGGAGCTACCTGGGGCCGGATCCTGAGGCCAGCCCGAAGGCTTGGACCTCCGCGTAGTTTGCTGCCATGATCCACAGCAACGACACGACGACAAAAGACAAAAGCCACACCTTGGCAATATATCTTTCCCCCCCTCCCCTCCTCCTTTCTGTAGCTCTGCTGCTTCTAGCCAATCAGGATGAACTTTACCTGGCCCAGGCAGAGGAGGGGTGACTCATGATTACTGGGCCTGAACCACATTTGCATATGAAAGCCGGGTCACTGTAGACTAGACCCGCTTTTCAGGACTTTCAGGCGCCATGCTTTATCAGATACCGTATTTTTCTGTCTATAAGACGCCCCCATGTATAAGACGCCCCCCACTGGGCAGTTTTGCAACTGCGCGGTTCTCTCCTTGGCTTACTTCCGTGTATAAGACAACCCTCAATTTTTAGTCTAGCAATTTTAGGAAAAAGTATAGTCTTATACATGGAAAAATACTGTACTTTATGCACATTTCACCTTCTCCCACCCTGCAGCCGGGACCACCTGGTTTACACATGAGGAGGTGTGTGTGTGAGTGTGTGTGTAGGAACCCCCAGAGGCGCTTTTCTCCACATTTAACATTAATCACTTTTTTTTTTCTAAACTAAGTCCCAGATACCTTCTTGGCATGGTGTGCAGGGGAGGAGCATCCTCTGTTTCCATTTGTAACACCTGCCTAGCCTATATGAAAACAATTTTCTTCCTTCCTGCCTTTAGTTTTATATATCAGCTCAAGCCCTGTGCTCATGATTTCATAGATTTCATATATCATAGAGCTGGAAGGAGCCTACAAGGCTATCGAGTCCAACCCCCTGCTCAATGCAGGCAACTAGAGGAGGGGTCTCCCATCCAAGTAATAACCAGGCCTGACCCTGCTTAGCTTCCCATGCTCAGACAAGCTGAGCCAGCGTGAGCCACAGGCCTGTATCCCCATCCCCACTTCCTACCCATTTTCTGCGGAATCTACTAAAAGAATCTAACTTTCCCCCTTCTGCAAGATCCAACAAAAAGGCAGCTACAGCCTCCATTTGTCATATTGAGCCCTAAAGTTAGGGTCAAACAACCATGAAGGGGAGCCCTAGCTAACAAAGCATCTCAGCCCCAGTGACAAGGTGTCAAGATAATAAGAGGTTAAGCAGACAGGTGAGTTAAGCACTTGTGCAAGTTTAGCAACAGGACAAGGATGCCGAGGCAGTCAACCCTTCCCCCCTTCTGAAAGTAAATAACTTGGCTTTGCAGGTTAAGAAACTTAATTTTAAAAAGCTATCAAGCCAGCAGGGCTGGGAGGGCTAGCCACTGTATTGCACGGAATCTTGTGGCAAACTTATTATAGCTTAAACAGTTTGTTTAACCAACAGAGACGAGTTAGTGGATAAAGTGGCAGTTTCGGGAACTCTGGGGGAAAGTGACCATGTTATACTTGAGTTCTTGATTCTAATGGAAGCAAAAGCTGAGTGTAGCCAAACACGTACCCTGGATTTTAGGAAAGCCAATTTTAACAAACTCAGAACAATGATTAGTAAGATCCCATGGCAAGCGACTCTCACGAGAAAGGGAGCCCAGGAGGGGTGGGAGTTTTTAAAAAAGGAAATTTTAAAGGCACAATTGCAAACAATTCCCACAAGGAAAAAAGGCAGAGGGCAACAGAAGAAGCCAATGTGGCTTCACAATAAACTCAAAGATGACCTGAAAACAAAAAAGGACACGTATAGGAAGTGGAAGGAAGGACAGGCTACAGGGGAAGAGTACAGGCAGGTAGCACAGAACTGCAGGAATAGTGTCAGGAAGGCTAAAGCTGAGAATGAGCTAAGGTTAGCGAGGAATGCTAAAAGCAACAAAAAAGCTTTCTTCAGATACATGCACAGTAAAAGACAGAAGAAAGAACTGGTGGTTCAACTACGCGATGAGGATGGCAAATTGATAACAGAAGACAAAGAAAAGGCAGAAGTGTTCAATTCCTACTTCGGCTCGGTCTTCTCCCAAAAGAGGGTCTATGACCCCCCTGGCAAACCTGAAGTGCAGACTGAAGGGGCAGAATTGCAGCTTGAGATTGATAGGCAAATGGTCAAGGAGCACCTGATTACTCTGAACGAGTTTAAATCTCCAGGTCCTGATGAGCTGCATCCTAGAGTAATAAAGGAACTGGCAGAAGAACTCTCAGAACCACTGTCTATTATCTTTGAGAAATCATGGAGGACAGGTGAAGTGCCAGACGACTGGAGGAGGGCAAATGTTGTTCCCATCTTCAAAAAGGGCAAGAAGGAGGAACCTGGGAACTATAGGCCAGTCAGTCTGACATCAATCCCCGGGAAGATTTTTGAGCAGATTATAAAGAAGTCAGTCTGCAAGCACCTTGAAAACAATGCAGTGATTACTAGAAGCCAGCATGGATTTGTCAAGAACAAATCCTGTCAGACTAATCTGATCTCATTTTTTGATCAGGTAACCTCCCTTGTGGACTGTGGGAATGCTGTGGACATTATATACCTGGACTTCAGCAAAGCATTCGACAAAGTGCCTCATGATATCCTGATTAGTAAGCTAGCTAAGAGTGGGCTAGATGGAACAACTATCAGGTGGATCCACAATTGGCTACAGAATCGGACTCAAAGAGTGCTTATCAATGGTTCCTTCTCAAACTGGGGAGAGGTAACGAGCGGGGTACCACAGGGCTCGGTCCTGGGCCCGGTGCTCTTCAACATTTTTATTAATGACTTGGATGAGGAGGTACAGGGAATGCTTATCAAATTTGCAGATGACACAAAGTTGGGTGGAACAGCTAATACTCTGAAAGACAGAAACAAAATTCAAAGTGACCTCGATAGGCTGGAGCGCTGGGCCGAAAACAACAGAATGAAATTTAATAGGGATAAATGCCAAGTGCTGCACCTAGGGAGAGGAAACCAAATGCAGAGTTACACAATGGGGGACACTTGGCTCAACAATACTACAAGTGAGAAGGATCTTGGAATTGTGGTAGATCACAAACTGAATATGAGCCAGCAATGCGATGTGGCTGCAAAGAAGGCAAATGCAATTTTGGGCTGTATTAATAGAAGTATAGCTTCCAAATCGCGGGAAGTGATAATTCCCCTTTACTCGGCACTGGTTAGGCCTCATCTTGAGTACTGCGTCCAGTTCTGGGCACCTCACTTTAAGAAGGACATAGACAAACTGGAGAGGGTTCAGAGGAGGGCAACAAGGATGATAAAGGGACTGGAAACAAGGTCCTATGAGGAGAGACTGAAAGAACTGGGCATGTTTAGCCTTCAGAAGAGGAGACTGAGGGGAGATATGATCGCACTCTTCCAGTATTTGAAGGGATGTCACACAGAGGAGGGCAAAGATCTCTTCTCGTTCATCCCAGTTTGCAGGACACGGAATAAATGGGCTCAAGTTACAGGAACCCAGATTCCACCTAAACATCAGGAAAAATTTCCTGACTGTCAGAGCAATAAGACAATGGAATCAACTACCTAGGGAGGTGGTGGGCTCTCCCACTCCGGAGGCATTCAAGGTGCGGCTGGACAGCCATCTGTCAGAGATGCTTTGACCTAGATTCCTGCATTGAGCAGGGGGTTGGACTCGATGGCCTTGTAGGCCCCTTCCAACTCTACTTTTCTATGATTCTATGATTCTATGATTAATCAGATGCAGAAAGTGTTATCTCAATTACCAGTATATATCCACAATGCTGAAGTTGCTTACTTATTTGTATGAAACTTTGAAAGAGAGCTCAGTCTTTCAAAGTGAAGGGCAGAGCAATCCTATGGCAGCTAGGCAGCATCTAGACGGCCATAGGATTTTTCAGATTCCCAGCTACAAGATCAGACCACTAGCCCTCACCCTCAGAGTCGGCACAGAAAGAACCGTGCCAGCTGCTTCTCCAAGGTTGTAAGAGCAACCTCTGAGAAGGACTTTGGCGGGTGTTCCTGGGGCAGGGAGGGGAGGAGCCTGGTGCTGTCAAGATATGAGATGTCCCCGCAGCGCCTCAGCCTCCTTCCCTCCTGCTCTGAAGCTCCGCACGTAGATGGGTAAAACTGGCCGCCTAAGTGCTTTGCAGAACGAGAGGAACGCAGAGGCGACCATCACCTCTGCGTTCCTCCTGCCTGCATAGGATGCCCGTAATCCTGCAAGTTTGGAGGGTTATGGGCATCCCCATAGGATTACACCCTAAGGAACTAATGTTTAAATGACCCTGCACCCCAAACTAAGTAGAGGGCTACCCCATAGCATATATCTCCATAATCAGAAGAACGCCTTTTCAAAATAAACAAAATTATCACCAACCAAAGCAGTCATTTTGGCACAACGTTTATCTGTGATGACCCCAGATGAAAATAACCCATAAGGAGCTGGGACAGTACAACCCTACAATGAACATTGTGCCATCCCAAATCATGTACCCACACATCCAGGAGGAGCGTGTCCTCTATCAGATGGCATGGAGTCACGTGCAACCTAAAGCTTTCTGTGTGCATAGGGCACTCTCAAATTGGTGCATTTTGCAGAGGACAACTGCTTTGGGGGAGTTTCCTGCCATCTCAACCAGCAGATGACCAGATTGCTGCAGATGGAGCCAGGCAAGTTCCTTGTATTTCAAGTTGCTCAGGACAATGAAGCAACCGTGGCACCTGGGGAGGTTTCTATGCTAATACTAGAAGCCTCCAAGCCAAAATGGAGAGCTGGAGTGCCTGGTTTTAAAGGAGGACATACTTTCGTCTTCCAGACCAGAGCACTCCCGGTGATCTGGAGATGGAAAATGAAATCAGGGAGGCTTCCAAACAAGAACATGTTGTAATGGGTGACTTCAATTACCCCCACATTGACTGAATAAATGCATGTTCCAGTCATGACAAAGAGGTTATAGATTTCATAGATCTTATAGAGTTGGAAGGAGCCTACAAGGCTATCGAGTCCAACGCCCTGCTCAATGCAGGAAACTAGAGGAGGGGTCTCCCATCCAAGTAATAACCAGGCTTGACCCTGCTTAGCTTTCCACACTCAGACAAGCTGAGCCAGCATAAGCCACAGGCCTGTTACATCTCTTGATGCCTCAAGGGTGCAATCCCATGCAAGTTTAGGCACCTCTTTTGGGAGAAGATCAAGCCGAAGTAGGAATTGAACACTTCTGCCTTTCCTTGTCTTCTGTTATCAATTTGCCATCCTCATTGAGTAGTTGAACCACCATTTCTTTCCTCTGTCTTTTACTATGCATGTATCTGAAGAAAGCTTTCTAGTTTTTAGCTCACTCTGCGGGCGCCTTGCGCTGCTGCGCCAGCTCTCTACCTGGGAGCCCCATGGAGGCGAGGCCGCTCGCTGTGCGGGTGCCTCGCTTCGCTGCCTTGCGCCGCTTTGCCGGCTCCCTCTCGCTCTGCGGGCGCCTCCCAAGCAGGGAGCAGGCAAAGCGGCAGCGCGAGGTGCACGCAGAGCGAACGACGGCCAGGGCTCCTTCTCTTCACCTCCACGGGGTGCTTTGCTAGCGTGGAGCCACTCCAGCTGCTTCCTACCATCGCAAGCGGCGCCCGCGGCGCCTGCAGTCCCGTCGCGTCACATCCGGCCCCGTCAATGATGGACAGCGCGGGCAGCTCGCCTCTCCACGAGCCGCCGCTTGCAATGGTAGGAAGCAGCTGGAGCGGCTCAGGGAGATGCACCTCGGGCGCCTCAAGGGAACGGCGGCCAAGCCCGGCTGCGCCGCGCCCCCAGGGAAGCCCCCGCCTGCTGGACACTCCTGGCAGAGCGAGTGGAGGCAGGCGAGGCGTGGCCAGGACCCCGGGAGCCGGCACATCAAAGCAAGTTTCCCCATTATAAATAATGGGAACTCTGCTGATTCATTCCACAACCATTTAATCACTGCTTTGTCAGCTCCCTCCATGGGGCTCCCTGCCAGGGAGCCGGCAAAGCAGTGATTAAATGGTTGTGGAACGAATCATCTGAGTTCCCATTATTTCTAATGGGGAAACTTGCTTTGATGTACGAGTATTTTGGATTACGAGCATGGTTCCGGAACGAATTATGCTCGTAATCCAAGGTATTACTGTATCAGGTTTTCATAAGCACCCAGAGTTTGATGCCCAAAGATCCCTCATGTATGTGTTTGGGTTACAAGTATGCAATATGCATACCATGTAAATTAAAGCATATATCTTAATATCTGGCAGGCAGTATTGGAGGCCTTCATGTTACAGGGCAAATCCAGAATGTAAATGACATGTTTGCATAGAATGAGGAGCTGATACAGAGAAATTGGAAAAAGGAAGGAAGGAAGAGGAAACACAGATAGCATAGGATTGCAACCTTAATGTCCGTGCACTTTCATCTGCACCAGAGATTATAGATTTCATAGATCATAGATTAGATGCATGGGAGTTTTAACCTTTTAAATTTAACCTCCTAGGAAGGAAGCTGAACTCCCAAGAATCACAATATTGGCAACTCACACTAATAACACTTTCATCAGAGGGCAAAAATGGACAAAATAGGGACAGTGATGGACCAGGGGCAGGTACCCTAAAACCTGGAAGGAATGTACCAAAGCAACAGACCACCGAGGGCAGTCCTGGCCCAACTATCCTGCCCCCCCAAGTGAGGTGGTGCTGCCACTGCCAGCCCACCCGCTCACTCAGCCAGTGACTTGGACGGCCTGCCTAGACAGCCGGCCACGCACGGGCTCCTGCCTGCCCGGCTCTCCCGCCTTGGGCCCCAGCCACAGGGCTTCTGTGAGAAGCCAGCCAAACTCCCACGAGAGGTCGGCCCCTACGAGCACCCACGGCTGGAAGAAGGAGCAGCGGCGCACCCAGCAGGCTACTCTGGTGAGCTCTGCCAGCCACTGTCTTGCTGTGGCAAATGCCACAGCGGGAGAGCGGCTGGCTGGGGGGCGGGGCTCTCCAGAGCATGCACTGGCTGCAGCGGGGAGGCAGCAGTGGCCCTCCTGGTGGGGCTGGGAGGAGCACGGTGCAGTTTGCCACTCTTCCTGCGCCGTGGCTTGATGAGCCTGCACGCTACTCGGGCTGGCCCAGACCAAGGTGAGAAGGTGCCAGACCTCAGTACCTCCTTCCAGGGTGCCTATGAGGAGGAGGAGGAATGCTGGGGAGAACCTTGGCAAGAGCAAACACCTTCACGGGGGACGGGCTGTGGTGTTTTCCCTTTAACTCTCCACCCACCCAGTTTCAGAAAAACAGGCCTTGTTGACCAGGCCAGGCACTTTAGTTGCTATTTGGGGCTCCTCTTTTCCTGGAAGTGGCTGTATGGAACAGAGGAGATTTCATTTAGCCCTTTATTTAATGTCAGGAGCAGAATATACGCCTGATGTTTCTCCTGCAGATTAAAAAGCTTTCAGAGCAGTTAGTTGTGTGTCGGGGGTGGTGGTGTCGGGGGGCCTGCTTCCTTTGCTATGGTGCTAACAACTTTCCAGAATCTTCTTTCTGGCCTGTTAGTGACTGAAAAGAGCAGCTCACAAGCTGGGCCAAAATGCTGGGCCAAATGTCCACAGAACAGACATACTGATATGTGACGTTTTGTAGCTTCTATTCTTTTCTATGTGGCTTGTGCAGAAGATCTTCCCAGTGGTGAATGGTGCCCAAGAGATTTGTCTGCCTCCCATTCAGCTTCACTTAACAGCAGCTCTGCCACACTTTCCCTCATGTTAAGACCACCTCTGTTCACATGAACCAGGGAGGGGAACCTCCGGCACATGGCTCTAGCCCAGCCCGTGGACATTTCCCCTGTGGCCCATGGAGACTTTGGTTTCCTCCGCAGGCCCTGCCCCCTTCCCAAGCCCCACCCCGGGAGTCTACCAGGGAAGGGGGCAAGAATGCCCCTGTTATCGCAGATCATTGATTGGGATCTGCAGGAGGGTTCCCCCCCCTTCCCAAGCCCCCCCCTTCCCAAGCCCACCCCCCCCCGAGGCTACTGGAGGCTTGTGAAGGTGGCATGGAGAGGAGAGGAATCCCCCTGAAGATGCCGATCGATGGTCGGAGATAGCAGGGGGGGCTACGTGCTTTGCCCTTCAGGGAAAGTGGCCCTGACATGGAGCCCTGGCTGGAGCTCAGCAGGGGAATGAGGACATCGCAGGGCATGTCCACACCCACTCTGTTATCTGGCCCATGGAAGGCAGGAGGCATTTAGCCCTTCCCTTGACATAAGCCTTGAAGCCTGCTCAACAGCCTGCTGAGTAAGCCACAGTGGCCCCAGCTGCAGAGAGCACCGGGGCCGGGTGAGCGTTTAGAGAGTATTGTCCTTTATATTAAATTCTGGCTCAAGCCTACCCAGGAAACCCAGCCCCCCCCCCCCATTGGATGTCTGGGTAGCAGTCTTCCCCAACTCCCCCCCCCCACACACACACACACATACCCAAGATATGGGCAACCAACCATATTTATTCAAATTAATGTAAAAATACCCAGTGCATCTGCCTCCTCCCAATATCGAGGTATGCCAATGGAAGTCTGTCTCTTTTGGCCTCACAGTTAGTAAGGTGGCTTCTGTCACTCCTTTTAGCCCCTGCAGCTCCAGGCCAATAGGAATGGCCAAACCACACCCAAACTGCTAGTATAGCTCAAAACCTCCCATTCTAGTCATGCTTTCAACCAGGAAGGCTTTGTTATTTCTGTCAGTAGGAATTATTACAGCATAGAATCTCTGTGGCAAAGCATAGCAGTTCTCTATTTCAAGCATTCAATGGGAAGATAGTTCTGCCCTTATAGACCCAGCAGGTGTCATGGCCCTGGGTGTCATGCCTCCTCTGGGGGAATCTTCTTCAAAGGAAGAGTTGGAGCTCCTGGAGGTAAAAGAAGTGAGGACGAGCAGCCCATGACAGGAGACCAGGAGATGGATCAGGTGGAGCCTGGGCCCTCAGAGATGTTTGTGGTGCCTGTGGAGGAGAGGTCCACTTCTGAGATGGAGGCTGAGCAACCACCTAGCCCTCATCTCAAAAGACATGCCAGAACCATCTCTGAGTCTGAGAAGAAGTGCCCAATTGCACAGGAAGGCACCTCTTGGGTAAAGCACTCCTCATGGGCAGAGCCCTCCTCATGAGGAGGACTTCTTCCAGAAGCCTCTGCTGTGCTGCAGCTGTACCTGGGTGTGGGCTGGAAGTGGAAGACCTGGCTATGTAAGCCTTCAGCTGAGATTTGTTATCTGCTGGAATGACACCTTGATTCAGCTCCCAGTACCTTTGAGACCTTGCGCTTCCTTGGACTGATCTCTCATGCTTGGATTCCTGGTAAGGACCTGCTTTTGGACTGCCCTTTTCCCCAGACTGTGTCATGCCTGGCCCAAGCCCAGGCCAGAAGGACTCTACAGATGAAGACCCTGCCACTACAGAGCCTAAAGACCCTGTGGGACCCCCTGACCATAGTGGGAACCCAAGCGCCCCTGGCATTGGTGCATGAGCTACACCAGGCCCTTCAATTGTCGTGTACCCTGAGGAACCCCCAGACAAGGACTCCTGAGGACTGGACTTTGCCCCTTGGAGCAGAGGAGGAGGCCGGGCATCCACCCAGCCTAGAGCACACTGGCCCCAGAAAGGGGAGGCAAAGGGCACGTCTCAAGGACTGCAGCAACAAAGCTACTTGGGAGTAAAGGACTCCTTGTGAGTAGAGGAGGTCCTGGCATGGTAATGGACTGGATGAGTGCCAGTAAACTGAGACTCAGTCCAAACAAGATGGAGGTAGTGTTAGTGGGTAGTTCGCCTGCCCGGATGAGTGATCTTCAACCTGTTCTGGAGGGGGCTGCACTCCCCCTAAAGCAGTGATGGCGAACCTTTTTGAGCCCGAGTGCCCAAACTGCAACACAAAACCAACTTATTTATTTCAAAGTGCCAACACTGCAATTAAACCTGAATACCGAGGTTTTAGTTTTAGAAAAACAACTCATACAGTTGTCCGAACTAATTAACATCTTTTGTCTTAAAAGAAAAACACAATAGAGCTTTCAATGATACAAACAGTTTTTTGTTGGGAAAAAAATCAACTAAAAAAATTATTATAGCACTACATTGTACACATAGCCTGAAGGGAATTTATACAAACTTTTTAAATAATTAGGCACATGTATTTTTGGATAAGGGATTCTCAACTTGTAATATGATTATATGCCAGACTGAAATTGTATGGGGTAAGCTTTACCCCGGGTCCTTTCCCTGCTTCTACAGGTGTCGGATTAGTAAAAGTCAACCTGTACTAGGATGAGCAAGATAAACAAGAAAACTAAACGTGCTTAACACATTTTAAACACTTTATGTCTTGGACTGCAAACACTGCATTAGGTAAAAGTTTGCATTGGGCATGCTTTTGCACAATTAATGTGATTTTTGCTATTGCATGCATGCTGATAATTTGTCAAACCTTGGCTCATACTCCGTTAGTTTGAGAGCAACACATGCAGCACTCAGGTCAACTGTTAGGGCTTTACATCCAAGCCATGCTCTGTGCATCATTCTTCACAATCTTTTAAATGTGATAACAATGTAGAAAAGAATTCTGTAACAGGAATTCTAGAATAAAATCATTCTGTTCCACACTGTGAGAAAGAACAAGATCATTAGTGTTTTGCAGAAGGGGGCGGTCTTTTCGTGATCTGGTGACCAATGGCTCGAGTGCCCACAGAGAGGTCCCTGCGTGCCAGCTGTGGCACCCGTGCCATAGGTTCGCCATCACTGCCCTAAAGGATCAGGTTCGTAGTTCGGGGGTGTGTGTGTCAAGGTTCCACCTGTACCAGGACACCTTGATCAGCTCCTTAAAGATATCTGCCTCTTTAGGAGTCCCTCCTGTCTCAGGATGCCAATTCTTTGCCTTGTACCGTCTCTTCCCCGTAACGTGGGATTAGGCCTTAGGTGTGGTGCAAAAGACACTCCAGACAACTTGCTGTTAACAGTAACTGTTTACTTTAGTAAATATTGGTATAATTGATTCACAAAAACGTAAGGTAATTACACAAATAGAGCTGTATAGTTTCAAAAAGCAGGTATAATAGAAATAAAATAAATAATAACGCAGTTCTCTCTAACCTAGGTACTCTTTCACCTGTAACCTTAATAGAGATTCCTTCTCAGCCTAGCCCTGGCTGTTCTGCATTCTTCAGTGATATTCAGACTCTGCTTCTCTGTCTGCTCACTGCTTCTTGGTGCCTGAAGAACCCTTCCTCTCTCCAATTTCGCTCTCTCTATCTGCCACACACTGCATCTCCAGATCCACTCTTTTATATACACTCTCCCAGAACTGGAAGGTTACAATCCTGTGACCTCAAACTGGGGAAATGAAACTTAACTCTATTAAGGGGAAAAGGAGACTTCTCTCAATGAAAAGGAAACTTTAACTCTAAGAGGGGAAAATGAAACTCACAAATGCCCCCTCCCATCAGGAGATGTTTGGGCCTACAGGCTGCAAACTAACTCAGGCCTGTGTAGGCCTCAATCTTTCACAGGGTGCTCTTGGATCCAGCGCTGTCACTAGGGGCCCAGGTGGACTCGGTGGCATGGAGCACCTTTTATCTGCTTAGGCTGATACACCAACTATGTCCTTATCGGGACAGAGATAGCCTAGCTACAGTTATCCATGGTCTGCTAACCTCTCAGCTGGATTACTACAATGCGTTGTTCTGCCTTTGAAGATGGTCCAGAAACTTCAGCTGGTCCAAAATAGGGCAGCGAGATTGTTAACGGGGACTGGCCGACGTGATCATATTATGCCAGTACTTTTCCATCTGCACTGGCTGCCAGTCCACGTATGGGCCCAATTCAGAGTGCTGGTATTAACATTCCAAGCTTGGAGCCGGGTTACTTGAAGGATCGTCTCCTCCTATTTATACTTTCCCAGACCCCAAGATCATCTTCAGTGTCCTTCTCCAGGAGCTCCTGCCAAAGGAAGCAAGGCTAGTAAGAAGAGGGCCTTTTCTGCTGTGGCACCCCTGTTGTGGAATGAGCTCCCCAGAGAGGCTCGTCTGGTGCCTACACTGCACCCTTTTTGACACCAGGTGAAGGCCTTTTTATTTTCCCAGGCATTCAGTTTCCCAGATAATCCCAAATCAGTAGTTCCTCTTCATTGCGATTGATTTGCAATCTTTCTCTCTTCTTTCTCTTTCCCTCTTGGAGGAAAATTGCCCTCACCCCATGCAATTAAACCAATTTCACCAATGGATTTTTTTTTTTTCTAAGTTCATTTGCCATGTGTGTGGGGTGTGTGGATGTGTGAGCAGAATTGTACACAGTATTCCAAGTGTGTTTACACTTGTACACATCAAAAACAAAGCACATCCTTTGGGCAGAAATATCCCCCAATCTGAGGAGAGCAGTGGACTGGTATAAGGTGTGTGTGTGTGAGAGAGAGACTGAGAGAGAGAGAGAGAGAGAGAGAGAGAGAGAGAGACTTGCTCAGAAATATCCCAGTTTTAGAAGAAAATCCCTTCTTTTGCTTCTATGAAAATGTCCATGTGCAGGGGAAATTTTTCCTAGAACTATAAACACTGGTCTGGAAGGAAGGAAGGAAGGAACGAACAATAATGCCACCCCCTTCCCCCTGAGCCAGAGAGCCCGTCCCCTCAGATTTCAGGAGAGGCAAGCAGTGTATTTGACTGGCCTGTGTGTTCTTGCTATTGTGTGCCTTTCTCTTTCAGGAAATGACTGTGCGGAGTAGCATTAAGCCCTCTGTTTTGGACATTGGGAAAGCACGTAAACCAGACATTACTCCTGCAGATTGAAAAGCTTTCAAGGCACTTTAGGGCTGCCTCTCTCATTATGGTACTAATCTCTTCCCAGAATCCTCTTCTGCCTCCCAACAAACAATTGTTGATGAGCTTTGGAAATGGCCTGGCGCTAAGAGCTGAGCCAGGATGCAGCTACCTGAACTAAGGCAGTGAAGGAGTTCCACAAGGCCTTGAAGAGTTTCTGGAATTCAAAGGAGGAGCAGCAGAAATACCTACAGTAATGTAGTGTTTTCCAACATTTTTAGCGAAATACACAATACTGTTTTTGCAGCTGCAGCAGTCAAAAGTAGAAGATTTCTGTGCTTTATGAAAGCCTGACCCCTCCATCTAGGATGCTCTTCCCCCTCCTGCTGAGATGGGGCTACTTCCCACTGCTGCCAGAATTTGGACTTGTTCTAGTTTGGGCGAATGGTGGAACGCCCTCTGACTGGGAAAACAGAGACGGTCCATCTCCCACTCTCCAAGCAGATGCTGTGTCTGGTTTGTGCTCTGCATCTGCTTTGTAAGATTAAACTCCCCCCCCCCCCGCCCAGTGCTGTAGGCCCGATCCAAGTGGGCTCTGGCCCTGGGGTGATTTTAGTCAGAGGAAGGGACACCCGGAGGCCCCGTCTACGGCGCTGTTCCTAAAGCATGCCCTACACTGTTGTTTTACTGCCTGTTTGACTTGCCTTGCAGGGCATGGCTGATGGGCTCCTGTGAGCATTTTCATGGTTACATGTACAACATCATGGACCTCCCATATTAACCCTAGTTTGGTCCTTTAAAGAAGAAAATGGCTGCTTAAAAACTTACTCAGCGGCTGGATGCTGCCTAGCTGTAAAATGCCAAGTGTTGCACCTAGGGAAAGGAAACCAAATGCAGAGTTACAGAATGGGGGACACTTGGCTCAACAATACTACAAGCAGGGATGTTGAAGAGTCCTTGGTCTCGAGTCATGAGTCGAGTCACGAGTCTTTGGACCCGAGTCTCGAGTCCGAGTCCAAGTCCTTGGTCCAAAATGGTGACTCACGAGTCACGAGTCACTCCCAAAGCTGACTCCACGAGTCCCTATTCAAATCAATGGGGGGTTTTCCCCAACAAAATAAGGCTACTTCAGATGTGTGGCTTAAATAAATTCTAGGCACAAGTGTGCCTTTTTATTTCAAAACTCTGCAACTGATTTTGACAAGAACAGACCAGGCAGACAAACCCAAAATAACCAGGCAGGCAGAGGAGGCAGGGAACCCCAAAGCAGGCAGGCAGAGGCCTTTGTCTTGGACCCTGGTTTACAGAAGATCTCAGGGAACTGAAGCGGAAAGGACGACGACTGGAGCGCCGATGGCGAAAAACTCGACTCATATCCGATAAGACACGTCATAGAGAGCATCTTCGCTCCTATGGGGTGGCAATACGTGCAGCGAAGAAAGTTTTCTTCTCTGCACGCATTGCGTCTGCGAATTCGCGTCCAGCAGAACTGTTCAGGGTGGTGAGGGGTCTAACGCAGACACCTTCCCCCCTGAACCCGATTTTAGAGCCTACGGTTGCTCGCTGTGATGCCTTTAACAATCATTTCACAGATAAAATCTCTCGGATAAGAGCCGACTTAGACGCCCTCATTGTAGCAGAAGCAGACAATGGAGTGTCCAGCAACTCCGCAAGTAGGATTACACTGGATCAGTTTCAGTTGGTGAGTACCGAGGACGTGGACAAGCTGCTTGGCCGAGTGAAGAGGACTACCTGCCCTCTCGATCCCTGTCCTTCCTGGTTGGTTGTCCAAGGAGGAGATGCAGTTGGACTACAAGTACAGCGTATTGTTAATGCATCTCTCCAGGGAGGGAATTTTCCATCATGTTTGAAAGAAGCGGTGGTGCGGCCGCTTCTGAAAAGGCCCTCCCTGGATCCCTTGGACCTTAACAATTATAGACCAGTGTCCAATCTTCCATTTTTGGGCAAGGTGATCGAGAGGGCGGTTGCCTTCCAACTCCAAGCAGTTTTGGATGACACCGATTTTCTAGACCCATTTCAAACTGGCTTCAGAGCAGGACACGGAGTTGAGACTGCTATGGTCGCCTTAGTAGATGATCTGCGCCTGAGTACCGACAGGGGGAGTGTGTCCCTGTTGGTGCTTCTGGACCTCTCAGCGGCTTTCGATACCATCGACCATGGTATCCTTCTGGAACGCCTGAGGGGACTGGGAATCGGGGGCACTGTGCTTCAGTGGTTCCGGTCCTACCTCTCGGGTAGGTTCCAGATGGTGATGCTTGGGGATAGCTGCTCCTCCAAAAAGGAGCTGCTATGTGGCGTGCCACAAGGAGCTATTCTTTCCCCAATGCTATTTAATATCTACATGAAACCGCTGGGAGAGATCATCCGGAGGCATGGGGCGGGGTGCTATCAGTATGCTGATGACACCCAAATATATTTCTCTATGCCTTCGTCAACAGCATCAGCTAAGGATAGTGTGTCTCCTCTGAATAAATGCCTGGAGGCAGTAATGGGCTGGATGAGGGAAAACAAACTGAAACTGAATCCAGACAAGACGGAGGTGCTTGCTGTCAAAGGCCACAACCTGGGTTTGGAGGTATGTCAACCAGTTCTGGATGGGGTTACACTCCCCCTGAAAGACTGTGTTCGCAGCTTAGGGGTGCTCCTGGATCCGTCGCTCCAAATGACATCCCAGATAGATGCGACGGCTAGGAGTGCCTATTATCAGCTTCGGCTGATACGCCAGCTGCGCCCCTTCCTAGAGTTGGAAGACCTAAAGACGGTAGTGCACGCACTGGTAACTTCGAGGCTCGACTTCTGTAATGCGCTGTACATAGGGCTACCTTTATACCTAGTCCGGAAACTTCAATTAGTGCAAAATATGGCAGCCAGACTGGTTGCTGGTACACCTAGGGGTGCCCACATCACACCAGTTTTAAAAGCACTCCACTGGCTGCCAATCAGTTTCCGGGCGAAGTATAAAGTGTTGGTTATTACCTTTAAAGCCCTACATGGTTTGGGTCCAGGCTACCTACGGGATCGCCTTCTCCCGTACAATCCACCCCGCACACTTAGGTCCTCTGGGAAGAATCTGCTTCAGTCAGCCAAAACTAGGCTGACTAGCATTACCCAGAGGACCTTCTCTTCTGCTGCTCCCAGATTATGGAATGGCCTGCCGGAGGAGATACGTCAACTTGTCAGTCTTTTGGACTTTAAAAAAGCCATAAAGACTGAACTCTTCCGGCAGGCCTATCCGGCGGAATTTTAGGATGTTTTAAAGATGTTTTTAAGATGTTTTAAGGATGTTTTTAAGATGTTTTAAGATGTTTTTAGGATGTTTTAAGATGTTTAATAGTATATATTGTGTTGTTTTAGTTTAGGTATTTTATATTTTCTGTTGTTCCCCGCCTCGATCTAGATGGAGAGGCGGGTAATAAATAAAATATTATTATTATTATTATTATTAATATTATTGGACAATTCAAACTGTGGAACTGGATAAGAAGAGACCAGGCAGGCAGAGGAGGCTGGGAACCCCAAACAGGCAGGCAGAGGCAGCCAAACCCAAAATGTCTGAAAGGTTGCATTAGGAAAATGATTTTAAAAAATAAACTCCGATTGTTACTGCAACTAGGTCCAGACAGCACCTGCAGGTGGCATCAAGCAGGGATGTTGACAAGTCCTTGGTCTCGAGTCCCGAGTCGAGTCTCGAGTCCCATTAAAAATATTGGGACTCGAGTCCGACTCAAGTCAGAGGGGGGACTCAGTCCGACTCACGAGTCGAGTCCTGGAGTCCGAGTCCCCATCCCTGACTACAAGTGAGAAGGATCTTGGAATTGTGGTAGATCACAAACTGAATATGAGCCAGCAATGCGATGTGGCTGCAAAGAAGGCAAATGCTATTTTGGGCTGCATTAATAGAAGTAGAGCTTCCAAATCGCGGGAAGTGATAATTCCCCTTTACTCGGCACAGGTTAGGCCCCATCTTGAGTACTGCGTCCAGTTCTGGGCACCACACTTTAAGAAGGACATAGACAAACTGGAGAGGGTTCAGAGGAGGGCAACAAGGATGATAAAGGGACTGGAAACAAGGCCCTATGAGGAGAGACTGAAAGAACTGGGCATGTTTAGCCTTCAGAAGAGGAGACTGAGGGGAGATTTGATCGCACTCTTCCAGTACTTGAAGGGATGTCACACAGAGGAGGGCCAGGATCTCTTCTCGATCATCGCAGTTTGCAGGACACGAAATAATGGGCTCAAGTTACAGGAACCCAGATTCCACCTAAACATCAGGAAAAATTTCCTGACTGTCAGAGCAATAAGACAATGGAATCAACTACCTAGGGAGGTGGTGGGCTCTCCCACTCTGGAGGCATTCAAGGTGCAGCTGGACAGCCATCTGTCAGGGATGCTTTGACCTGGATTCCTGCATTGAGCAGGGGGTTGGACTCGATGGCCTTGTGGGCCCCTTCCAACTCTACTTTTCTATGATTCTAAGGGGAGGACACGGCCAAGATTGTCCTTTCAGGAACTCCCTACCATTGGGCCACCCTTAAAAACTGAAAGCGGTGTGCATCTCCTCTGCAGGGCTGCAGCACACACACCAGCCCTGCCACCACCAATGTTTCAAACGTGTGGAAAACCCAGGTATGTGCCACTCTGGATTAGTGCAATGGTAGTGCTAAAGGAGATGTCTGGAAAGGCCCTGAGTTTGGGGCCACTTCGCCCTGTGTGTGGAGAACCGTTCCTCTGAGCACAGTTGGAGGGGTGGGCAACCCCAGCCAGCAATAAGCATACCTAAACCCAGGCACCACAACTTCCTATTTTGCAAACCAAACCACGGTCTCCTGCTTGATCAGAATCCTCGGAATTGCACGGGGGCTTGCGACTGTGTGGCTCATGAGTGACAAGGGGAGAAGTACCTTGAATCAACCATTTTGCCTTGTATTCTGTTGGGTGAATATGCTAGGATGCTAGGAGAGAATATATTGTTGAGTATTATAAGAAGCTTAGATTTGGCTAGTGTTAGCCAGTTAGCATTTGGTAATCCAGGATGCTTTAAGGCAGACTGGATTTCCCTGGTTTTGCCCCCTTTTCTCTCCCTCAGAACAATAATCAGAGACACAGTCTTGTAAAAGTTAAAAGTAACATTTACTCACTCAGATTATGCAGTTTCATTCAGGGAGGCTTAAAAGTGTTTCTTATAGTTCAGTGATGGCGAACCTATGGCACGGGTGCCACAGCTGGCACGCAGGAACCTCTCTGTGGGCACTTGAGCCATTGGTCACCAGATCACGAAAAGACCGTCCCCTTCTGCAAAACACTAATGATCTTGTTCTTTCTCACAGTGTGGAACAGAATGATTTTATTCTAGAATTCCTGTTACAGAATTCTTTTCTACATTGTTATCACATTTAAAAGATTGTGAAGAATGATGCACAGAGCATGGCTTGGATGTAAAGCCCTAACAGTTGACCTGAGTGCTGCATGTGTTGCTCTCAAACTAACGGAGTATGAGCCAAGGTTTGACAAATTATCAGCATGCATGCAATAGCAAAAATCACATTAATTGTGCAAAAGCATGCCCAATGCAAACTTTTACCTAATGCAGTGTTTGCAGTCCAAGACATAAAGTGTTTAAAATGTGTTAAGCACGTTTAGTTTTCTTGTTTATCTTGCTCATCCTAGTACAGGTTGACTTTTACTTTTACTAATCCGACACCTGTAGAAGCAGGGAAAGGACCCGGAGTAAAGCTTGCCCCATACAGTTTCAGTCTGGCATATAATCATATTACAAGTTGAGAACCCCTTATCCAAAAATACATGTGCCTAATTATTTAAAAAGTTTGTATAAATTCCCTTCAGGCTATGTGTACAATGTTTGTTTATTATATTTATACCCCGCCTTTTTTCCTGCAAGGAACCCAAGGCAGCTTACATATTCATCCTCCTCCTCCTCTCCATTTTATCCTCACAACAACCCTGTGAGGTAGGTTAGGCTGAGAGTCAGTGACTGGCCCAAAGTCACCCAGTGAGCTTCATGGCCGAGCGGGGACTAGAACCCGGATCTCCCGAGTCCCAGTCCAACACTCTCACCGCTACACTGCTATAATAATTTTTTGAGTTGATTTTTTTTTCAACAAAAAACTGTATCATTGAAAGCTCTGTTAATTGTGTTTTTCTTTAAAGACAAAAGATGTTAATTAGTTCGGACAACTGTATGAGTTGTTTTTCTAAAACTAAAACCTCGGTATTCAGGTTTAATTGCAGTGTTGGCACTTGGAGATAAATAAGTTGGTTTTGTGTTGCAGTTTGGGCACTCGGGCTCAAAAAGGTTCGCCATCACTGTTATAGTTGGTTACAGTACATTTGGAAATACTTGGGGTCTGAACTTGTGGAGTTCAGACCAGCAACTCTGGTTACATGCTGCAGTTAGAACAACGTGGAGGCAACTCCCTTTACTACCACATTCAGAGTCTCAGTAGGAAGGAGAAGAGCTGAGAGCTACGCCCACTTCCTGCTGAGGCTCAGCTAAACACACACTGAGTATCTTCTAGGGAATCCACCTTAGAAGATACCAGTGGCCTTAACCATTTCATCCAACTAACTGGGGAAACGTGAGCCATTGGTTTTGACTGCACTTTAAATATCCCACATATTCCTTTAACCCTTTGGCATTATACACACACACACACATTATGTGGATGGGCCTTTTCTTCCAAGATAGGAACAGCACCTTTAAGCATATATAGACGGCAGTTCTGTCCCATTCCCACCACATGGCTTAGGTCACCCTTCTCTTACCAGCAAGGCTTGGGAAGGCAGGTCAGGGAGCCGGGGGGTCTGCAAGAGAGCGTGGGAGCGGTCCTACTGGAGGCTCGCAGGAGCAGGAGCAGAGGAGCGTCTGCTTCCGGGACGACGAGCATGGATGAGCCATGGCGTTGCAGGGACCCTCGTGGCACGTCGAGTCCAGCACCTGCTGCTCAGTGCAGGAAGCCAGAGGTAGAACATTCCAGCAGATGGAGTCCGGCCTCGGCAGGAAGGCCGCCAGTAAGGGAGAGCCAGGCAGCCCCTGAGTGCCAGAGAGCCAGGCAGCCCCTGAGTGCCAGAGAGCCAGGCAGCCCTCAGGGGCTCCATCGCCCAGCTGTGCTCACCCTTGAGACATTTCTCCCAAAGTTCAGCAGAACTCTCCCCTCCTGTAACTTCAGCCCATTAATCTCGTCCTGCCTTCTGTGCAGCAGAGAACACGTCTTGGCCCACTTCTATGGGGTAGCCATCCAGGGACTATCATGTCCCCCCTCAGTCTTCTCTTCTCCAGGCTAAACATACCCAGTTCCTTCAACCTTTCTGGTAGGATCTGGCTTTCATTTCCAGTGATCATCCTCACTGTCCTCCTCTGAATCCAGTTCCAGTTTGTCTACGTGTTTTTTAAAGTGTAGTGCCCCAAACTGGACAGAGTACTCTAGATGAGGTCTGACTAGTGCAGAATAAATAAAGTGAAGCGGTTGCTTCTTATAACTTGGAATCTATAGTCCTATTACGGTAATTCAGCCTAAAATCACATTAGCCTTTTTTGCAGCCACTTCACATGGCTGACTCATGTTCAGCTTGTGATAGACCACAATCCTGAGGACCTTTTCACATGTACTGCTGGCAAGTTAGCTATCCCCCATCCTATGCTTGGCATTTGATTTGGCTTCCCTAAATGCAGAGCTTTGCATCTGTCTCTATTGAATTTCATTTTGTCAGATTTGGCCCAGTTTTCTACTCATCAAGGTCATTTTGAATTTTATTTTTGTCTTCTTAGACCAGAGGTGGGGGACCTTATTTGATGGGTGGAGAGATGACCCCCCCAACCCCTCCAAAAGCCAGATGAAGTCAGGGGGTGCAACATCATTTAGTCCCTGGCCAAAGTGCCAGCAGGAGCATCTCTAACTGGTACCTCGGTCAGTGTCAGGATCTCAGGGCAGCAGGCCATAACTGGTAATCCGACACAGGAGAGTCGAAATCAGTGAGACTCTTTTATTGCAAGGAATCCCACGACAAAAGCTTAATAGTTACATACTTCAGAAAACGTATGGCAGATGACTCATTGTCACAGGCACAGTAACATTCTCACAAGATTGTATAGCTGATAACTACAGGCTTATCAGAGTTTCCCGGTTGTAATCTCTGTTTCCCGGTTGTAATCTCTGTGGCTCAGAGAATAGGACAGGGGCAAAATGGTTCCTGAGGTCACCTTTCCCAGGCAATCAAAGATGAGGGTTCAAGGGAAGGACCTGAACTAATCTGCACATCCACACAGATCAGCACCAACTTTGCACCCTGTGATGGAACCTCTGTGTGATGTGAGTCCAGGCTTAACAAATCCAAGAGATCAGAAGAACATGTTCAATAGCAAGTCCACAAATGTTCTCACATGCAGAGATCCAGACACCCAAAGCCCCCAGCTCTGGGATCTCTGTTACATGAGTCCAGGCACAAGCAAGTCCAAGACTCCCACTGGGCCCAAGAGTCCACGTCACGAAAGGCACACAAACTAAAGTCCACGAGTAAGCAGACAGAGTCTAAGAAAAGCATGACAGTCTTTCCACAGCAGGGTCTTCACAAGATCCAAAGAAGCAATGTGTGGAGGACCAAAAACTGGTCCTTGGTGCAAGTTTGGCACTTAATGGGTTAACCGGCACTGAGAAAATGCCCTTTATGTGGGTCATAGAATCATAGAATCATAGAAAAGTAGAGTTGGAAGGGGCCTACAAGGCCATCGAGTCCAACCCCCTGCTCAATGCAGGAATCCAGGTCAAAGCATCCCTGACAGATGGCTGTCCAGCTGCACCTTGAATGCCTCCAGAGTGGGAGAGCCCAACACCTCCCTAGGTAGTTGATTCCATTGCCTTAGTGCTCTGACAGTCAGGAAATTTTTCCTGATGTTTAGGTGGAATCTGGGTTCCTGTAACTTGAGCCCATTATTCCGTGTCCTGCAAACTGGGATGATCGAGAAGAGATCCTGGCCCTCCTCTGTGTGACATCCCTTCAAGTACTGGAAGAGTACGATCATATCTCCCCTCAGTCTCCTCTTCTGAAGGCTAAACATGCCCAGTTCTTTCAGTCTCTCCTCATAGGGCCTTGTTTCCAGTCCTTTCATCATCCTTGTTGCCCTCCTCTGAACCCTCTCCAGTTTGTCTACATCCTTCTTAAAGTGTGGTGCCCAGAACTGGACGCAGTACTCAAGATGGGGCCTAACCAGTGCTGAGTAAAGGGGAATTATAACTTCCCGCGATTTGGAAGCTATACTTCTATTAATGCAGCCCAAAACAGCATTTGCCTTCTTTGCAGCCACATCACATTGCTGCCTCATATTCAGTTTGTGATCTACCACAATTCCAAGATCCTTCTCACTTGTAGTATTGTTGAGCCAAGTGTCCCCCATTGTGTAACTCTGCATTTGGTTTCCTCTCTCTAGGTGCAGCACTTGGCATTTATCCCTATTAAATTTCATTCTGTTGTTTTCGGCCCAGCGCTCCAGCCTATCGAGATCTTTTTGAATTTTGTTTCTGTTTTCCAGAGTATTAGCTGTTCCACCC
The DNA here is from genome assembly GCA_021292165.1 of Shinisaurus crocodilurus. Lineage (NCBI taxonomy): Eukaryota > Metazoa > Chordata > Lepidosauria > Squamata > Shinisauridae > Shinisaurus > Shinisaurus crocodilurus. The sequence goes on along the minus strand of JAHFWL010000355.1, from coordinate 266,815 downwards.
AACTTTGTGTCATCTGCAAATTTGATAAACATTCCCTGCACCTCCTCATCCAAGTCATTAATAAAAATGTTGAAGAGCACTGGGCGCAGGACCGAGCCCTGTGGTACCCCGCTCGTTACTTCTCCCCAGTTTGAGAAGGAACCATTGATAAGCACTCTTTGAGTCCGATTCTGTAGCCAACTGTGGATCCACCTGATAGTTGTTTCATCTAGCCCACTTTTAGCTAGCTTGCTAATCAGGATATCATGAGGCACTTTGTCGAAAGCTTTGCTGAAGTCCAGATATATGATGTCCACCGCATTCCCACAGTCCACAAGGGAGGTTACCCGATCAAAAAATGAGATCAGATTAGTCTGGCAGGATTTGTTCTTGACAAATCCATGCTGGCTTCTAGTAATCCCTGCATTGTTTTCAAGGTGCTTGCAGACTGACTTCTTTATAATCTGCTCCAAAAATTTCCCAGGGATTGATATCAGACTGACTGGCCTATAGTTCCCAGGTTCCTCCTTCTTGCCCTTTTTGAAGATGGGAACAACATTTGCCCTCCTCCAGTCATCTGGCACTTCACCTGTCCTCCATGATTTCTCAATTTATTTATTTATTAATTATATTTATACCCTGCCTTTTTTCCTGCAAGGAACCCAAGGTGGCTTACATAGTCCTCCTCCTCTCCATGTTATCCTCACAACAACCCTGTGAGGTAGGTTAGGCTGAGAGTCAGTGACTGGCCCAAAGTCACCCAGTGAGTTTCATGGCCGAGCGGGGACTAGAACCCGGATCTCCTGAGTCCCAGTCTAACACTCTATTATCATCAAAGATAATAGACAGTGGTTCTGAGAGTTCTTCTGCCAGTTCCTTTATTACTCTAGGATGCAGCTCATCAGGCCCTGGAGATTTAAACTCGTTCAGAGTAATCAGGTGCTCCTTGACCATTTGCCTATCAATCTCAAGCTGCAATCCTGCCCCTTCATTCTGCACTTCAGATTTGCCCGGGGAGTCATAGACCCTCTTTTGGGAGAAGACCGAGCCGAAGTAGGAATTGAACACTTCTGCCTTTTCTTTGTCTTCTGTTATCAATTTGCCATCCTCATTGCGTAGTTGAACCACCATTTCTTTCCTCTGTCTTTTACTGTGCCTGTATCTGAAGAAAGCTTTCTTGTTGTTTTTAGCATCCCTCGCTAACCTTAGCTCATTTAGTCCTGTGCATTTAGAACAAAACCGCTACCTAATGAATGACATAGAACCGTGCTTAGGTCAAAGAATAGACTTTATTTACTATACAGCTAATGGAGCGGAACTAATAGACTACTCAGAATTTCACACTATAAACATAGCAGGTCATAACCTGACCGAAGCGGAAAGCTTCAATCTACAGACACTAGAGGCTTAGTGTATCACAGAAGAAGAAGTAACCTTACATCAGAGAATCTGACTTACAGACTTAGCATAGCGATCTTCATAGCTGGTCTCCGAGCGCGCCTGCCCGGGGTTGGAAGCTGCCTGACCCAGACCGGAGCCAGGGACCTGAGGTGTGCCAGCCTGCACCGTGTTCCCAACAACCTCTGGTCCTTTGGCACATCCTTTCCTACCCCTTACGCCCCCTCCCCGCCCCTGCTGACCAAGTGGGCTGGGTCCGCCCCCGCGGGGTGGTGGCGTCTCCTGGTGTTGACTCCTCCTGGGTGTTTTGGAGCACCTTGGGGTACTTTGCAGCTCTTTGAGACTGCGCCCCCACCCTCTCTGGAATGTTATGTGCCCTATTGTGCAGATGTGGATTGTGCCTCTGTCTGCCCAGAACTGTGTCTCCCATGCCCCGGGTGGGGATTATGCAGCCAGATGGCGAGTGGAAGGAGAAAAACAAGTTAGGGATCAGTGTGCCAGGGTTCAAGGTGTCAGGGTTCAAGGTGTGCTCTGGCTTTCTCTCCACACAAAGGGTTCAAATAGGCAGAGTTCACACACAGAGAGCTTCCTTACGCCCAAGTGGCGAGGCATCCGAACATAACGATGCCGGCCAAGAAGACGAGATGTTCCTAGCGATGCTCCTCAGGCTAAGCAGCTGCTTTCCAAGCAGGGAGTGGCTACGATACCACACAACTAACTGATGGGATTTAGCCCGTCACGAGGCCTCTGTCTAACCGGGGTGTTTCCCTTCTACCCTACAGGGGTGAAGCTTCAACCTGAGTGACACCTCTGCAAGTGAGCCCCCTTCTGTTGAGTTCCCACGCCTAGGAAGGGTGAAACTGCAGCTGGGCGGGGCCGGGGAGTGATCCAACTCCTGCTTGATCTTGCCTGAGAAGACTGACAGAGCCTCTCTCACATCAGCTTAGACATTCCACAGGGTTTTCAAGGCCTCAATCTTGCCAGGCCGAGGCTACTTTTGATCACATTCTAACTAAAACTAACAGGTCCACAGAAACACTGAGGCTGGCCCTGACAGTCAGGGGCCTAGCTTTGTTGTGGATGGGCTGTCTCTCCTCCAGCTGGCACCTCAGCTGGGGAGGACAGGGGACGGGTGAAGCATTTAGCACACCACTTGCCCTCCCAATTCGCACTGACTCTTCCCATATGGACCTGACCAGACCCTCCTCCAGGTGCCTCCACCAAATTAAGTTAGGCAGGGCCTTCTCTGTGGTGGCACCCTGTTTATCTAATGCCCTTCTCATGCCTCTACCTGTCACACCACCCATCTCTCTCTCCCCCTTCCCATCTCCCTTCACAAGAAGACCTTGTAATCCCCCCCCCACGACCACTTAGTAACCAACACTCTCTTCACCCCTCCGCTGCCACCAACCCCCTTAGGGTAACTTATTCAATCCACTCACTTTGATTTTTAAAAATGAAGCAAGTTTTATTGATTACAATTTAGGATAGGGAAATAGATGAGGTTATGGGATCCTAAACATTGTCTCTCTCTCCCTCCCTCTCTCTTCTGACTCCCCTCAGATTCCCGCCCCACTGAACAGCACTCCCCTTATATACGTACACTCCCAGTCTCCCCATTCCACTCCCTCCTCCAACCAGACATCTCAACATTCCACACTCCTCTCACACCCCCTCCTCCCCTCTCATACTTACTGCTAGGGCTTCGCCCATGGGTGGGGGAGGGGGACTGACAGCCCTCCCCAAGGAGGCTCTCCTGGTGCCCACATGGGTCATTTTGCAGCACCAGGCAAAGACCTTCCTCTTCTCCCAGGCATTTCAGATTGTTATTATTAGCCCTGGTACCCAGTTCACCTGACCAACACTGGCATCACTGCGTGCCCTTGGGGAAGGACCCTCTGTGGACCCCATCACCTCTTCCTTCCTTCCTTGATTCCCCCAAGTTCTCTCCATCACCTCGCCTTTCTCCCCCTCGCATTGCCCTTTGCGTTCCGAGTTTGCCCCGTGGCAGCTTGGCCTCTGGCAGCCCCCAGCAGCCCCCCCTTGTGCCCACCTTCCCATGTCCTGTTGGGCATCAGATGTTCCCCTGTCTCTCCTTCTTTACTGCCTTGCTGTGGCTGCTGGTCCAAGCTTAATTGTGTTCATCTCACCAACTTTTTCCATTCTATACCAAAGTTGCACAATAATTAATCTCTTATATTCTGTCATAAAACTTACATTATTTTCATTTAAGCCCTGGTCTGTATTCAGTTGCTAATTTCCCTTTAGTATATGTGTAAATTGTAGCCTCCCTGTGATGTACCTCAAGCCTAGGCCCAAGATCTAAGCTTTTAGGTGTCAGTTTTGGTTACGATCGAGGACCTGTGGAAAGAGCCACCTTAGCACTTCAGGCATTTCCATCAACCTCCCCTTGGCAGCTTGGCAGTGTCCAGTCAGTGCCCTTTGGCAGGAATGTGTCTGAGGCTGCACATCGATCAGGGAGGAAGGCTGAAACCAGGAGAAATTGCATCTGAGTGAACATGCTGAGGGTAGCACTGTAAGGTTTTCTCTTGAAGCTTGTTCCTCCTTGAAGAGCTGGAAAGCCTGGCTTGCAAGTCCAACTGGATCTGTGCCCGAGACCTGGGGGTCCACTGCTGTCCTCTTGGGGGGAGAAAGAGAGAGAGAGAGATTACGGCCACCAGTTAAACTGAGGCTTGCTATGTTCGAGGGAAAAGGGGTGTATGCAGGGCCAAAAGGGAAGAAAGGCGTGGCATCAGCCCGACTTGGGTGACATCACATTCTTCATGCCACCCTTGCCCATGGAGTCAGTCCCCTGACATCCAAAAAGCCATTGTGATTTTAAACTGTTTAAAAAGCTGGGCCTTTGATTCTTCACGTTGCCCTCCATTTTCTCCTTCCGTTGGTGGCCCCTCCATGTTCTGGGTGAAATGCTACCAGGGTAGAATGCTCTAGGAGAATGTCTTTTCTCCGGAATTGCAGAGCTCCACCAGCTCTGCTGCTTTGGAAGTGGCCCCTTCTTCTGTATCTTTTGATCTGGCCACCCCAAGAGGGACCCATAACTGCTCAGAGCTCTTCAAGAACTATCTGGCCGGTGGCAGCTGGTGGAGAGGCACTTAGAGAAGGATGGTGGTGGCTTCCGAGGATTGCTAGGATGTAACCTCTGACCACAATCAAGGCAGGAGGAGCAAAATGCAATCATGCAGAAAAATGGGCAACACAGTGCTTACACAGAAGCCCGCCCGCCCACCCACCCACCCACCCATTAGATTGCCGTCATGTGGCCCAGCCAATTAATTGTGAGTGATTAATATAAACCCTTGGCCAACTTGCAGCTCAGCAGACCTACGGCACTTGGTCAGGGAGTCAGACGGCAATATCCAGGTACAGTAAATTTCCATATTCTTCCTAACGAGTCTGTCGTGTGGCAAGAGAGGGGCCCACAGCTTCGTGGTGGAGCATCTGCTGTACAGGCAGAACGTCCCAGGATCACCCTGGGCACCTCCAGTGAAACAGAATCTAGGAGAGCAGTTGCAGAGGAGACAACACTGGGCTGGAGGGGCTAAAGAGTAATCCCCTTGCTGCTGCTGCTGCTGCTGCTGCGTGTGCTTTCATTTCTCTGTGGTCTGTGAGGAGCCAGTGCGATTCCAGGGGAGTGCTGCGTGCATGCTGTGCAACCTTCTCAGGAGGAAGAACAGGGCACCTCTGCATGCATCGCATTTCTCCGGAGAGCTGTAGCGGAGAGACTGCTGGGCTTGATGGGGAAGATGGGGGTTCAAGCCCTGCCCATCTGTGGAGCTCATCCAGCTCCTGCTTTCTCAGCCTAACCTAATTCACAGGGTTATTGTGAGGACAAAATGGTGTGTTTCCCTGAGCTCCTTCACAGAAGGAAGGGCAGCCAGGTGAGATGATAGATAGATCTGAGGGAGTGGGACTTGAATATAGTCTGGGGTTCAGTCTCTGAAAAAAAGGTCCTGAAATGCTCCTGCAGCAGAGGGCACTTCCTTTCTGGATATCAGGCTGGAGAGACCCCCAAATTCTCCATGTGGTTTCCTCAACAAATTAAATACCCAAATGCCGAGTGCCTGTCTTCTAAAGCATGGGCTTGCCTGTCCTGGGCAATAAAAGGAAAGCAGAGAAAGCAACACAGACAATAATTTGCAGTAGTGGGATGGGCGGGGGGGGGAGGTTTATTTTAGGCAAGCTTGGGGGCTCATCTCAGAGCAGAAGGGGAGACCCAGCTGATGCGACATCTCTGTGACAAAGTGTTAAGCTAAACAATTAAGCAGACAGGTGAGTTAAGCACCTGTGTGAGAAGGTAGTAGTGCCATGTATTTATCACCAGCTGAAGCGGATGATAAATAAAACGGGCACTGCATTCCAGGAGTGAAATCCAGCGGTGGGGTGGGGTAAGGAATGCAGTACAAATGTACAGCTCAGGGTCTGAATCTACAGGAGATAATTCTGTAGAAACTCTGTTTTTAGTTCTGCTATGGCAGTGAACCCTTGAGTGGCTTCATTAAACCTCAGCCAGAAACCAACACTAAATCTAAAACTAAACTATTGTTCTGTACTGATGAGGGCTGCAGTGCAGAACTCACTAGTGGTAAAGTCAGCTTATCAACAAAAAATGCAGGGTTTAGCTTCAGTTCAAGTTGAGTGTGGGCTTAATTTTTGCTTTTAGTGCAGTTTATAAGTGAAAGTGCAGGCTTAATTGACCTTTCTTCAATTTAATTAAAAGCTCAGTTTTTAGTTTAGTCTTAAAACCCAGGGTGTCAATTCAGGAAAGTGCACACTCAGGTAGGTGCATAGTCAGACCCTTGCATTCCCAGAGGGGCTCCAGTTGCCCACATCCCCTCCTCAATTTCCACTCTCGTGGAAGGCTCTAATGACCCAAATCCCCCTTTAAATTCCCACTCACTGGACTCAGGTATGCAGGTTTAACTTGCCTGTTCACAGTAGAAGTTGGGGGAAGCTAGCGAGGAGTAGAGATGTTAACCACTTTGTGAGAAGGCAAGGGCAGTCAAACGGCCCCCTTTTGAACTTACAGATACCAACTTTCCAAGTGAATAAGCCCAATAAACAAAAAATTGTTAGGAAGGCAGAAAGCCTGCAAGGCTATGTGGGTGGGGCTCCTCAGTGTACTCCTGGACAAAAAAACATGGGCATGCACTCAGCTCTTGGCTCTGCGTAGTCAGGGATTCTGGGAAATATAGTCCAAAACATCTGGAGAGCATCAGGTTGTCTACCCCTGCTCTAACTGAACTGGTTTGATCCTTTGAGGCCAAGGTAGCTGCCTGGAGAAGCTGAGAAAGGTAGAGAAGTTGGTGCTGCATGACTCCTGGGACATGATAGTGGGTTTCCCACTCCCAAGGTGACACTGCTCTGTCTGCTGTCATGGAGAAGGAGAGTCTCAGGAAAGAATAATAGAATCATAGAAAAGTAGAGTTGGAGGGCATGACTCTGAGGAAGAGGGAAATGATCTCTTAGATGGGACCCATTCCTTGGGGGATGAAGTGATAGCTGGGGGTGGGGGTGGTTGTGGGTGATTTGGACATTGGGAACATGCAGAGAGATGTCTGTGATGGGCATGGAGAACACGTGGTAACTTACCTGCCTGTAAGTTTGTAGTTCATGCTGGGGAGAAAAATAAGTGGTTGTGGTGCAGGTCAACACCAGTGAGACGGGGGGATGTAGCTGGCTGCTCCTGAAAGCAAAAAGGAGTTTGCTAGGTGGGTAGTTGAAATCCAGGAACTCCAAGGTAGTTCTTTCTGGAATGCTACCAGTTCCATGTGCCTCGCCAGCTAGTCAGATGGTGCTGAGGGGTCTCAGTAAGACAGTGGTGCCAAGAGGAGGGGTATGGATTTGTTAGACACTGGGGATGTGCAGGGACAAGCTGGGATGGGCTCCATTTGAATCAAAATGGAACCAGACTACTGCAACTTAAATATATTGGATTAAAAAAATATATCAGAAGCAGGAAACCAGCTAGGAAGGTGGTTGGACTGTTGGACTGTTAGATGATAGGGGAGTTGGAAGGGGTTAAGGAGACTACAGAAAAGCTGGATTCATCTGTCTTCACAGTGGACGATTTAGGAAAAATACCCATGACTCAGTCTTCTAAGAAAAATAAGATTGGCCTCTGTACTAGAGGACTGGAGAGTGGCCAATGTAACACCATTAAAAAAAAAAAAAGGTATCCAGGAGGCATCCAAGAAATTAGAGGCTGGTTAGCTTATCATTTTTTCTGGGTGGAAAGCATTATTAAAGATAAAATTGCCAAGCATATAGAAGGACAAGCCCTGCTGAAGATTAATCAGCATGGCTCCTGCAATGTGTCACTAACCTTTTAGACTTCTTGGAGAGTGTCAATAAGCATGTAGATAGGGGTGATCCTGTAGACACTGTTTACTTGGACTTCCAAAAGGCTTTTGACAATGTCCATCACCAAAGGCTCCTTAGTAAATTAACAGTCATGGGATAAGAGGAGTGGTCCTCTTATGGATCATTAACTAGCTAAAGAACAGGAACCAGAGAGTACTGATAAAGGGACAGTTCTCACAATGGAGGGATGTAAGAAGTGGGGTCCCACAAGAATCTGTATTGGAAGCAGTGCTTTTTATCTTGTTCATTAATAAGATAGAGTTAGGGTAGAGCAGTGAGATGGCCACATTTGCTGATGGTATCAAATCATTCTGGGTGGTAAAAACAAAGAGAGACTCTGAAGAGCTCCGGAAGGATTTCTCCAGCATGAATGAATGGAGAATTGTGGAGAAAGCCAACCTAAAACCCCTTTCTGACACACACACACTCACCAAGGAGGGGGGAAGGAGACCCAGGGGGGGGGGGAGACAGCCAGTCTCCACAGAGACCAAAGGGGACAAACAACATCTGCATAGAATCACCCCAGGGGGGAAGGCAGGAAGCATCCCCAGGTTCGTCAATGCTCTCGTATATCAGCCCCATCTACATAAGACTTGAATGCCTTGCCAGAGCAGACACTTCGGCACCCATAAGAAAGGACCATTCAACACCACAAGATGGGACCATTAAGCAAGTGGCTTCAAAGGGACCCCACCCCACAGGGGGAAGGTGGCAACCCACCTGATTGGCCACCCACCTGATTGCAGAGGGAGGGGCTACCTGAAACCCAAGGTATAAAACACCCTGCGCAAGGGAACTGAGTTGTTGGACCTGATCAGCAATCTTGCCCCATACTTGGGGTAAGGGAACGAAGGGATCGGCAACCCCGGGTAGCAGCACCCGGCGTGCTCCAGCTAGCTGAAATCACTGGCCGCTTGGGTTGACCGGACCCCCGGGAAACCAAGCTGAAATCACTCACAAGCCGCTTGGGTAGACCGGACCTCCGCCGGGAACCCAGCTAGCCGCTTGGGTAGACCGGACCTCTGCCGGGAACCCAGCTAGCAGCATGCGGTTGACCGGGCCTCTCCTGGAGCCCGAGCTGAACTAGCTGAGAGCCCTGAAATCACGGTGTCCTTGAGACCTCTTGCTTGCTACTTTGTACCGTACTGATAAGCTGTATTGCTGGCGTGTGTCTGGGTTGGTGAAGGTAATTTTGTAAATAAACTTGTTTTAAAAGATACTTTTGTGGCTATAAGTTATCCCTTTGTTCTGGGCTAAGGGTGATAGTCGCTGGGGGACCTCGGAGAAGGCCCGCCCCCAGGACTCGCTACCCCCTTAGTATTGAACCCGCGCAGAAGACCAGGTTGTCGGTCTTCCACTAGAATAAAATGGAAAATGCAGTTATATGTTAGCAAGGGCAAAGTGATGCACACTGGGGCAAAAAACTTGAACTTCACATATATGCTGATGGGGTCTGAGCTGTTGGAGAATGGTCAGGAAAGGGATCTTGGGGTTGTGGTGAATAGCTCACTTAAAACATCCGTGCAGAGTGTGGTAGCTATTAAAATACCATGCCATTTTACAAGGAAAGAGATAGAAAATAAAGCTGTCAATATCATAATGCCTTTATACTAATAGATGGTGAGACCACACTTAGACTGCTGTGTACCGTTCTGGTCACCACACCTAAAAAAGGATATTGTAGAGTTTGAAAAAGTTCAGAAAAGGGCAACTAAAATGATGAAGCGGCTGGAACAACTCCCCTATGAAGAAAGGCTACAATGTCCCCTTTTTGGTGTTTCATAAGTGGCCACCCTAACTATGAAGTATGATGATGGTAGCCGCAGTCGAACACATTCGGAGAGCGCCAGACTGGGGAAGACTGTAACGTTATGGGCCAATTCAGTGAATATTTTAACCCAAAGAACCAATCGTATACCCTCTCTGCTTTTACATCAGTGCAGGCCACAGGCTGTGGCAAGGTAATGGAACATGGTGTAGAGCAGGAGAAGAGCTTTCAGCAATGTGCAGCCATGTGCTTCGTGCTCGGGCAGCGGCCCTGCCTGAGAAGAGGGTGCATTGCAAGTGCGAGAGAAGGTTTTCCTCATTGTGAAATGCTGGGAGTAGACCATGGCCAAGCTAGAGCATGCCCGAGCTTCTTCTATCCCTAGCTTAGGTGGCCTCCTGCATCATGACCCTGTCTAAGCCCAGCATCTCAGTACCCTTCCCCCTTATTGTGTGCAGGTGACCCAGAGCCATGCTGAGGATGCTGTTGCTGTCCTTAGGACTCCTGCTGGGGATCCCTGCTATCCTGGCCTCAAGCCTCAGCCACAGCCACCTGGATGAGAGGGGACCCATTCTGGATGAAGCGGGCAGGTCCAGCTACCCAAGCCTTCTGCAGATGGTCAAAGAGGCACCCTCAGGTCAGTTTCCCTGCAGTCCCCTTCCATCTGTCCATGCAGCATTTTCACATCCAACAGGATCTGCTACAGGATCTGAACAATGACAGACAGCGGGCGCTTGTGCCTCTAGTGACCATGATGGGTCAATGAGCATCCCCAGACTATGAATCTGGTTGTTCAGGGAAAGTGTGTAACCTGCTTCAGAACAGGCTGAACGCCACGCGGTGGCTCATCAGCCCAGGTAACAGCATCCCTGTATTTTCTGGATTGAGCCCGTGTTTCTTGACAGGGCACAGCTGGGTCCACAAGCCCATAGTCATCATAGAATCATAGAAAATTAGAGTTGGAAGGGGCCTGCAAGGCCATCGAGTCCAACCCCCTGCTCAATGCAGGAATCCAGGTCAAAGCATCCCTGACAGATGGCTGTCCAGCTGCACCTTGAATGCCACCAGATTGGGAGAGCCTACCACTTCCATAGGTAGTTGGTTCCATTGTCTTATTACTCTGACAGTCAGGAAATTTTTCCTGATGTTTAGGTGGAATCTGGGTTCCTGTAACTTGAGCCCATTATTCCGTGTCCTGCAAACTGGGATGATCGAGAAGAGATCCTGGCCCTCCTCTGTGTGACATCCCTTCAAGTACTGGAAGAGTGTGATCATATCTCCCCTCAGTCTCCTCTTCTGAAGGCTAAACATGCCCAGTTCTTTCAGTCTCTCCTCATAGGGCCTTGTTTCCAGTCCCTTCATCATCTGTGTTGCCCTCCTCTGAACCCACTCCAGTTTGTCTACGTCCTTCTTAAAGTGTGGTGCCCAGAACTAGACGCAGTACTCAAGATGAGGCTTAACCAGTGCCGAGTAAAGGGGAATTATCACTTCCCGCGATTTGGAAGCTCTACTTCTATTAATGCAGCCCAAAAGAGCATTTGCCTTCTTTGCAGCCACATCGCATTGCTGGCTCATATTCAGTTTGTGATCTACCACAATTCCCAAGATCCTTCTCACTTGTAGTATTGTTGAGCCAAGTGTCCCCCATTCTGTAACTCTGCATTTGGTTTCCTTTCCCTAGGTGCAGCACTTGGCATTTATCCCTATTAAATGTCATTCTGTTGTTTTCGGCCCAGCGCTCCAGCTATCAAGGTCACTTTGAATTTTGTTTCTGTCTTCCAGAGTATTAGCTGTTCCACCCAACTTTGTGTCATATGCAAATTTGATAAGCATTCCCTGCACCTCCTCATCCAAGTCATTAATAAAAATGTTGAAGAGCACTGGTCCCAGGACCGAGCCCTGTGGTACCCCACTCATTACCTCTCCCCAGTTTGAGAAGGAACCATTGATAAGCACTCTTTGAGTCCGAATCTGTAGCCAATTGTGGATCCACCTGATAGTTGTTCCATCTAGCCCACTTTTAGATAGCTTGCTAATCAGGATATCGTGAGGCACTTTGTCGAAAGCTTTGCTGAAGTCCAGATATATGATGTCCACAGCATTCCCACAGTCCACAAGGGAGGTTACCCGATCAAAAAATGAGATCAGATTAGTCTGGCAGGATTTGTTCTTGACAAATCCATGCTGGCTTCTAGTAATCACTGCATTGCTTTCAAGGTGCTTGCACACGGACTTTTTTATAATCTGCTCCAAAATTTTCCAGGGATTGATGTCAGACTGACTAGCCTATAGTTCCCAGGTTCCTCCTTCTTGCCCTTTTTGAAGATGGGAACAACATTTTCCCTCCTCCAGTCATCTGGCACTTCACCCGTCCTCCATGATTTCTCAAAGATAATAGTGTTTCTGAGAGTTCCTTTATTACTCTAGGATGCAGCTCATCAGGCCCTGGAGATTTAAACTCGTTCAGAGTAATCAGGTGCTCCTTGACCATTTGCCTATCAATCTCAAGCTGCAATCCTGCCCCTTCAGTCTGCACTTCAGTTTTGCCAGGGGGGACATAAACTCTCTTTTGGGAGAAGATTGAGCTGAAGTAGGAATTGAACACTTCTGGCTTTTCTTTGTCTTCTGTTATCAAATTGCCATCCTCATTGCGTAGTTGAAGCACCATTTCTTTCCTCTGTCTTTTACTGTGCATGTATCTGAAGAAAGCTTTCTTGTTGTTTTTAGCATCCCTCGCTAACCTTAGCTCATTCTCAGCTTTAGCCTTCCTGACACTATTCCTGCAGTTCTGTGCTACCTGCCTGTACTCTTCCCTTGTAGCCTGTCCTACCTTCCACTTCCTATACATGTCCTTTTTTGTTTTCAGGTCATCTTTGAGTTTATTGTGAAGCCATATTGGCTTCTTCTGTTGACCTCTGCCTTTTTTCCTTGTGGGAATTGTTTGCAATTGTGCCTTTAAAATTTCCTTTTTTAAAAACTCCCACCCATCCTGGGCTCCTTTTCTCATGAGAGTCGCTTGCCATGGGACCTTACTTATCATTGTTCTGAGTTTGTTAAAATTGGCTTTCCTAAAATCCAGGGTACGTGTTGGCTACACTCAGCTTTTGCTCCCCTTAGAATCAAGAACTTAAGTATAACATGGTCACTTTCCCCCAGAGTTCCCGAAACTGCCACTTTATCCACTAACTCGTCTCTGTTGGTTAGAATCAGGTCAAGGATAGCCGATCCTCTAGTCCCTTCCTCCACTTTCTGTAGGAGGAAGTTATCAGCAGCACAGCTCAGGAATTTCTTGGAGGGGCTATGCTTGGCTGAATAAGTCTCCCAACAGATATCAGGGAAATTGAAGTCACCCATTACTACCACATCATGCCTCCTTGAAACATTTGCAATTTGCTTTTCAACAGTTTCATCCTCGTCTTCTCCTTGATTGGGTGGCCGGTAGTAGACTCCAACCGCCATGTTCGTCTTATCCTTTGCCCCCTTTATTTTAACCCAGATGCTCTCAATGGGGCTGCCAAGCTCCTCTTCCTGTATCTCTGTGCAGAGATACGTATCTTTAACATACAGCGCAACTCCACCTCCCTTTCTGTTGCTTCTGTTCCTTTTGAACAAGTTATACCCTTCAATCGCTGTGTTCCAGCCATGGGAGTCATCCCACCAGGTTTCAGTTATCCCTATCATATATGCACCCCACGTGCATGAGACATGACTCGTGAATATTATTACCAGTCCAAATGTGTTTCTAAGATGTCTTCTGCATTCAGTCTGGGCAATTGTTTTAAGGAATCCCAAATCCCGGATGCTGCCCAAGCCTTAAGATCAGGTGGCACAGCTTCTGCTCAGGGGCCTTGCTGTTTGAAGTATGCAGAGGTGGAGGGGCTCTCCTTCTGGCTGGCAGCGGCTTCCTTGTCAAACTCCTTAGCGAAGAACACCTGCCTGCCTGATGCTGTTCTGCCCTTGAGGAATTGTGCTGTCTTTTCTGCTCACGAGGGCTTTTGGCTACTGTGCTGGAGTTGCTTTTGTGGACTGAGTGCTCATTAGATATGTACAGATGGATCGCTAAAGTTTACACAATTTTATTTTATATAATTTTCTTTTGTAATTTTATCTTGGAAGACAATCTTACTGGGTCACAAGTGATTGCCTACTACTACTACTACTACTACTACAGATGGATTCTTAGTCATAGGATAGAGGTCTTAATTATTAATGGATTTCATGCATTTTTACTGTTTCCTTGTCATTCTGTTCATTTTATTCTGACTCCAAACAGACAGTGGTGCTTCTGAAATAGCCACCAGCCAGGCTTCTCTTCTCAGGTCCCTTCAGGCTCCCTTTATCCCCGTCATAAATCCTCACTGTCTTTCACAGATTTTGAACAGCTGGTCCTGGAGATGCCAATAGTCCAAGATGACCTTGTGCCAGAACCCAGCTTGATGCAGCCACAGGTAACCTGAAAAGAGTCTGAGACTGAGTCAGACCACCGGTCCATTTAGCCCAGTATTGTCCACTCCCATTGGACGGCAGCCACTCTGCAAGGTCTCAGGCAGGGCGGGCTCTTCCCCAATCCTCACACCCGAGAGCCTTTGATGCAGGGGTGGGCAGCAGCACTGGTTCCGAGGGCTGCCTGTGGCGTTTCCTGGGCAGCCAGGGGCTACGGCCAGGCACACAGGGATGGATGCATGCGCTCTCCCCACCCAGCCCGATCCAGAGTGCTGCGGGGAGGCAGCGCCTTTCATCTCACCCTCCCCCCAACAATTCCACTGGGAAAGAAGGTGCGGGTGAAGGGAATGACTCTCCCCATGCACCTGCTTTCCCAGCAGGACTGGGCTCCCGACAGCGCTGGGAAGGAGGGCACGCGGGTCACCCCTGCTCAACCGCTCTCCTAGCGCAGTCGTGCTGCCAGAAGCCCACTGAACAGCTGATGGGCAGCCTGTCCGGAGCCCGATAGCACCGTGCAAGAGGGCAGCAGGCATCACTATCCCCACGCACCCTTGTCCCTAGCAGCAGGGGTGCACCATGGCAGGGGGGGGCAGCAGCACTGGGTGGCTGCTGCAGAGCCCCAGGCAGCTTTCAAGGGCCGTGGGCTGCCCACCCCTGCTTTAATGGAACGTTTATTTGAATGGGAAAGGTCTGCAGCTCAATGGCTGAGCATCTGTGTTGCGTGCAGAAGGCCCCAGCGTCAATCCCTGGCATCTGGGGAGGAGGGAGAGGTGCCCTGGAGGGAGAGATGCCGCCCTTCTCTGTAACCCATACCGAGCTAGATGGACTGATGGTCTGACTCCGTTTAAGGCACCAGCAACTTCCTCTGTCCCCAACCCGAGAGCTTGCATGTGCCAGCCATGCGCTGCAGCACTGAGCGACAGACCCTCCACCAGTGCCATGGTTCAGACCGCAGCACGCTGCAATCAGGGAACATCCCAGCATCAGTAAACAACTCCAAATGACCCAAGCCAATTAGGTGGCATTTTTACCTTCTCCTGCAGTAAGTATGCTTAGATTCCTGTTTAAGGGCACGATCCTCTAGGATGTTCTCTTGCGCAAACCCCACTGAAATGAATGGAAGCTACGCAAGCCCTTCCAGAGGGAAAGTGCCATTAATCTTGTGTGCTTGTCTGTAAAGACAAACATGCCATTTTGGCAAGTTATATGCACACATCCAAAGCTGATCCCGGATTCCAAGTTTTACACACTTGTAATCTAAACTAAACAAGCCACCCAATCACTACAGCAATCAGGAAATGGCTCATATATTAGCAAGGTGGTTACAGTTAAGGACCAGAAAGGTTTTTAAAATCTGCATTAGAGTGGTATGGCTCTGTACTCCTATAATGCTATGATGTTTTCTTTGAAGTAGCATTATAATGTCACAGTGTTATAGCTCTTTGATTTATGTTAACAAAGTGTGAAACCAGTTGCACAGCTGCTCCAAAGTTTTGGTGGGGAGAAAGAGGTAAGAGTGGTGATGTCATGAGTGGCAGCCAACCACAGCCATGCTGTCCCAACAAGCTACAAACATGCAGAACCATTTCTCTTTGCAAATGCTTCTGTGCTTGCCGAAGATCTCGCCGCCCTTCCCAGTTCCATGTGGTAGTTACAAAATCCTTCTCTCCTTGCAGATGTTGTCGACAGCCCTGCAGGCCCAGGGCCGGGAAGAGCGTTCTCCGCGCAGATGTGTCCGCTTGCAGGAATCCTGCCTCGGGCACAAGCTCCCTTGCTGCGATCCATGTGCCACCTGCTATTGCCGCTTCTTCAACGCCAACTGCTTTTGCAAGAAATTTACCAACACTTTCCCCTGTGGCAGGAACTAGCAACACTTTCCCCTGCAGGATTGCCTCTCCCTATTCTTGTCTGAGACGCAGGGGTTTCGGACACTCCTCTCCCTGTTCCAATAAATATTCTATAAGGAGTTCCTGAAGCACGAGTTGTTCTTAAAAAAGAAAAGCCAGGCAGCCAGAAGACTGAGTGGTAGGCTGTTCTTCAGCATTCTCCTAATCCTGCAGCCTTAGTCTGCCATTGGGGTCCTTTAAACTTTATTCCAATGAAGAGAAATGGGCTCCCCATCTGAGGGCCACTGGATGGGTCACAACGTGATGTCTGCATATGTCGTATATCCAGTTGGGAACACAGAGAGTAGTAAGCTCCCACTGAGGCTTACAGGATTGCATTCAGTATTAGTCCTGCTCAGAGCACTAATGAATGGGACTTAAGTTAGGCTAACATTGGATGCAACACAGTCATCAAGGGGCCCACTGCCAAACCAAGCCCTGGAGGAACAGACTTTTGGGCCATGGTGGTTCAGAAGAAGGAGCCTCCAAAAGGGGAGGGGCCATTTGCAGTGAAGCCAGGGCTGTCCTTCTGAAAACAGCAGAGAGACATCCATCCTTCATCTTGCACTGAGGGAGCATTTCCCGTGGCGTGCATCACATTCAGAAGACAAGCAGCCTGTTGGGGGAGGTTGGGTTGGGTGGGGTGGGGTGACTGATCCATGTTTTAGGGCAGGGGGCCCTGCCTTGACCTGGCTAGATTAGAGAAGTTGTGGTGGCAAGCAGGATGGGGGAAGCAGAAAGAGCGGGGGAGCGGAGTGATGGTCGGACCTTTCAAAGGGCAGTGCGTGTATGCATGCACACACATTACAGACTTGTGGGCTCCCCCCCCCGCTGATTTTTGATCTGAGCAGTGGGGTGCTGGGGTGCCCAATGTTCTCCCCTCATGGCACCCCAAACTGCCATGAGTCCTACTGAGGGGGAAATACTGACACTTGTTACACCTGTATTTTAAACATTTTATAATACTGATATGCTGCTTTTTCAACAAATGTTCTCAATGTCGTTTGCACAGGAAGCCTGATAGCAGGCCCTGTCTCTTTTTTATTGATGTGAGCTGCTTTGGAAGACGATAATTGTCTGAAAAGCAGGATAAAAATACAGTACATTAAAAAATAAGATGTTACCATCCGAAGAGAACAAAGGCTTCTCCTTACCTGGGCAGGTGGTATTTCCCCCAATGGGGATAAATAGGGTTGGGGGAGAGTTATGTTTCAAAAACAGCGTGGGGAAGGAATAAACAGTTCCATACACAAAACACTACTGCTCCACGTCAGAATTAGAGCCCTGACATGCTGTCTTAATTTGAGATCCCAGAACAGATCTCCTGCAGCACATCTGTTTTGGTCCGGGGTCTAAGTGGCACAGATGACCCATCCAGGCCATTGCTCTAGTTTTGCCATTCCACAAAAGTCATTTGCAAGCAGGCAACAGGCAGAGCACTCCTGGGGAACTGGAATTTCTTTACCCTGCTCTTCGCTTAGCTCCCAAAGCAGCCCACAGCAGTGGAGTTGCACACCCTTTTATGACTCTGGTTCAGTTGGGTGTGCTTCTGGATCCAACCCTGAGCCTGGATGTTCCAATGCCAGGGCAGCCAGAAACAACTTTGCACTGCTGAGGCTGATGAGCCAGCTATGCCTCTTCGCTGTGGTGTCAAGATCTGGCCACATGCCATAGTTACATCCAGGGCTTTTTTTTCTGGTGGAACTCACCGGAACTGAGTTCCAGCACCTTTTCTTCTATTAACTGCATTACAATTTAATCGCCATCTACTCCCGAGGAAATGTAATCCAAGAGTTCCGGTACCTTTTTTCTCCAGAAAAAAAGCACTGGTTGCATCCCATTTTGAAGTACTGCAACATGCTCCATCTATGGTTGCCTGTGAAAGATGTTCAGCAACTTCAGCTCGTCCAAAATGCAACAGCCAGATTGTCAACTGGAGCATGTAATTCCTGAAACAGCTTTAGCAGCAGCCACTTCGTTTCTGGGCACAATGCACCAAACATGGCAAGGTACTTGAAGGGCTGCCTTGTAGTATACAAGCCTGTCCAAGTTATAAGATCTTCTGGGAAGGTGCTTCACTCTATCCCATCAACATCTCAGGCTCATCTGGCGGTCACCTGAGAGCCTTTTCGATGGCTGCACCAGGCCCTGGAATCCCCCCCTGGGAAACTCTGCCCAGGCCCTTCATTATTGACCTCTTGGTGACAGGCAAGATTTATTTTATTTGGGCAGGCCTTTGCCTTGTGAGTGTTCATGTTCTGTTGCCTTGTGACACTTTTAACTGGCCCTGACCAGCCAGTGCTCTGCTTCGCTGGAATGTTTTTATCTGCTCTTTTAAATTTGTGCATTGTTTTTATTTTACTGTTATTACCTTTACCAGATTTTTTAAAAAGGTTATAAGCCACCTTATATAAGCTAACATAGAAAGATAAGACATAAGTTTAAGAAACAAATGAATTAAACAAATTACCAAAAAGTACTGATTACAATATTATTTATTTATAGTACTTTTATCCCACCAAAAAGGCTCCCAAGGCAGCTTACAAAGATATTTTGTAATAAAAAAACTTGTAAGCTCTAAATACAAAAACAACCACAGCAGCAAAACAGAAGGAATCACAGGCTTGTGGCTCACACTGGCTCAGCTTGGAAAGCTAAGCAGGATCAGGCCTGGTTATTACTTGGATGGGAGACCCCCTCCTCTGGTTTCCTGCACTGAGCAGGGGGTTGGACTCGATGGCCTTGTAGACTCCTTCCAACTCTATGATCTATGAAATCTATGAATAATATGAACACCCATTACGTTCTGTGGCAAACTCTGCACAAGCAGCTCCACTAAAGACTTTTGCAAGGACTGGACTGTGTTAAATACAGACATTGTTCTTTGTTCTCCCACTGAAATGCACCAGTACTGCCAAACTGCTAGGATGCAACCTTGCTCTTGCAGTGGTAGGCAGGCAATAATTCCCTTGACAAATAGAAACCTCAACAGGGACAGACTCCTCCACAAAATTGCTGTGGATGACAATGCCAGGCCCCAAAAGTAATCTAGTAGTGGGGACATGTTATCATCCCCAACTAAAATGCTCAGGGTGATCTTGAGATGAACAATGAAATGAAGGAGGAAGCCAAAGAAAGATTCCAATTACCCTCACATAGATGAGTCATGGAATGGATTAGAAGGAAAGTGACACTGGGCTTAATCCTAAGTGATGCTGCCCAAGACCGTGTGCGACGTGAATGTTGTTGAACAAACTGGAAGCAGAGATCACAGTGCTATGAAATGTAATTCATATGTCAGTGGAAAATTGCCAAGATGGTTTAACACAGCCACATATGACTTCAAAAGAGGAAACTTCTCTAAAATGAGGGGACTGGTAAGGGGAAGTTTAAAGGTGGAGTCAAGAGGCTTAAATCTCTCCAAAATGCTTGGAGGTAACTGAAAACCACAATAATACAAGCTCAGCTAGCATGTATACCACAGGTCAGGAAAGGTAGCAACAAGTCCCAACATGTCAACGGCATGGCTAAAGAGCAGTGTCAAGGAATCCAATAGGCAGGAAAAGGCTTCCTTCAGAAAATAGGCCTTGCCCAAATGACGAGAACAAAAAGGGACCCAAACTTGCACAAAGGAAATGCGAGGAAACAAGAAGGGGCGCAAAAGAAGTATTTTGAGCATATCTCTAACAAATCAAAGCAACAATAAAAAATTCTTTAAATACCAGCAAGGAAACCAGCAAGGAAGGCAGAATTAAAGGAATACTGAAGGAGGATAAGATTACAGAGAAACTGAACAAGTTCTTTTTGGCCTTCATCGCAGATGCAGGAGAGATACCTATGCATGAACTGATGGAGTTGTAGGAACTAAGACAAATAGTGGTCGCAAAAGATGATGTTCTCAACTTTACTTACAAACTGACAGATCCAGATGTTATTCACCTGAGAGTTCTTAACAGCACAATCCTATGACTGCTAGACAGCATCTAGATGGCTGTAAGATTTTTCAGATTCCCAGGTCAGACCTTATAGCTGGGGATCCACAATCACACACACACACACACACACACACACACACACACACACAGCCAGCACAGAAGGAACTGAACTGGCTGCTTTTCTGAGGTCATAAGAGCAATCTTGGAGAAGGGCTTTAGGGGGCAGGGAGGGGAGGAGACTGGTGCCGTGCCGCCAAGATATGAAGTATCCTGGCGGCACCTCCTCAGCCTTCTTCCCTCCCACTCCAAAGCTCTGCACTTAAGACAGCCATTTGAGTGCTTTGCAGAGCAAGAGGAGCACAGAGGCAACTTTCGCCTCTATCCTCTTCCCATCCTCCATAGGATGCCTGTAATCCTCCGAGTTCCAGGCACCCGCATAGGATTGCGCCCTAAAGGACTCAAATGTGAAATGGCTGATCTTCTAACGAAGTTATGTAACATGTCCCAAAGAAATGCCTCTGTACCAAAGGACTGGAGAATGGTCAATGTAACACCAGTTTTAAAAAAGGGATCCAGGGAGGATCTGGTAAATTACAGGCTGGTTAGCTTAATGTCTGTTCAGGTAAAGTGGTTTTATTTTATTCAAAATAAAATTAGTAAGTATATAGGACAAGCCCTGCTGATAAAGAATCATCATGGCTTCTGCAAAGGTAAGTCATGTCTCACTAACCTTTTAGTATTCTTTGAGATCCAGTAGACATTGTTCATTTGGACTTCCAAAAGGCTTTTGACAGTCCCTCACCAAATCCTCATGGGCAAACTTAGTAGTCATGGAATAAGAAACACAAAGCAGAGAGTAGGAATAAACTGTAAATTCTCCCAATGGTGGGATGTAAGCAGTGGGGTCCCACAGGGATCACTGGTATTGGGACCACTGATTTTCAACATGTTCATAAATGATCTGGAATTGGGAGTGAGCACTGAGGTGGCCAAGTTCGCTGATGAAACCAAATTATTTCGGGTGGTGAAAACAAAAGTGTGAAAAGGACCAAAGCTGGTCCTTTGAACGGGTTCGGGTACCAAGGGTTAACCGGAGCAAAGCAAAAGCCACGGCCAATTTTAACGCCTGGACAGTGAAAGAAGCAGTTTTATGAATGGGAGCCACTACACTGTTTATAGGTAAACAGAGTTTAATTGAGAGTATCAAAACATACTCTCAATTAAATGCCTGCAATTGACATGGGTATAGAGCGAGTCACAGCAACGGTACATACAAGGTTTACCTGGAATGACCCTGATTCCTCGACAGCCGCGTAGCTCAGCGGCTAGGCAAATTCAGCTAGTTTCACTGGGAGCTGCCCGGGGCTGGACCCTGAGGTCAGACTGAAGCCCTGGACCTCCGCGCAGCTTGCTGCCCACGACCAACAACCTTTTCCCGCCACAAGCCCCTTCTTCTTGGCTACCTCCTGCGCCCCCTCCCCTCCTGACCTGTCGAACATGCATGTGTGCTCTATTGTGAGCAAGTGCGGTATCAGGTGAAAGGTGGGGGGTCTGTGTGGTCTGTGTGTACCTGCCCTGGCTGGCTTTCTCTTCACATCCCCCCTTTTGGGGAAGATGGGATTGGGGTTCCTGGACACTCCAATCCCCATCTACCTTCTCCTTGAGAGAAAGCACTAGATAGCCCATCCGCAAGGATGTTTGCGCTGCCCTTCATGTGCTCGACCGAGAAATCAAAATCCTGCAAAGCCAGGCTCCACCTCAAGAGTTTCTGGTTGGATCCTTTCACCCGGTCGAGCCAGCACAGGGGGGAATGATCGGTCTGCAGCTTTAACGGTCGTCCCCATAGGCAGGGTCGGAGCTTGGTGATTGCCCATACCACCGCCAAGCACTCTTTCTCAGCGGTGGCCAAACTGCGTTCCTGGGGTAGGAGCTTCTTACTCAGGTAGGCAACGGGGCGCAGCCCTTGCCTGTCTTGCTCTTGCAACAGGACAGCCCCCATCCCTGCCTGGGAGGCATCTGTTTGCAGGACAAAGGGGGCATTGGAATCAGGTGCTTGGAGGATGGGCGCTGCAATGAGGCAGGCTTTCAACCCATCGAAAGCAGCCTGGCATGCATCGGACCACTGAACCTTGAGCGGCTGCCACCTTGCAAAGATCAGTGAGGGGGGTGGCTAGCTGGCTGAAATGGGGCACAGACTTACGGTAATAGCCAGCTAGCCTGAGAAATGCCTGAACCTGCTTCTTGGTTTGCGGGCGCGGCCAGTTCTTTGCCGACTCAATTTTGGCTTCTAAAGGCTTGATGTTGCCACCCCCCACCCTATGCCCTGAGTATTCTACCTCCCCCAACCCGACCTGGCATTTCTTTCTTTTAAAAAAAAAAAAATTATTTAATTTTTTTCAAACAATATATAAAACAACTAAGTAACAAACATACAACTTATATAGTGCTCCCATCACCACGGGACCGAAGAATACATTCTATCTCTATAATCTATTGTTATTCATTATTCCAAAAATAATGTCAACATATCTTGACACGGCATACTCCCTTTCCCCTTATTTAACACAAAATCCCAAAATAAACCCCAGATATCCTTAAAATTGTTTTTCTTTAATTGTCCCCTTTTACATTTGATATTACAAGTTAACGTATCATTTAAAGTCATATCCCACACACAACCTGGCATTTCTTTGCCTTGACTGTTAGTCTGGCCTGGTGAATCTTAAGGAATACAGTGCGGACATGCTCCAGGTGTTGTTCCCAAGTGGGGCTAAAAATGGCGATGTCATCTAAATAGGCACAGGCGAACTCCCCATACCCATTGAGGAGCCCATTGACCAGTCTTTGGAAGGTCACTGGTTCGTTTCGGACTCCAAAGGGGAGGGCAGTAAATTGGAACAGCCCCAGGTGGGTGACGAAAGTGGACTTCAGAGCTGCATCGGGGGCTAGGGGGACCTGCCAGTACCCTTTGGTCAAATCTAGGGTGGTAATGTACTTCGCCTGCCCCAGCCGCTCCAGCAGGACATCCATGTTTGGAATGGGGTAGGGGTCAGGGACAGTCACCCTGTTGATCTTCCTATAGTCCACACAGAAACACACACACCCATCCTTTTTGGCAACCAACATGATTGGGGATGACCAGGGGCTGGAGCTGGGCTCGATGACGCCTAGTTCTAACATGGCTTGCACTTCTTTGGCAATGGCGGCAGCATGGGGCCCCACCATGATAGGGGAGACTGAATTGGGGGGCTGTCCCCTGTATGGTTGGAGTGCTGAACTAGGGGTGTTCGACCCAGCCGGTCGGAAAACATGGGTGAGAAATCCTCCAACAGTTCCCGCATCTGAACCCGTTGGGTCTCAGAGAGTGAGGGGGACAGCTCAATTTCTTCTAGCCCCCCCCCCTTGCTCCCACTCGCCCAACAGATCCCCATCCATCAGACCTTCTTCAGTACATGCATGCACACTCATTACATTGGGATTTCTGGCATGATACAACTTCAAAGTATTTACATGGTACATTTTGTGCTGCATGGGATGGTCAGGAAAAGCGACCTTGTAATTGACCTCCCGCACCCTTTTGACTATCACCCCCGGTCCTTCCCATTTCAGGCACAGTTTGTCAGTCTTGAGGGGCTTCAGCACCAGTACCTGCTCCACAACCTCAAAGGTCCGTGGCACAGCCGTCCGGTTGTACCACTCGCTTTGCCTGGGTGGTCTTCAGAAGCTGCTGAGCTGCCTGCCAGACCTCGCAGAGTGTCCTGCAGCCGCTGCATGAACGTCTGCATGGGTAGGGGAGTAGCGGCCATGTCTCCCTCCCACTCGCCCCGCAGTAGCACCAGGGGGCCCCACAGCTCCCGCCCAAACATCAGTTCATTGGAAGAGTACCCCAAACTCTCCTGCGGGGCATCCCGGTAGGCAAACAAGAAGTAGGGGAGTGCTTGGTCCCAATCCCCTGGATGCTGGGCGGCATACGCTCTGATCATTTCCCCTAGAGTCTGATTGAATCGTTTGATTAATCCATTAGTCTCGTGGTGATAGGGTACGGAGGTCAGGTGCGCAATGCCGCCCAGCTCCCACATCTTTTGGGACAACTTAGACACAAACCCAGTACCACAGTCCGAGACAATCATTTGGGGCATTCCTAGCTGGGCGAAAAGAGAGAGCAAAGTCTTAGCAAGGCTGCTGGCTGAGATGGAGGACAGAGCAAAAGCTTCAGCGTAGTGAGTGGCAAAGTCAATAACAGTCAAAATAAATTTCTACCATCGGCCAGAGAACCCCACGGTCACCCTGGCTAGTGTCCGTTTCTGCCCAAGGTGCCCCCCCCATGCCACATCATGGGCGAGCTGCAAGCACCAGCTGCCGCCTAGGCTGCCCCTTCCCCATCCCCCATCTGGGCGTGAACTCATGGTATAGAGTCCCATTGTCCCACAAGAAATGGGTTGATGAAGCAGTCGATTCTGCCAACCGGTGTGGCGCAGCTCAGCACGACAGCCTTGCAGACAGGGGCCGTCCCGCTGAGCCTTCTGAAAAGTGGGGGTGTCCCCGAGGGTGGCAGAAACTGACGGGGATCCTTCCTCTGGGGCTTGGGTGGGCCCGTCAGCCCCCGGGCACGGCGGAGGCAATGGCTCCTCAGGTTCAGGAGCCAAGGCTGGAGGGAGGTCCACCTCTCTGCCAGTGCCTGCCACTTGGTCTGACTGCGGGTCAGTACTCCCATTTTAGCCACCCGGTATGCCAAGTCATTGCCAATGATGATTCCCCACTCTTTCTGACTAAGAACTGGGCTTCCCGCAAACTACCCCAGGGTAGAGCAGTTACATCCGCCCCCATGTCCCGGTACCCCATATAGGGAACATTGTTAACCCAGATAGACTCACAGAATTGAGTCTATCGCAGGAGTGAGGCTTGGGAGGCGACCTCCGAGGAACTGGTGCCCGTGTGGTGTTGATTCCGCGCCGGGTCGTCCGAGTCCTCTCCTTGGGAAGAAGTCGTGGAGTCTTCCTCCTCATCGTCGTCCTGATGAGTCGGGGTGGGGGCAACAACTCGCCCCACTTTGTTTGGCAGCCCACGCGGCTTCTTCTTCTTCACTTGTAACTTGGGGCAGTTTCTTCGGATGTGACCCAGCTCCTTGCAGTAGAAGCATCCACCGGAGTTCAAGCTGGTACTAGGGGTGGGACCCCCTTTTGGTTTTGGGCCACCTCCTCTCTCGCCTTTGGGGGGCTCTATCTCCGCTCCCTTTAGCGCTGGAACAGTTGGGCACTCCTGCCCTGTTGGTCTTGTGCTGCCGATAGAGCCCAACCTGGTCTGCTAACCGGGAGGCTTCCAAGCCCGTGGTGGGATTCCGTTCCCGGATGGCAGGTCCTTGGGAATAGTCGCATAAAACTGCTTTAGGATCATTAGTTCCCACAGTTCCTCCCAGCTGCGTCTCCCTGGGGCTTCTAGCCAAGCATCCAAGGCTTGCCCCAGTCTCACCCACCAGGAACCGTAGGTCTCCCCCTGCTGGGGCTGCCCCTGGTGAAATTTCAGCCGGCAGTGCTCAGACATGAGCGCAAACGGCTGCCTGACTGCCCCCTTAAAGGTGTCATAGTCAATGGGGGTGTTTTGGGTCAACAGCCCTAGGAGCTGTTGACCCAAAGTTCCCCCCTCACCTCGGTGCAGAAGATAGCCATTCAGCGGGAAGCCGGCACTATCTCTTCACGGCAGGTAGCCTCAAACAGGGTGAAGAACGTCATCGGGTCCTGGCCGGGTTGGGTCAGGGGAAACAGTTTGCGGTCCCAGGAGGAGGGTCATGGTTGGGTGGGTGGTGTGGCTTTGGTCCCAGCGGCCCCCAGGTGAGCCAACTCCAGCTTCATCCGCAGCATCTCTCGCTTGTGCTCCATCACCTTCTCGGTCCTCCGCCAATCCTCCTGCTCTGGGCTCCCCGGCCTTGGCCGCTCCTCAGGGACTTCTGGTACAGTCTCTGGCCCCTGGCCTCCCCACTTGAACCCCTGGGAGTTCGAGGACATCTGGCTCTTCCGTCGCCCCCTTCGCTTCTCACTCCAAGCTGTCCTCCTCATCCTCGTCCTCCTCATCGGAGAAGGCGATCAGGTGGTTGTGGGGTGTACTCTGCCTCCGTCCGCTGCTTCCACTCGCCAGGGAAGTGAGCGTCAAAGTAGCCCAGGCTGTGAAGTCCACGGATGTCCGAGCCTTCCGGGTCCTCCACACAAAAGAGGGGTGCCGGTTCCCCTCCGCTGGGGTCTGCGGAGTCAGGACATTCCTCCCCGAACTTGATCCACCGGTGGCCATGTTCCACAGGTGCCTCGTCTGTACTCACAGCCGCTCACTCTATACCCAATGCTGGAAGGTCTGGGTCTCCTCAACTTGGTTCAGTCACTGTCCTGCGTTATCCCACCGCTAACACCATGTGAAAAGGACCAAAGCCGGTCCTTTGCGCAGGTTCGGGTACCAAGGGTTAACCGGAGCAAGGTTAGCCCTTTACACGCACCTAGGCAAAAGCCACGGCCAATTTTAACACTTGGACAGTGAAAGAAGCAGTGAAAGACTGTGTTCGCAGCTTAGGGGGTGCTCCTGGATCCGTCGCTCCAAATGACATCCCAGATAGATGCGACGGCTAGGAGTGCCTATTATCAGCTTCGGCTGATACGCCAGCTGCGCCCCTTCCTAGAGTTGGAAGACCTAAAGACGGTAGTGCACGCACTGGTAACTTCGAGGCTCGACTTCTGTAATGCGCTGTACATAGGGCTACCTTTATACCTAGTCCGGAAACTTCAATTAGTGCAAAATATGGCATCCAGACTGGTTGCTGGTACACCTAGGGGTGCCCATATCACACCAGTTTTAAAAGCACTCCACTGGCTGCCAATCAGTTTCCGGGCGAAGTATAAAGTGTTGGTTATTACCTTTAAAGCCCTACATGGTTTGGGTCCAGGCTACCTACGGGATCGCCTTCTCCCGTACAATCCACCCCGCACACTTAGGTCCTCTGGGAAGAATCTGCTTCAGTCAGCCAAAACTAGGCTGACTAGCATTACCCAGAGGACCTTCTCTTCTGCTGCTCCCAGATTATGGAATGGCCTGCCGGAGGAGATACGTCAACTTGTCAGTCTTTTGGACTTTAAAAAAGCCATAAAGACTGAACTCTTCCAGCAGGCCTATCCGGCGGAATTTTAGGATGTTTTAAAGATGTTTTAAAGATGTTTTAAAGATGTTTTAAGATGTTTTTAGGATGTTTTAAGATGTTTAATAGTATATATTGTGTTGTTTTAGTTTAGGTATTTTATATTTTCTGTTGTTCCCTGCCTCGATCTAGATGGAGAGGCGGGTAATAAATAAAATATTATTATTATTATTATTATTATTATTATTATTATGAATGGGAGCCACTACAGTGTTTATAGGTAAACAGAGTTTAATTGAGCATATCAAAACATACACAAAGGCAGTACACAAAGCACGCGCCTGCAATTGACATGGGTATAGAGCGAGTCACAGCAACAGTACATACAAGGTTTACCTGGAATGGCCCTGATTCGACAGCCACGTAGCTCAGCAGCTAGGCGAATTCAGCTAGTTTCACCAGGAGCTGCCCGGGGTTGGATCCTGAGGTCAGACTGAAGCCCTGGACCTCCGCGCAGCTTGCTGCCCACGACCAACAACCTTTTCCCGCCACAAGCCCCTCCTTCCTGGCTCCCTCCTCCTTCCTTATTTATTATATTTATCAATCGCCCATCTGGCCGGTCACCCGGCCACCCTGGGCGATGTACAACCAAAATACAACAAAACACAATAAAATATAATAATTAAAACAATATAAAAAATTCTTATTAAAAACCTAACCCACCCCATATTCCCGCCTGAACAGCCATGTTTTTAATACATGGTGGAAGCTCATCACGGAGGGGGCATGGCGAAGGTCACTAGGGAGGGAGTTCCATAATGTGGGGGCCGCCACAGAGAAGGCCCTCTTCCTAGTCCCCACCAGCCTGGCTGCTGTGGCTGATGGGATAAGGAGAAGGCCGTCCGTGGCAGACCTTGTTGAGCGGCCTACTTGATGTTGCTGGAGGCGCTCCTTGAGATAAGCTGGGCCGGAGCCGTGTAGGGTTTTAAAGGTCAAAACCAACACCTTGAATTCGGCTCGGCAAGCAACTGGTAGCCAGTGCAACTCATTAAGCACTGGCGTGATGTGATCACGCCGGCGGCTGCCCTTAATCAGGCGAGCCGCCGCGTTCTGTACCAGCTGAAGCTTCCGGACCGTCTTCAAGGGTAACCCCACGTAGAGCGCATTACAGTAGTCTAGGCGAGAGGAGACCAAGGCATGAACCACTGATGGGAGCAGGTGATTAGGAAGGTAGGGGCGCAGCTGCCGTATCAGATGGAGTTGATACAGCGCCGCCCGGCTCACAGCTGCCACCTGAGCCTCCATGGACAGCTGGGAGTCTAGAATGACCCCCAAGCTGCAGACCTGGTCCTTCAGGGGTAGATGTACCCCATTCAGCACCAGGTCAACATCCCCTAACCTTCCCTTGTCCCCCACCAGAAGTACCTCGGTCTTGTCGGGGTTCAGTTTCAGCATGTTCCTTCCCATCCAGCCAGCCACTGACTCCAGGCACTTGGACAGGGTCTCAACGGCCAACCTCGGTGAGGACTTAAAACAGAGGTAGAGCTGCGTGTCATCCGCATACTGATGACACTGCACCCCAAACATCCTGATGATAGCTCCCAGTGGCTTGAGGTAGATGTTGAATAACATCGGGGAGAGGATGGAACCCTGCGGCACTCCACAAGTGAGCAGCCGAGGGTCCGAAGCCTCCTCCCCGAGAACTACCCTCTGATACCAGAACTACCCAGAGAGGAAGGACCGGAACCACTGCAATACAGTGCCTCCCAAGCCCAAGCCCTCCAGACGGTCCAGGAGGATACCGTGGTCAACGGTATCAAAAGCCGCTGAGAGATCGAGGAGGACTAGAAAGGAGCATTCACCCCTATCCAAAGCCCTCCTCATATCATCCACCAAGGCGACCAAGGCCGTCTCCGTCCCATGTCCAGACCTGAAGCCCGACTGGCACGGATCTAAATAATCGGCTTCATCCAAGTGTGCCTTCAACTGAGCACCCACCACCCGCTCGATCACCTTGCCCAGAAATGGTAAATTGGAGACTGGGCGAAAGTTGTTTAAATCCTGGGGATCCAAGGAGGGCTTCTTTAGAAGCGGTCTTAATACTGCCTCCTTGAGGGCTGATGGCATCACTCTCTCCTCGAGGGAGGCATTCACCACCGCCTTGATCCCCTCACCCAGTCTCTCCCTGCAGCTCATGATGAGCCAGGACGGGCAAGGATCAAGCAAGCAGGTGGTCGGCCTCACAGATGAAAGCACCTTGTCCACTTCATCAGAAGGAAGAAGCCGAAACCGATCCCACAAAACCGGTCTGCCATTGGCCTCCTCCCGCTCACTCCCTGTGTCCACGACGTACGATATCCCACTCCTAATCCGATCGATTTTATCTGCGAAGTGCTTCGCTAAAGCCTCACAGGAGGCTTTTGACTGTTCCAGTGGGTCCGGAGCGACTGGACCGACCAGACTCCGGACCACTTGGAACAGCCTCCTGGGGGAGCACTCTGCAGACACAATGGAGGCAGCATAGAAATTCTTTTTTGCTGCCTTCACCGCCACCCGGTAGGCTGAAGATGCAGCTCTAACCCGTGTTCGATCGTCTTCGGAGCGGGAATTTCCCCATCGGCGCTCTAGCCTTCTCACCTCTTGTTTCAGAGCTCGCAGCGACGGAGTGAACCATGGCGCCGCGCGAGCTCTGTTTAGGCGAAGAGGGCGCTTCCTGCGCCCCCCTCCCCTCCTGACCTGTCGATTGGGTCAGGAGTACCTGTTTCTCCGGGTACTTTAGGGTGCTTAGTACTTGCCATTTCTTTGAGGCCACTAGGCATGTTGGTGCCCCCCTCCTGTTTGGAATGTTTTATTTATTATATTTATACCCTGCTTTTTTTCTTGCAAGGAACTCAAGGCGGCTTACATAATCCTCCTCCTCTCCATTTTATCCTCATAACAACCCTGTGAGGTAGGTTAGGCTGAGAGTCAGTGACTGGCCCAAAGTCACCCAGTGAGCTTCATGGCCGAGCGGGGACTAGAACCCGGATCTCCCGAGTCCCAGTCCAACACTCTCACCACTACACCACACTGGCTCTCATTTGGCAGCTCATTTGGCTGCCAAGGGAGGGGAAGTGGCCTGGGGATATGCATGTGTGTACTTTTGTGAGCAAGAGTAAGCAAGTGTAAAGTAATGCAAGTTGGGGTGAAAAATCCCAACTTCAAGTATAATCTGATGGGGTCTGAGCTAGCGGCGACTGACCAAGAAAGAGCTCTTGGGGTTGTGGTGGGCAGCTTGATGAAAATGTGGATCCTGTGTGCAGCTGCTGTGAAAAAGCCAAACTCCGTTAGGCACAATTAGGAAAGGAAGTGAAAATAAATCTGCCAAGATCATACTGCCTTTACACAAATCTATGGTGCAACCGCACTTGGAAGTTGGAATACTGTGTGCAGTTCTGGTCACCGCACCTAGAAAAGGACATTGTAGAGTTGAGAAAACTGCGATTAAAATGACCAGGGGGCTGGAGCAGCGCAGCTCCCCTACGAAGAAAGGCTCCAGCGGCTAAAAGGCGAGCGAGGGGAGACGCGACAGAGGGGAACAAAACCACGCGTGCCGGAAGGCGGCCATAGACACGGCGATTCCTAGACGCCGTTTTCGCCTCTCGTTCGCGGACGGAGAGCGGAAGGGTCCGGCGGAGTCTGGGGCGCCCCAGGCGGCGTCGCCATGGCCAGGAAGGGGCTGCCTCGGCGGGGCGGAGCATTAATCCGCGTGCAAAACGTTGCTTTAAAAGCACTGCCCCAAGCTGGCCCACCAGCGCTGGGGAGGGGGGAGGCTGGGCCCCCTGCTGAGCCCCCCTCGCCAGAAGGAGCTGCGCTTGCGCCGCCGCCAAGGCGCGGCTTGGGAGGCGGGCTCTTTCGATGTGGGTGGGGCTGCCGCCGCCAATGCCCAATCAGAGCTGCCCTTGCACAATCTTTGATGTTTCCGCTGATTTCTATGGATAGCTCGCAGTTCCGGTCCGGGAGGGGGAAAGCCAGAAAAGAGCTTTATGGAAGTCGGAAGCCGACCAAGCCAAGTGGTCCGGTCTAGGGTCCTGCCTGTTTGTGCTTCCGGCCGGCCGGGCTCCGTCGGCGTCACGTGAAGGAGGCGGAAGAGCCGCGTACGGTGGCAGTTCCGCGTCGCCCGAGCTCGTCCGGATCCAGCGACTGTCGCCCGCCGCCGCCGCCGCCGCCATGCTGCTGTCGTGCTTCCCGGAGCTGTACTTCAACGTAGACAGCGGCTACCTGGAGGGCCTGGTGCGCGGCTTCAAGGCCGGCGTCCTCAGCCAGGCGGACTACGTGAACCTGGTGCAGTGCGAGAGCCTCGAAGGTGCGGCGCGGCGCGGCGCAGACCTAGCCAGGGGCGGCCGCGGCGAGGGCGCCCCTTTCCGCCTGGCCCGCAGGGAGGGAGTGACGCCGCGCCAGCCAGCCAGGCCCCGCGTGGGGCCCTCCAGGGGTTGCCGGCTGGGCCGCCCCGCGCTTGCCCCAGGGGCGGGGGAGTCGGCGGGCTTCCCGCCGGGCCGCGAGGGTGGGGAAGGCGCGGTCCCCCGCCGCTGCCGGGCTGCAGCCCCGTCATCCCTCAGCGGGGCTCAGCTTCCTGGGGCGCATGGGAGTTGTCGCCGAGCAGCATCTGCAGGGCCACACGCCTGCCCCAGCCGCCTGCTCCGGGGGCCAAGAGCAGCAGTGCTGACCGGCCTCTGCCGGGGTGGTCCTCGGCACCTCCTCCCGGCCGCAGAGTCGTTTCGCTCGTTGTGTTCTGGGCAAGGGCTCTGGCAGCTGCCGCCGCCGCCATCCGGTCCTCGTTGGAGCGCCCGGTGTGTGTCTGTTTCTCTGTGCGCGCGTCTTGGGCAGCCGTGCAAGCAGCGGTGGGCCTGCGCGGGAATGCTGGCTGGCCAAGCCCTGCTGGCACTTCTGTGACTCTGGCCCTACCGATGAAGCTCAGGCCTTGCTCACTTCAATTCTCTGTAGCGCCTTGAAGTGATCAAGACACTTCCTGTGTAATTCTTGCAGCAATCCTGTACAGTGGGTGAATATTATTATCTCTGTATCACACATGGCGCTCTGAAGCCACCCAGTGATTCTGCGGTAGAAGCAAGATTCAGTGTCTGACTTCCTGGCTTGTGATGGCTCAGCCTCTGCAAGGCACCTCCCTGGCGCTGGTTCACGCTTCCCCCCTGACACTGCAGCTGACTAGCGGGCCCAGCTCCTGCCTCAGCGTTTGCCCCTTATTAGGAAGCCTTTCACTCAGAAAATAAGTGACAGGTGTAGACCGTGCCCGGTTGCCTTTCTCCCTCTCTGTCCCCCCAGTTTCTACTCCTTGTAGCTGCTGGTGCCTCACTCCATTGAACGAATTCCACGCGTGGGATTGCTGCCCAAGACCTGTGCAGGCCACTGTGTGGGCACTCCATACGGAACTGCATTAACTTATGGAAAGAGCAGGCGGCAGTAGCCTTGCCCATCTTCACTAGCAGTCTGTTTATTTAGTCCCATTGAATTCAGTAGAATTCCTTTCCAAGTTAATTTGCTTTAGGACAAGTTTTAAAGAAATAACAATATATAGAGAGAGCAGATAAAACATTTCCCTTTCACATCTGAACATAAATAGCTGACAGTCAAAGTTCCTCAGTAAGCACCACTTAATCACCAGGGAGTTGTTTATTTATTTCATTTCTATACCACCCAATAGCCAAAGCTCTTTGGGTGGTACACAACAATTCATAAAAAACACAAACAACATATACAATAAAAACAGCATAAAATTCCAAAGTACAAAATTTAAAACAGAATGTAAAACAATTTGAGCAGCTAAAACAAATTCAGTATAACTTGACTGACATAAATGGCCCCCATATGCCATTAAATCCCATTGAATGCCTCAGAGAAGAGGGCAGTCTTAACCTAGCGCTGAAAGGATAACAGAGTTGGTGCCAGGTAGCCTTCAGTGGGGAGATTGTTCTGTAATGGGGGGGTCACCATTGAGAAGGCCCTCCCCATTGTTGCCCCCTCCGAGCCTCCTTTGGAGGTGGCACTAGGAGGAAGGCTTCAGACATTGATCGTAGTGTCCGGGTACATTCAGGTTGGGAGAGGCGCTCCTTCAGGTATTGTGGTCTCAAGCTGTGTCAGGCTTTATAGGTTAAGACTAGCACCTTGAATTGGGTTTGGAAGCAAACAGGCAGCCAATGCAAGCAGGCCAGAATTGGCATTATATGTTCAGATCTTCTGCTCCCAGTTATTAGTCTGGCTGCTGCATTTTGCACAAGCTGCAGCTTCTGAACAGTCTTTAAGGGCAGCCCCACATAGCATGCATTGCAGTAATCTAACTTGGAGGTTACCAGAGCATAGATGACTGAAGCCAGGTTATCTCTGTCCAGATAGGGGTATAGCTGGACCACCAGCCAAAGCTGGTAGAAGGCACTCCATGCCACTGAGGCCACCTGAGCCTCAAGTGGCAAAGATGGCTCCAGGAGGATCCCCAGGCTATGAACCTGCTTCTTCAAGGGGACTGTAACCCCATCCAGAATAGGTTGAGCCCCCTCCATCTGGTCAGAAGAATCACCCACTAACAGTATTTCAAACTTGTCTGGATTGACCTTCAGTTTGTTAGCCTTCATCCAGTCCATTGTTGCAGCCGTGCACCTATCTAGCACAGCTTCACCTGATGAAGATGAAAAGGAGAAAGAGGTGTGTGTCATCACTGATGGCAACACACTCCAAAACCCTGAATGACCACACTTAGTGGTTTCATGTAGATGTTGAATAGCCTGCGGGACAAAACTGAACCCTGAGGAACCCCATGCTGGAGAATCCACGGGGTCAAGCGATATTCCCCAAGCACCACCTTCTGGAGTCAGCCATCCAAATAGGAACAGAGCCACCGCAATTCAATACCCCCTCCCTGCTCGGGGAAGAGAAGATGTGTGGTGGTGGCGAGAAAGGGCTGGAAACAAGCCCTCTGGTGCTATGTTTCCTCTTGAGGAAATGCGGTGTCATGGGGCTCGTTGCCCTTGCTTGGCAGGACCGTAACTCCGCTGAGAAGCGGCCCCGCCAAGCAAGGGCAATGAGCCTCTTGACAGCTACCAAAAAGTGCTACTTGGGCACTTTTTGGCAGCTGTCATCTCCACTCCTCTCCCCTTGGTGCCCCGTGGTGTCCCCTGGGATACTGACTGGGGGAGGAAGAGGGGAGAGGCGGCGCTTCTAGACCCCCACTGTGCCTGATCATTTACAGCTTTGAAGTCTCACAATTTTAGCTTCATAGTATGGGGAGGAGGTGGTTTCCCTTGCATCTAGGGATGGGCTTGCGCTGCAGCTCTGCTTAAGAAAGGGTTTGTATTATAATATGTAGCGTGCAAATGAGTCTCCAATGAGCACCTTTTTAGATCTATGCTTTGCACAGCCTCTGTATAATCTCCTCCCACCCCTCTACAGACAAGGGACTAAACAACTCAGACTGCTATCCTGTACACCAGGGGTTCTTAACCTGTGGGGTACGCCTCCCCAGGGGAGGTTTGGACTGACTCCAGGGGAGGTGCGAGTAGCCCCTCAACTATAAATTGTTTATTTTACAAGTACATAGCAGTGCAGCTTGGCGGTTGGCCCAGCCGTATTTCTTTCTACTAATCTTGGGAGCTACGCCGTTCATTTAATTGAATATGCTTTTTTTTTAGTCCAGAGACAGAGCATAAACTAAAAAATGCAAACTCGTCCTGCCTAAGCCTAAATTTTGGGCTGTTAACACATGGGAGGCGTGGGTCATAAGATTTTTCACAAGGGAGGTGTGACACCAAAAAGGTTAAGAACCACTGCTGTACACATTTCAGTGCAAACTTCTATGAGGTCAGGTTGCCTGCCAAACTAACAGGCTTCTTGATGGAAGTTCTTTCAATTTTTGTTTTTGTGAGGGTAAGCAGGGGATCTTAGAGCATCTTTTTTCTACCATTTCCCTTTTTACTGCAGTTTCATGTGAGCACTTAAGTCTTGGAGGCCTCAGGCAGACGGTATCTGCTACTTCTGGCCTGTGGAATTCTTGGTGGGGCCGGGGTGCATCAGATTGTCTCCCTGGCCCTCTATTTGCCGCTTCTGTTGCCACAGAAAAATAAGGCCCTCTGCCCTGGAAGTGGGTTGCAGAGCATCAGACTTGGGTGACACAAAACGTTAATTTCCAAAGAGGACAAGGGCTTTTTCTCACCAGAAGTGGTAACAACTCCTAGTCCTCCAGGTTGAATTGATGGTGCTGTGATTAGCCATGAGTGTTCCAGCATTCAGAGAAAGGGACAGGTGTGGTCAGAGGTTAAAAGCTACTCCAGAAGTTGCTCCACAATACTTGGAAAGGGGTGCCCGGCCCCACATTTCTGTGTAATTCTGCAGGTCTCCACTTGTCTTAAAATGTGTGCAGTATTCTCATTTCTTTGCTTATCAGAACAATCAACTTGCAGTTTCTCACACCCGTCATGAGATGGCACAACAGGCCTAATGTGTACCCTCTGCTCTGCTTCTTTTTCTGTATGGCTTGGTGATGTGCTATCATGAGATGAGTTTCACCATCTGTGTGTCCATCTTGGCTGATGTAGGAGTCATTCCTTTGTCAGAAGCTTTCCATTTGAATCTATTGGCTTTTGGTTCACCAGAACCAAATAAGTGAGTGCTTGTGCAGTTCTATCACTTGAGCCACTATTAGGCTTGTCTCTGCTGGTTTATATTGTGTCTCCTTCCTCTGCCTTGCGTTTGCTGTTGTGTAATACCAGGTCTGTTACCCAAAAAACATATTTAATCCATGACTTAATCCTGGATGAGGGTGCGGGCCTGGCATGTATTACGGAAACCTGGCTGGACAGGGCCGCTGCTCCAACTCTTGGGGCCTTGTGTCCGCCTGGGTTTACGTATGCCCAGCAACCGAGGACGGGGAGTGGGAGTGGCTGTTACCTACCGGGAGTCCTTGGTCCTTACCAGACTCCCTCTCCGGGAGACCAAGTTTATTGAGTGCATGTACTGCACTCAATAAACTTGCCGACGACTGCTGGACAGACTGCTGGACAGACCACCGACAGACTTGGATCAGGAGGTACGGGGAATGCTTATCAAATTTGCAGATGACACAAAGTTGGGTGGAACAGCTAATACTCTGGAAGACAGAAACAAAATTCAAAGTGACCTCGATAGGCTGGAGCGCTGGGCCGAAAACAACAGAATGAAATTTAATAGGGATAAATGCCAAGTGCTGCACCTAGGGAGAGGAAACCAAATGCAGAGTTACAGAATGGGGGACACTTGGCTCAACAATACTACAAGTGAGAAGGATCTTGGAATTGTGGTAGATCACAAACTGAATATGAGCCAGCAATGCGATGTGGCTGCAAAGAAGGCAAATGCAATTTTGGGCTGTATTAATAGAAGTATAGCTTCCAAATCGCGGGAAGTGATAATTCCCCTTTACTCGGCACTGGTTAGGCCTCATCTTGAGTACTGCGTCCAGTTCTGGGCACCACACTTTCAGAAGGATGTAGACAAACTGGAGAGGGTTCAGAGGAGGGCAACAAAGATGATAAAGGGACTGGAAACAAGGCCCTATGAGGAGAGACTGAAAGAACTGGGCATGTTTAGCCTTCAGAAGAGGAGACTGAGGGGAGATATGATCGCACTCTTCCAGTATTTGAAGGGATGTCACACAGAGGAGGGCAAAGATCTCTTCTCGATCATCCCAGTTTGCAGGACACGGAATAATGGGCTCAAGTTACAGGAACCTAGATTCCACCTAAACATCAGGAAAAATTTCCTGACTGTCAGAGCAATAAGACAATGGAATCAACTACCTAGGGAGGTTGTGGGCTCTCCCACTCTGGAGGCATTCAAGGTGCAGCTGGACAGCCATCTGTCAGGGATGCTTTGACCTAGATTCCTGCATTGAGCAGGGGGTTGGACTCGATGGCCTTGTAGGCCCCTTCCAACTCTACTTTTCTATGATTCTATGATTCTATAATCCGGTCCACTATGGTTATCAACATTGCTCCCCAACGTAGGCTTCAAGGAAGGAAACCAAGGCGTAAAATGAACATCCAAGTCCTTCAAGATCCTATTAAGCAAACTCATCTTCAATCACTTCTTAAGGAACATCTACCTACGGAACCTCCTGACAACATTGAGGACCATTGGTCTAAGCTGAAAACCTCCATTACTGCAGCTTGTGAACAAACTATTGGATATGAAACTAAGAAACATCAGGATTGGTTTGATGAAAATGACAATGAGATTAAATATATAATTGACCAAAAAAGGAAAGCCTTCCAAATATGGCAAAATGATATTAACTGCGCTGCCAAGAAAAAAACCTACGCTAGCGCAAAGGCTGAGGTCCAAAGAAGAACAAGAGAACTTAAGAACGCTTGGTGGAAAAAGAAAGCTGAAGAAATTCAACAACTTGCAGAATCTCATGATGCACGGGGCTTTTTTAAGGCCACAAGGGCCATTTATGGACCAAAAACCTATGGTACAAACCCTTTACAATCAAAAGATGGCACCAAACTCTTAAAAGACAAAGAGTCTATTGCACTGCGTTGGAAAGAGCATTATTATGACCTTTTAAATCGTAAGTCTAAGGTGGATAATGAGATTTTTTCGCAAATCCCGCAAAAACAAATTAAAGAGGAACTTGCAATACTCCCCACTTTGGATGAAGTAAAAAAAGCCATTAATCAAATGAAGAACAACAAAGCTAGTGGACCAGATGGGATTCCTGCTGAAATCTTTAAAGAAGGGGGGCCCGAACTTGTACAACATCTTCATAAACTCATCGAAAAAATCTGGATAAGAGAAGAGATCCCAGAAGACTTCAGGGATGCCATAATTATCACCCTCTTTAAGAAGGGTGATAGAACAGACTGTGGAAACTATCGGGGCATTTCTCTCTTAGCAACCGCAGGTAAAATATTTGCTAGGATTCTCGCAAACCGTCTTCTATCTATTTCAGAAGAGATCCTCCCTGAAACTCAATATGGTTTCCGCCCCTCTAGAGGGACAGTAGACATGATTTTTACTGCACGTCAGCTCCAAGAAAAATGCCGGGAGCAAAATCAACCCCTTTATATGGCATTTATCGATTTGGCTAAGGCCTTTGATACTGTAGACCGTACAGCTCTCTGGACTATCCTTATGAAAATTGGATGCCCCAATAAATTTGTGAATATCTTGCGACTTCTCCATGACAACATGACGGCAACGGTTTTGGACAACAACGGCTCTCATGGTGCTCCATTTAAAGTGGGATCAGGTGTTAAACAGGGATGTGTTATCGCCCCAACATTATTTGCCATTTTCATCACCATGGTTTTACATCTTGTCGAGGGGAAACTTCCCACCGGTGTGGGAATTATATATCGAACAGATGGAAAGCTTTTTAATCTCAGCAGGCTGAAAGCAAAAAGTAAGGTAATTACAACCTCCGTTGTGGAACTTCAGTATGCTGATGATAATGTGGTCTCCGCACATTCAGAGGATGATCTCCAAACTATCCTAAATGCTTTTGCAGAAGCATACGAAAAACTTGGTCTCTCACTTAACATCAAAAAAACCAAAGTGCTTCATCAGCAAGTGCAAGCCAATCCTTTGGTGATGCCATCTATCCAGCTTGGCGGGACAATACTGGAAAATGTCGATCATTTTCTCTATCTTGGCAGCTATCTTTCTGTTACAGCTAACATCGACAGTGAAATCCAGCATCGTCTGAGCTCTGCAAGTGCCGCATTTTCTCGAATGAAACATAGAGTGTTCGAGGATCGGGATATTTGTAAGAAGACCAAAACACTGGTTTATGAAGCCATTGTATTACCAACTTTATTGTATGCCTGCGAAACATGGACTATCTATAAACGTCACTTCCACCTCCTTGAAAGGTTTCATCAACGTTGCCTCCGGAAAATCCTGCAAATTACTTGGGAAGATAGGCGAACAAATGTCAGTGTACTGGAAGAAGCAAAGACTACTAGCATTGAAAAAATGATCCTTCAACGCCAACTTCAGTGGACCGGTCATGTTGTTCGAATGCCTGACTGCCGTCTCCCTAAGCAGTTACTTTACTCGCAACTCAAGGATGGAAAGCGGAATATCGGTGGTCAATATAAGAGGTTTAAAGATGTTCATAAGGCTAATCTAAAAAAATGCAATATAAACATCGAAAACTGGGAAGCTCTGGCCCATGAACGATCTAAATGGAGGTTGGCCTTTCACAAAGGTTCCATGGACTTTGAAGAAGCCTGAGTGCAAGGTGAAAGGGAGAAACGTGCTAAGCGAAAAGCACGTCAAATGAATCCTTTACAGGACCATCTTCTATCTGGTAACCTGTGTCCTCACTGTGGGAAGCTGTGTGGATCTAGAATTGGCCTCCACAGTCACTTACGGACCCATCGCTAGAGTCTACACAATCTTCTTTAGAATCTCCTCCTTTTTATCCCGGAAGACAATCTTACTCAGTCACGAGTGATCGCCTGATGATGATGACTGGAGGTTGGGTCCAAATGGCAGTCTGGGGATTCTGCTCGTGTACCGTCCACCCCGCTGCATGTCAGACTCCCTGGCCGAGGTGCTAGAGGTGGTCCCTGATGTGCGTGTCCTGTCCCCCAGGCTATTGATGCTGGGGGACTTCAACATACATTCGGAGGCTGCCATCATGGGGGCACCTCAGGACTTCATGGAGACCATAGCTTCCTGGGAGCTATATCCTATATCAACTGGGCCTACCCATGTAGCCGGTCATGCGCCATACTTGGTTTTCGTTTCCGGAGAGGGAGGAAATGATCTGGAAATCGGAGGTATATACACCACCCCCTTGTCATGGTCAGATCACTTTCTGGTAGGGCTGGATTTCTTGGTGCCACAACCCCTCTGCAGAGGTGAAGGACCTATTAGGATGGTCCGCCCCAGGTGTCCTATGGATCCGGATGGATTCCTGGAATGCGCTTGGGGAACTGGAGCACACAAACGGTAGCTCAGTCAAGACCCTGGTGGATGACTAGAATGCTGCAATCACCAGGGCATTAGACCGAGTGGCCCCGAAGCGCCCTCTTCACCTGAACAGAGCTCGCACGGCACCTTGGTTTACTCCATCGCTGCGAGCTCTGAAGCGGGACGTGAGAAGGCTAGAGCACCGATGGCGTAAATCCCACTCTGAAGAAGATCGGGCACAGGTTAGAGCTGCATCTTCAGCCTACCAGGTGGCAGTGAAGGCAGCAAAGAAGAACTTCTATGCTGCCTCCATCGCATCTGAGGAGTGCTGCCCCAGGAGGCTGTTCCAAGTGGTCTAGAGGCTGGTGGGTCCAGTTGCTCTGGATCCGATGGAACAGTCTAAAGCCGCCTGTGAGGCTTTAGCAAAGCAGTTTGGAAATAAAATCGTTCGAATTAGGAGTGGGATTCTGTGCATCGTGGACACAGTGGGTGAACGGGAGGAGGCCAGTGGCAGTCCGGTTTTGTGGAATCGGTTCCAGCTTCTTCCTTCAGGTGAAATGGACAAGGTGCTTTCATCTGTTAAGCTGACCACCTGCTTGCTTGATCCTTGCCCGTCCTGACTTGTTATGAGCTGCAGGGAGAAACTGGGTGGGGAGATCAGGGCGGTAGTGAATGCCTCCCTCGAGGAGGGAGTGATGCCATCAGGCCTTAAGGAGGCAGTAATAAGACCGCTTCTAAAGAAGCCCTCCTTAGATCCCCAAGATTTGAACAATTTTCGCCCAGTCTCACAATTTGCCATTTCTGGGCAAGGTGATTGAGCGAGTGGTGGGGGCTCAGTTGAAGGCACATTTGGATGAAGCCGATTATTGAGATCCATGCCAGTCGGGCTTCAGGCCTGGACATGGGACGGAAACGGCCTTGGTCGCCTTGGTGGATGATATGAGGAGGGCTTTGGATAGAGGCGAATGCTCTTTTCTAGTCTTCCTCAATCTCTCAGTGGCTTTTGATACCGTTGACCACGATATCCTCCTGGACCGCCTGGAGGGGTTGGGCATGGGAGGCACTGTATTGCAGTGGTTCCAGTCCTTCCTCTCTGGAAGGTACCAGAGGATAGTTCTTGGGGAGGAGGCTTCGGACCCTCGGCCGCTCACTTGTGGGGTGCCGCAGGGTTCCATCTTTTCCCCGATGTAATTTAACATCTACTTAAAGCCTCTGCGAGCTATCATCAGGAGGTTTGAGGTGCGCTGTCATCAATATGCAGATGACACGCACCTCTACCTCTCCTTCAAGTCCTCACCAAGGTTGGCTGTTGAAACCCTGTCCAAGTTCCTGGAGGCAGTGGGTGGCTGGATGGGAAGGAACATGCTGAAACTGAACCCCGACAAGTCCGAGGTGCTTCTGGTGGGAGACAAGGGAAGGTTAGGGGATGTTAACCTGGTGCTGAATGGGGTACATCTACCCCTGAAAGATCAGGTCCACAGCTTGGGAGCCATTCTAGACTCCCAGCTGTCTATAGAGGCTCAAGTGTCAGCTGTGAGCCGGGCGGTGCTGTATCAGCTCCATCTGATGCGGCAGTTGCACCCCTACCTTCCTGATCCTCTGCTCCCATCAGTGGTTCATGCCTTTGTCTCCTCTCACCTAGGCTACTGTAATGCACTCTACGTGGGGTTACCCTTGAAGACGGTTCGGAAGTTGCAGGTGGTACAGAATGCAGCGGCTCACCTGGTTAAAGGCTGCCGCCAGCATGATCACATCACTCCAGTGCTCAAAGAGTTGCACTGGCTACCAGTTGTTTGATCTGCCACGGACGGCTTTCTCCCTGTCCTATCAGCCAGAGAAACCAGGCTGGTGGGGACTAGGAGGAGGGCCTTTTCTGTGGCAGCCCCCAATTTATGGAACTCTCTCCCCAGTGACCTCTGCCATGCCCCTTCTTTGATTAGCTTCCACCGTGCATTAAAAACGTGGCTTTTCAGGCAGAAATATAGGGTGGGTTAGGATTTTTAAGTTTTGTACTGTTTTTTGTTTTTAATTGTGTTTTACACTCTCTTTTTTCTTGTATTTTATTGGACTTTACATCGCTCAGAGTGGCTGGATGACTGGCCAGATGGGCGATTTAAAAATATAGTTAGTAAATAAATAAATAAATAAATAGAACCTGGGTAGGAAAGATTCTAAGCTGTTACCAAGGAAGCTCTATAACTGTGTTTTAGGCCATCTGAAAGTATTGCTTTGTTTGGGGTTTGGGGGGCATATCCTGTTATTGTTTTTAAATAAAAGCACCTGTTAAGGCAAAGGTGGCTTGAACGGCTGCACACAGACTGTAGAAAGATGCTTGAAAATGCCCTGACAAAATTGCTGAAACTTTGTCTCCTGTTTCAATGTATTGGCATGGTGGGTATGCTGGTCATGCACGTGGGCTACTCTGGGAGGCTGGCATCAATGGGCGTCAGCGGCTGCACTGCTCTTTCCCTAGGGGGGTGAGGCCAAACGTTGGGTTGGGTGGGGCGGGAGAGCGCTAGGTGGCCAGTCACGCTTATTGGAGGGGGGAATGGGGTTGATGGATGAACCTGGCCAAAATGCAAAGGTGATCGGAGCACATAGTGTTGCTTCTTCAGGACAGCTCATGGCCTGGCTAACATGGTCTTCCTCCATCCTAGGCCCCAAATGCTGCTTGGCAGATTTGAAGCTGCTCCTGCTGTTCCCCACCCCCAATGTGCTAATAAAGAGACTTCCCAAGACACCTGTGTTGTGATATGTATCACTTCACCAGCTGTAGCACACTGTTTACACATGGAAAGAACAGAATGGCTGTAAACAAGTTTGTTATGTCTTTCTGGGTTC
This sequence comes from Shinisaurus crocodilurus, assembly GCA_021292165.1. Classification (NCBI taxonomy): domain Eukaryota; kingdom Metazoa; phylum Chordata; class Lepidosauria; order Squamata; family Shinisauridae; genus Shinisaurus; species Shinisaurus crocodilurus. Next base: position 224,128 of record JAHFWL010000355.1, on the reverse strand, counting down.
TCGTGTTTTTCGCATGGGAAGCCTAGACCGTGGGAGCATTATGAGCTAGTCACATGGTTTGTATGTTCTGATGACGTGCTGACTTGTTTTCTGTCTGAAGCCATCTTAGAGAGAGGAAGGACTGCTTTCTCTCTTCTTTGTTCTTTTTGCTGGATTTTGTTACTGCAACAATGTAACGCCTTTGCTGAGGTGGAGTGAAGCTCAACTTACTCCACTGGATGTAATGCTTGCTATGCATTTATACTCTGCACATGGACTGTAACTAGGAAATGTATACTCTGTAGAACTTTACTTGCTAAGTGAATAAACAGGTAGAATTAGACCTGTGATGTTACAGAGTGTTTCCTGACTCCATGGATTAATCTGCAAACGGGGAAGCTGGAAGCAAGTTGGATTACAGGCAGGCTGGGCTGGCATCTTCACAACACGCTGCACGCTGCGTAAAGGGGGGAGCTGAGATCTGGAAGATTTGTGTGTGGAATAACAGGCCCCTGCTAGCACACAGACAGGATTTTAAATCTCCCATGCGCACACGCACTCTGCTGCTCACGCACACACGCACCAACAACCTGTAATCCTGTGTCTCTGACCCGGCCCCGGCCCCAGCCAGCATTCTGAAGTGAATGCAAGGTATATGCCATAAGGGTACAGAGCAGGGTGTTGTGTGCCTGGAGTTATTTCTAGGGCAGACAATTGATTCGTACAAAGGGCGGGCTCAGGAGATTAGCCAAGCAGAACCACCTCACTCTACCCAGCAGTGTGGTAGCACTTTTCTGGGGAAGCCTTTCCATTGGAGGGTGGTCTTGTGAGGCCTGTATCTGGGTTCAGTCATGAAAGTTGCTTTCATTTTTCCAGATCTGAAGCTTCATCTCCAAAGCACAGACTATGGGAACTTCCTGGCGAACGAAGCTTCTCCTCTCACAGTATCTGTCATTGACGACAAGCTAAAGGAGAAGATGGTGGTGGAGTTCCGCCACATGAGGAATCACGCTTACGAGCCTTTGGCCAGCTTCTTGGACTTCATCACGTAAGTGCCCAGCTGCCTTTCATGTTCTGTGGAGCAGAGACCGTGGCAGCCTCTGAGATTGGAAGCTGCTGGTTGGAACAAGGCTGGTGGATTGGGTTGAGATGCTGCCTTGTTTGCCAGTTTGTATGCCTTCCTCCAGCAGGGCAGGGTTTGTCTTACAGGGCTGTTCCAATGATTTCTAGGGTGTCCCCCTCCCAAACAAGCTTGCCCTGGAAATAGTTTTCTCACCTGGGAACCTGCCCTGGCACCCTGTCATTTCTTCACTTCAGCCTTGGATTTCTGTGTAGAAGTGCTGGATCCATTGGAGGTTGAAGAAGGCTAGATATAGATATTTCATATTTCATAGATTATAGAGTTGGAAGGGGCCTAACAAGGCCATCGAGTCCAACCCCCTGCTCAATGCAGGAAACTAGAGGAGGGCTCTCCCATCCAAGTAATAACCAAGCCTGACCCTGCTTAGCTTTCCACACTCAGACAAGCTGAGCGACTGGGCAAATGCTCTCCAGAACAATAGGTTCAATGCTCACAGCAAAGCACCCTTGTGCTGTGCGAAGCTGGACAAAGGTGTGCCATTTGAACATCCTCAGGTAGCCTATGTAGTGTGGAAGCTTGGAACAGCAGGTTCCTGGCCTGATTTTATCTCCTTTGCATGACAAGCCTTGTCCTCAATCCCACACTTACTCATGCAGAGGGAAGGCTGTGCAGGTAGACGGTCCTAGGCTCATCCCCTGGCATCTCCAGTTGAAGGACTTGGAGAGCAGCTGCCAGTTGACACAGACAATACTGGGTGGGAGGTGGGCAGTGATCCAACTCTGTATGAGACAGTTCCCTGTGTCCTTATGTGTATGCCCAGGGAGCCTCAGTGCATTGCTTTTTGGGGTGTCTGGAGGAATCTGGGGAGGGTGAAAGAGGCTCATTGAGTCCAGCTTGAGAGAAAATGGCCCTTTCTGTTTGCCTCACTAATGTTATATTGCAGCTATAGAATAGACGGTGGGCAGTGACCCCATGCAGTTGCTGTTACCTCCTAAGTCCAAAGTCATAAGTGATATCATCAGTATCAAATCCGTGACGGTCAATGAATAACACATGCACCCTGTTCCTCGAGGGGACTTTCCTTGGGCAGTGACAGGCCACTCTTTTCAGCACTTGGTCCAGCCTCAGTCACTACATTAAATGAAGGGTTGTAGAATCCTAGAACTGGAAGGGACCTTGGAGGTCTAACCCTCCTGCTCAGTGCAGGATGCAGCTCCAGCATCCTTGACAGATGGCCATCCAGCCTCTGCTTTAATACCTCCAGCAATAGAGCCTACCACCTCCCAAGGCAGCCTTTCCTACTGCCAAGCAGCTCTTACCATTATTAGGAAGTCTCTCCTAACATTACGCCAAAATCTGGCTCCCTGCAATTTCTACCCATTGGTTCTAGCCCTGCCCTCTGGAACCTGCTCCGTCTTCTGCATGAGAGCCTCTCAGATAATTACCCAGCTCTTTAAGCCGTTCCTCATGGGACTTGGTTTTCACCTCCCTCCCCACCCTGGTCACCCTCCTCTAGACATGCTCTGGTTTGTCCTGTTCCCTCTGGGCTGCTGTGCCTGGAAAGCAGTGGCGATGCCTGTGGAGCATGCGGGGCCCACTGTGAGGCCTGCCTTATTAGTGGAATGGAGGCTTCGTCAGCATCCACGTGGCCCTGAGGAGGCGGCTCATGGATGTGCACCTTCAGGTCTGGTACTGTTCAGGGGCTGAAAAGGGGTCTTGAAGTGTGGAGAGCATTGTGCCTGGTGAGTGGGCAGAGGTAGGCAACCTGGTGCCCTTCAGTTGTTTTGTACTACAAATCCCATAATCCTTGCCAGGGGCCATGCTGGCCAGGGCTGGTGGGAATTGCAGTCCAAAGCGTCTGGAGAGCATCAGGTTGCCTGTTTTAAGGAGTCCTGTCTGGATAACAGAGGCAGCGTGAGTGTGAGAGCCAATGAGGAATCCGCCATTCTTTTGCTCTCTGGATCTCAACTTTAGAAAGTTACAATTAGCCAGTTCAATGCCAGAAATGTGAGGAGATGTGGCACTTGCTATTCAGGTAAGAGGAGAAACTTGAGCAAAATCTAGAGTTGAGCTCTGGCAAGCCTTGGAAATATGTACTGCCATGTTGGATTGTGGTGGTCTTGTGGCTGCCTTGGGTGTGGCAGAGAAGTGGGGATCCTTCCTTGGGCCGCTTGGTCTTTGGGAAGGGGGCACTCTTAGTCCAAAATGCGGCCGGCCGGCCAGCCAGCTGCTGAGTTACTTTCTTCCCCAACCAACCCTAGAAGAGCCCATGGGTTCTGTTGGAGCGTTAGCAGAGTGTGTGCGGGTTGGGAGATTTAATATCCTGTCTGTGTGCTAGCAGACGCCTGAAATTCCACACACAGATCTTCCAGATCTCACCTCCCCCCGCGCAGCGTGTTGTGCCAGTTAACCAGCCCAGTCTGCCCTGTAGTCCAACTTGCTTCCAGCTTCCCCGTTGCAGATTAATCCATGGAGTCAGGAAACACTCTGCAACACCACAGGTCTAATTCTACCTGTTTATTCACTTAGCAGGTAAAGTTCTACAGAGTATACATTTCCTAGTTACAGTCCATGTGCAGAGTATAAATGCATAGCAAGCATTACATCCAGTGGAGTAAGTTGAGCTTCACTCCACCTCAGCAAAGACGTTACATTGTTGCAGTAACAAAGTCCAGCAAGAAGAACCAAGAAGAAGTGAGAAAGCAATCCAGCTTCTCTCTAAGATGGCTTCAGACAGCAAACAAGTTAGCACGTCATCAGAACATACAAACCATGTGACCAGCTCATATTGTTTCTCACAGTCTAGTTTCCCATGCGAAAACATGAGAATCCAGAAAGACATAACAAACCTGTTTACCTCGCCATTCTGTCCCTTCCATGTGTAAACAGTGTGCTGCAGCTGGTAATGTGATACATATCACAACAGGTTCTGGGTGGCTTGTCAAACACCCCAACAACCCACACTTGACGGGTCTGCATGTAACAACAAGCTATGGTGCTGCACCCACACCATGACTTGAATAGCCAAAACGGCAGTTGTGACAAGAAACCCTGTGGGGAAATTCCCCCATTTTTTTAATTTTATTTATACCCCGCCTTTTTTCCTTCAAGGAACCCAAGGCGGCTTACATAATCCTCCTCTCCATTTTATCCTCACAAGAACCCTGTGAGGTAGGTTAGGCTGAGAATCCGTGACTGGCCCAAAGTCACCCAGTGAGTTTCATGGCCGAGCGGGGACTAGAACCCAGATCTCCCTAGTCCCAGTCCAGCACTCTCACTACTACGCCATGCTGGCTCTCGTTACATGTGAACCAGGTCAGGCTTGGAGATGTGGCTCGATGGGCACCTGGCGCAGGCTGGATCGGCCCTGAATCAACTGCAGTAAAATAAGCATCACTCAAACCAAAGCTTTTAATGGCTTCCTAAGAAGCCTCCCACACGAAAGGAGCATTTGCCCATCTCCCTGCCAGGGATTTCTTGGCCGTGCCCTCTTTTGACCTTTTGGGGGCTCTGCCCATGTGCCTGTGCATGCTTCTAAGTGAGGGTTCAGCAGCAAAGGGTGTCACTGAAGGAGGAGGGACCTGCCCTGTCTGCTGGATGCAGGCCTGGCTTTGTGGTGGGTGGAGTGTGACTAGGTGTACAGATAAGACCTGGTTTTGGGCTGCCACCTCCTCCGGCAGCTGCAGGAGCTCCTTTGCAGCCAGCAATACTAGCCATGGGAACTAATTTGAGCCCCCCCCCCCCCCCGCACAGGATGCTCTCCCTGCCCACTTGCCCCCCCCGCAGACCTTCCAGCCACGAGGACAAGCAAAGAAGATTCTTACAGCGGCTGCCTGTTTGAAGGGGGCGGGGAATGGTCTCTTAAATGCTAGTTCTGATGCTGAACCTGTGTGTGGACTGCACCACTTCCAAATTCAGGAGCAGGTCCATTATACTGAATCTGCATACAAAACATTTCTTGCACGTAGAAATTAGCGTGTTGGGGAGAAGGCTAGATGAGCCCTAGACTGTGAGTCCTCGGTGTGTGGGAGGCATGCTGTCTAAATGGGCATCCAGTGGCTGCTTATGAATCCGGACCACACACCCCTGCCCCCCAGCACAGCAACTCCTGAAGTGCAGAAAAGGGGCTGGTCCAGCATGTGGGGTGAGATGTGTAGCCTAGGGTATGCTCTCGGTGCTTTGGGCATGGCGGCCATCAGTTTTCACAGCTGGGGGGACTCCAGTCATGACTGATCGAAACTCTTTGGCCTCGACAGCAGCATTTCCGCGCAGTCCAGGTTCACAACTCGAAGTTTGCTGAGCCCCTGCTTCTCCCCACTCTGCTCCCTGTTGGTGCCTTAGTCCCATTGGCAGTGATCCTGTGTGTACATAGTGTAAGGGAAGGTGAGCAACCGCACTTTGGGCAGGGGACGGCCAGCTCCTTGCAACTGAATTAAGTGCATACTAGAGAATAAACAATGCTGGCCATTTGAGGCTCCATTGAGTGGCCGGCCATTTGAGGCTGCCAAAAGTGTTGTGTGTATGCACAACTGTTCTGCTCTGTGGGCGGGGCTTTTTTTGCCTCTGAGAGTAACTTAAAAGCTGTTCCCTGCCTTGTTCATGGTGCAAAGCGGCTCTGGGGCTCGATTCTCATGTGGCCCAGCCACGAGGAGGTGCCGCTGCTCCTGCTGAGCTTTGCGGTGCTCTTCTCTGAGCAGAAGCACTGCTGGCTTCTGCCACCTGGGCCAGCTGCCTGCATTGCACCATCCTCTGTGTGCAAAAGGAGGCTCGCCATTTCTATGAAGTGTTCTCCCTCCGTCTTCGCCCTCTTCCTGGTGGTTCTTCTCTTTGGATAGTGCAAACTGGCTGCCAGGATCCAGGACTCAAGTGCTGACTGTTTCACGAGGAGGAGGAGGACTGATGGGGAAGCATGTTGCAGGGCAGCGGGTCTCAAGTGCAGCTGCCAAACTGAAACCACTTCCTTGGGCTGGAATGGTTTTCCAGTTGCCCTCGGTGATCCCCTGTCTAGGCAAGGGGGACAATCTTTCCCCTGTCAGTTCTGCTTTTCTCTCCATCTGGGGTTGCTGGGCCAAGCCTGCTCCTCTGACAGGCCAGCACTTGAGTTGAAGTCCAACCAGCTGATTAATTTTTTTGACTTGATAAACAAGCAAGGTCTTGCAAGACAAGTGTAGGGATGTAACCGCTCGCCTCGAGCGGGTATAGCGGGCCAAAATCGGCCCCGTTCACGCCCGCCAGAGACTCGCTTTGGTATAAGAGTGTTTTGGATTACAAGCACAGTTCCGGAACGAATTATGCTTGCAATCCAAGGTATTACTGTACTTCTAAATGGCGCTTGAATGTATAGATTAAGTGTCATTGAAAAAAACAAAACAGGTGCACAACTAAATGCAGTCTTTTGTAACACTAAGCGCTTGTGAGGCCTGAACAGAGAATGGGTGAGTTTGCACGTCCTGCTAAGCTACCACGAGAGTGAACCATCATGGGTTGGTTGGTCACTCGGTAACCCGACAGTCAGGCGCTCTGTGGCTTGCCATGGCTTGTTTCCCCCAGCCCTCCCGCTGGCTCCGGCATGTATCCCAGGCACCTTTAAGGCAGAGCTCCTTGTTTCCTCAGGCGCTATGTGAGCACCCTTCAGTTGGTCCACTGGGATTGCTGGCTCCCTGGGGAACACCCCCTCCCCCATCAGATCACCAAGTGGAATTAATTTTCTGAGCCCTTAGCAATGCAGTAACTCGTTTGCAGCTTTCTCATTAAAAAAAGGGGGGGGGGAGGTTGCACAAGACTACCTGTCCAATATTTAGCCCAGCCTGCTAATATCCCCCTCTTGTCAATGTCCTTGTCAATGTCATCCTCCATTTCTGCCTTCCCAAAAACACCTTTAAAGGCTGCTTCATGTTACACTGAAGAACACCTGTCCATAAAGCTCCTTTTCTCCTGCAGCCACAAGCTGCTTTCGTGTCTGAAAGTTAGCCGAGCATACCTGTATCACAGCTTTGTCCATGTCCTCCACTTCGGCACTTCCCTTGCTAGGGAACACTTTTTTTAAAAAAGGCTGCTTGCTTCATCTTATACTGAGGAACACCCACCTCCAAAGTGCTTTCTCTGCTGCAGCCTCTTTCAGCTCCCCCTGTCTACTTCATTCTTGTCGCTTCCCATCACTGGTCTCTCTTGCTAGTTGTCAGATATACATATGGGTTACAGAGAAGTGAACGGGATCACTAAACATACATGAATCTCATAGCAAAGCAGTAAAACAGAGGGGAAATTTATGCAAATTTCAAGGCAGAGCAGTAAAATTATGCAAATTTAATAGCAGTGGACATTCGCTCCTGCACACTTGCGCAAGACGGGGGGGGGGAGTTAAATGCAAATGCATTCAGGACACTCCTTTCTTCAAAAATTCTATGGGGAGAGAATTAAAATTCATTCTGGGGCTGAGAAGGGATGAGGAAGAATGGTGGTGGCACTACCGAGATCATGAGGAGCGGCAGGGGTCTTTGCCACTCTTGCCAGGTGGCTCTCGCCATTTGGGAGAACCCACAAAGTCATCCTGCTGGGTTCAGACAACACGAGAAGCCACTATGGTTCTCAGGGTGGCTTGTTCATGAAAAATAACCTCCCCCTGCGGAAACTGCTTATCGTGTCATGCGAAGCAGGTCAGTGTCTCTTCTCCCCTTGTCCTGTCTCAGCAATTCTCCTTTCTGCTTCCTTTCAGGTACAGCTACATGATCGATAATGTCATCCTCCTGATCACGGGGACGCTGCATCAACGCTCCATTGCTGAACTGGTGCCCAAATGCCACCCCTTGGGAAGCTTTGAGCAGATGGAGGCCGTGAACATTGCCCAGACCCCGGCCGAGCTTTACAATGCCATCTTGGTGGACACCCCCCTTGGTGAGGAAGCGGCTGTGGCTGCAGTGGCCTCTTGCTTCCACTGGGAATGTGGTTCAAGGGGAGACTCATGGTTTGGGGGAGATTTGGAATCTTCTTGATGTTGACTGCCAGTTGTGTATGAGCACAATAGCACCACGGTCTGCAACTCAGTACTGGCAGAAAATCCTCTTGGTCAGTCATTTTATAGCAGGGCTGCAGAATCTCAGGCCCAGGAGCCGAATCCAGCCCACCTGGGGCCCCAATCCGGCCCGCCGGGGTTTCACTGACCACTGATCATGTGGTATTTTCCTTCATTCTAAGAGCTTTGAGTTAAAAGATGCCGATATTTTGGCCCTACCCATTGGTGGGCCGGTGGGACTGTGGCCCTGCCCGCCACTGGGATGTGACCCCCCCAAGAGCTTTTCTAAAGTGGAATTCAGCCCGCAGGCTGGAAGAGGTTCTCCACCCCGTTTTAAAGTGACCAGTTTGCAACCTGTGTCGGTATCTCAATGCTCAAGATGAAAATCTTACTGCTTACAGTCAACAGCAGCTGCTTGGAAATGCGGTCGGTGGAGGATCTCCCTGTAACTTGCATTGGCTATGCAGAATTGTGGTCCCTGCTGGTCAGGCAGGGAAGGAGCACATAAATGGAAGATTCTCAGTCCCCCCTCACACCTTTCCTTGTCTTCCAGCTGCCTTTTTTCAAGACTGCATATCTGAGCAGGACCTGGATGAAATGAACATTGAAATTATTAGAAACACGCTGTACAAGGTCAGTTGACAACTACTTTCCTCAAGTCAGAATCTTGTAAACTGAAGGTGATTCTCTGCGCCCTGCAAAACTGTTTCTTTGCCTCCCCATGAAAAACTGTGTCAGGTCTAATGACACAGTCCTGTTCAGAGATGGTGGAGGCCAGCTCCAGGTGGTTGTGCATCAGTGCCACAAGCTGTGCAAGGTGACGCTGTTGCTCCCAGACAGAACCACGGTTCTTTCATGGATTAGCTCTGTTTTTTTCCATGTGGAGTGGGGTGGGCACAGCTTTTGACCCAACTCCTATGTCCATGGGGACTCAGCTTGCTGAAGAACTCCTTTTCCGAGTGAGGAGTCTTAAGTTGATGTTGTTCCATGGTTTCTGACTGCTTCCCAGCAGTTTTTATCTTCCTGCCCTGCCTTTTGGGCTGCTTTTCTGATTGCAGTGCACACAGTATGTGATAAGTTGAAACACACAAGGCAAGATGTCCATCTTGGCTGTAGCTCTTTCCTTCTCGGCAAAACCTTAATATCGGCCAACCAGAGGCGAGAACCTGGGGATTATGGAGCTAAAAAGGTAGAGGGTTTGGCACTTGTACAATAATTCCAAAATCCCTGAGAGCAGCCCCCTGCCTCCTAAACACCAGGTTTTGTGGATTGCCGGTTGCAGCTGGTTCTGCTGGCAAGAATGCCAGTTTGTTCCACATGCGGGCTGCTTCTCTCGGCTCACCTTCTGCCTGGCAGACTTCAGCGGGAGGGTCAGATGTTCCTAGGCTCACCAGCATGTGAGGTTAATGGCTGATGAGCTGTGGTGATTGTAAAACTGTCCCCCCCCCCCAAGATTTTCCTTTCTGTGTGCGCACAGCGCCTCCACCACCTTGGTGCAGTAACTAGCAGCATTGGCTATGGGGGAGCGATGAGTTGGCACTTTATGAGGAGGAGGGAACTCCAGGTGGCCAGCTGGGCTGTGGGCACCCTGTGTTGCACAAATATGCTAGATCCTAATGTACCCAGTTCAAATCATGCACATTAGGAAGGAGAGAAAGACTGGCAGTGGTCCAACAGATTTATTCTCGAGAATTGGAGATACAGGAGTATTCTAACTGCAAAGTTGCATCTCAACATAGATGCTGAAACCCTATCAATTTATACAGTATCTTCTGACGCAATCCCACGCATGCGCCGTACTAACAGAAATTTCTAGCTGAGAAAGGGAAAAATACAGAAAGGTAAACAAAATCTTAAACATGCATACTAAGCAACTGGAACAGAGGTAAGTCAGGTCATACTAACTCCTTCAGTCCCCTTTCACCCACTGTCTTTAGCTAGCTCAAGGAAAAAAAGATAGCAGGACAGCAACATTCCTGTCTCTGTCTCATAGTCTAAACATCAGTCTAAGCAACAGGCAGAAAGGAGAGAGAAGCATTTCATTAATTTTAACGCATTAGTTACTGAATTTTTACAACACCTGCTGCATGACGACTGCTCCATCTCATCTCTGGCAAAGCACCAGGCACGGATTGTACCTGTTCCTTGATCCTAACAAGCTAGAAGCACATCCGTGGCACCAATACAAGAAGATTGCTTTTGGATAGCCTTGTGCTTGACTCGTGAGCACGTGAGACTCCGAGATCTGCTGTTTGTGCATTAATGGGCAGAAGAGGGGCTGGGCCTGGGCCCATGCAGAGAAGACTGTCAGTCACGCAAGGGCGGCATGTGCCGTGTAGCAGCCGCCTGCCGGGCTATTGCTGATAACCTTACGGGCTGACAGAAATTCTTGGCGCTTGTCGTGCCTCAGAAACTTCCTTCATCTGGAGCTCTGATATTTATTTATTATTTACATTTATTTATCGCCCATCTGGCCGGCAAACCAGCCACCCTGGGCGATGTACACAAAATAAAAACAGGATAAAATACATTGAAAACAGTATAAAATTTTAAAATCTTAGCCCACCCCATATCCCGCCTGAACAGCCAGTTTTTAGTGAGCGGCGGAAGCTCAGCAGAGAGGGGGCATGGCAGAGGTCACTCGGGAGAGAGTTCCACAGTACGGGGGCTGCCCCAGAAAAGGCCCTCTTCCTAGTCCCCACCAGCCTGGTTTCTCTGGCTGAAGGGACAGGGAGAAGGCCGTCCATGGCAGATCTTGTTGAGCGGCCTACTTGGTGTTGCTGGAGACGCTCCTTGAGATAGACTGGACCGGAGCCGTATAGGGTTTTAAAGGTCAAAACCAACACCTTGAATTCAGCTCGGCAAGCAACTGGTAGCCAGTACAGTTCCTTCAGCACTGGAGTGATGTGATCCCGCCGGCGGCTGCCTTTAACCAGGCGAGCCGCCGCGTTCTGTACCAGCTGTAGCTTCCGAACCGTCTTCAAGGGTAACCCCATGTAGAGTGCATTACAGTAGTCTAGGCAAGAGGAGACCAAGGCATGAACCACCGATGGGAGCAGATGATTAGGAAGGTAGGGGTGCAGCTGCTGTATCGGATGGAGTTGATATAGCGCCGCCCGGCTCACAGCTGACACCTGAGTCTCCATGGACAGCTGGGAGTCTAGAATGACTCCCAAGCTGTGGACCTGATCTTTCAGGGGTAGATGTACCCCATTCAGCACCAGGTCAACATCCCCTAACCTTCCCTTGTCCCCCACCAGAAGTACCTCGGTCTTGCCGGGGTTCAGCTTCAGCATGTTCCTTCCCATCCAGCCACCCACTGTCTCCATGCACTTGGACAGGGTATCAACGGCCAACCTCGGTGAGGACTTGAAAGAGAGGTAGAGCTGCGTGTCATCCGCATACTGATGACACCGCACCCCAAATCTCCTGATGATAGTTCCCAGCAGCTTTAGGTAGATGTTGAATAACATCGGGGAGAGGATGGAACCCTGCGTCACTCCACAAGTGAGCGGCCGAGGGTCCGAAGCCTCCTTCCTCCCCATGAACCTTCCAGAGAGGAAGGACCGGAACCATTGCAATACAGTGCCTCCCACGCCCAACCCCTCCAGGCGGTCCAGGAGGATACCGTGGTCAACGGTATCAAAAGCCGCTGAGAGATTGAGGAGGACTAGAAAGGAGCATTCGCCCCTATCCAAAGCCCTCCTCATATCATCCACCAAGGCGACCAAGGCCGTCTCCATCCAATGTCCAGGCCTGAAGCCTGACTGGCATGGATCTAAGTAATCGGCTTCATCCAAGTGTGCCTTCAACTGAGCACCAACCACCCGCTCAATCACCTTGCCCAGAAATGGTAAATTGGAGACTGGGCGAAAGTTGTTTAGATCCTGGGGATCCAAGGAGGGCTTGTTTAGATGCGGTCTTATTACTGCCTCCTTGAGGGCTGATGGCATCACTCCCTCCTCGAGTGATGCCATCAGCCTTGATCCCCTCACCCAGTCTCTCCCTACAGCTCATGATGAGCCAGGACAGGCAAGGATCAAGCAAGCAGGTGGTCGGCCTCACAGATGAAAGCACCTTGTCCACTTCATCAGAAGGAAGAAGCCGAAACCGATTCCACAAAACCGGTCTGCCATTGGCCTCCTCCCACTCACTCCCTGTGTCCACGACGCACGATATCCCACTACTAATCCAATCAATTTTATCTGCGAAGTGCTTCGCTAAAGCCTCACAGGAGGCTTTAGACTGTTCCATTGGGTCCGGAGCATCTGAACCGACCAGACTCCGGATCACTTGGAACAGCCTCCTGGGGCAGCAGAGGCAGCATAGAAATTCTTTTTTGCTGCCTCCACCACCACCTGGTAGGCTGAAGATGCAGCTCTAACCCGTGTTCGATCATCTTCGGAGTGGGAATTACGCCATCGGCGCTCTAGCCTTCTCACCTCTTGTTTCAGAGCTCGCAGCGAAGGAGTGAACCATGGTGCCATGCAAGCTCTGTTTAGGCGAAGAGGGCGCTTCTGAGCAACTCGGTCTAATGCCCTGGTTATTGCAGCATTCCAGTCGTCCACCATGGTCTCGACCGAGCTACCGTTTGTGTGCTCCAATTCCCCAAGCGTGTTCAGGAATCCATCCGGATCCATAAGACGCCTGGGGCGGACCATCCTAATAGGTCCCTCACCCCTACAGAGGGGTTGTGGCATCGAGAAATCCAACCCCACCAGATAGTGATCTGTCCATGACAAGGGGGTGGTGGATATACCCCCGATTTCCAGATCATTTCCCCCTCTCCAGAAACAAAAACCAAGTCCAGTGCCTGACCGGCTACATGGGTAGGTCCAGTTAATACAGGGTGCAGCTCCCAGGAAGCCATGGTCTCTATGAAGTCGCGAGGTGCCCCCGTGAGGGCAGCCCCCGAATGCACGTTGGAAGTCCCCCAGCACCAGTAGCCTGGGGGACCACACACGCACATCGGAGACCACTTCCAGCACCTCGGCCAGGGAGTCTGTCGTGCAGCGGGGTGGCCGGTACACGAGCAGGATCCCCAGGCTGCCCTTTGGACCCAACCTCCAGTACATGCACTCAGTAAACTTGGTCTCCCGGAGAGGGAGTCTGGTAAGGACCAAGGACTCCTGGTAGATAACAGCCACTCCCACTCCCCGTCCCCCAACCCTTTGTTGCTGGGCATACGAGAAACCAGCCGGACACAAGGCTGCCAGAGAAAAAGCAGCGGCCTCATCCAGCCAGGTTTCCGTAACACATGCCAGGTCCGCACCCTCATCCAGGATCAAGTCATGGATGAGAGATGTTTTTTGGGTAACGGACCTGGCATTGCACAACAGCAAGCGCAAGGTGGGGGAAGGAGCAACACACACCCCAGTTATCCCTTGGCTCTGGGCAGGCCCGGAACAAGGGATAGGTATTAAGCATCGATCCCTTGTCCCCCTTAATCGGCATGGCCTGCTCCTAGCGCTCTGCCAGCGTCTGCTGCTCAACAATCGTACATTTTGCCCCCCAGAACTCCCCCCATCATCCCCCTGAGAGAGACACATGCCCCCTCGCTTCCACCAATCAGGCACATAAGGGTTCCATGTTGGGGGGGGGGCGCAGACTGGAAGCAAAGGGGGGGAGAGCTGATCAGGCACTATTGCTAACTTGAATGATGAGGACCCTGAATGAATTCAGCTACAGGAGCAAACATGCCCGCTTCATTGCAGAGATCCTTGTTTAGCTTTGCTATTCTGTGAAGCTTTTCACTTTGTTTTTGCAAATTCTGGGCATTTGCATAGGGGTAAAAACAGCAGAGTACATCTTGGAGGCTAACCAAAGTGTTGTGGCAGGAGCCTACTTCACAGGATGTGTGAAGTTGAGTGTTGTATAAATCCATACTTGCCTGTGGCACAAAACCTGGGTGTGTGGAGCGGGGGGGGGGGGGGGGAATCTGTTTACCAAGTGAGACTGAAAGAGAGACTGTGTTCCTAAATCAAGACCGGGTCAGGACGCAGCACGGTCTACAGGGGTCCCACATGGGAAAGCATAACAATGTCGCTTGCAAGAGCTCAGCCATCCCAGCCTTTATTCAGTCCAAGAGAGAGACTGTCAGGCCTGACTGTGTTCGCTGACAGACTTCAGGGTGGGCGGAGAGCATGAGGATGCTGAATTCTTGTGGCCTTGAGATTAAAATAAAATTGGGTGGCCTGAGAAATGCTTACTCACTGGTCCCTGTGTTCTCCCTTGTGTATAGAGGTGGGGTTGGAGACTGTGATCTTGATGTAGCCTTGTAATGAGGCACTGATGTGGAGGGTAACTACTGGGCATCCCCACCACTTCCGCAAGTGGGCGTGTGCTCTCTCCACCCCAGGTGGTCAGCAGCCAAACTGATGGGGCTTCCAGGTGGGGAAACCCGTCGGAGTGTTGTGGTTGCATCCGGCATTGGCCATCTCTTTCCTTGCTGGCAGCAGAAGGGGGCCCTGGCTCAATAGCCGTAGCCCTATGCTTGGTTTCCATAGCTGTGGCGGGTTCATGAGGCCACGTTGTTTGCAGAGGTTGAGAGAGAGAGAGGGAGAAAGAATTTATAGGGGAGATAAGTTTCTGAGGTTTCAGGAAGGCAGCCACAGATACCATGCTTCCTTTTCAAGGCTACCCTGGATGTGCTTCCTTCTCATGCCTTTGGGGTGGCTACCAGACTGGCTGGTGCAGGAGTCTCATCGGAGAGGGGCGTGCTGCTTGGGGTCATTCCAGTGGTGGCAGGCTTTTCCCTTTCACCCCTGCACGATGGGCTGAACTGACATAATTTAGATTCAATCCACAAGGACCTTCTCCTGTGTAAACCCTCTTGAAACGAGTGGAACTCCCGCAGAAGCATGACTATGTACCACCATCCATTTCTCATCCAGGAAAAGCATCTGGATGAATGTATCTTGAGCATCTAACGACGTGGCCTGTCGCAGCTGACTTGTGTACCTCCGAGTGCAGAGCAGAGTCGCAGCATCAAGCTGGAGCCCTGCCTCCTTGACATGTCTGTTTGTCCTTGGCTCTATGACAGGCTGGCTTTCTCATATTGGCTTCATTCTCCTCTCTTCCCCCCCCCCCCCAGGCTTACCTCGAGTCCTTCTACAAGTTCTGCAAGATCCTGGGTGGCACAACTGCGGATGCCATGTGCCCCATCTTGGAGGTAGGAGCCTGCTTCAAGACTGCTCAGGGCTTTGAGTGGGCCCAGGCTCATGGCTCTTGCCCAATCCACCAAAGCTAGTGGCTCCTTCTGGTGCCAAAGTGGTTTGATGCCACCTCTAGCTGGGGGTCGGCCGCCTTTCCTGTACTCTGCCAACAATTCCCGCTTTAAAAAGGCTGCTCTGTCTCTTTTGGAGGTCTGCCAAAGTGGCAACCTGAGCATTTTCTGGATGCAGTCAAGGAGAGGTATTTGAACTCAACTGCTCTCTCTTTGCCCCCCCCCTCTCTAGTGCACCCTTCCCCAACCTGGAACCCTCTGGATGTCTTGGACTACAATTTCCGTCAGCCCCAGCCAGAATGGCCAATGGTTCAAGAGTCCTGGGAGTTGTGATCCAAAACATCCGAAGGGTGCCAGGTTGGGGGATTTTGTCCTGGTACATATACAGAATTTTACCATCAGCCTTTAAGTATTAGAAACTTTTAAAAAAATAGATTCGGTTCATTCCACAAATTGTGCAATGCACTCCCTCCAGAAATACGATTCCTCCCCACTCTCCTAGCTTTCAGAAAAGGTATTAAGATGCATCTATTTAAATTAGCCTTTTAAATTATTTTTACTTCGCTATTCTTATAATGTGTTTAATGGTTTTATTAATATGTTTTTGTTTTATGGCTTTTTAAAATATAGATAGGTTGTATACTCACTTGGTGGCCTTTTGGCAAAAAGGGCAGTATACTAACATTAATAAATAATAATCACTTTTGTTTGATTTTCCTTTCACTTCTGATGCAGAAGTTCTTCTTTGGGACAGTTATGAATCCCGTTATATTTCCTGGGCCTTGTTGCAGCAGCCTCTGTCACAAAGAGGCAAAGGCGCTTCAGTTAGGTGATGCTGACTCAGTCAAGGAGCCACGGCCTCCAGTCCCGGCATCTAGGGTGGGGGTCCCCAATGCCCCCTGCTTCTCGTTGTTCCAAAGCAGAGTCGCCTGCAGGCCTTGGCCCCCTCTGCGTCTTTGCAGTTGCAAGTTTCTCGTCTGTGGTGGCTTTTGGCAGCGGGGCTGCTGCTGTGGCCTCTGTGCTCCTGTGCCCCTTCCCCTTGCCAGTGTTTGCCCTTCCTCATGGTGCTGCCTTGTCCGTCTTTTCTTGCAGTTTGAAGCGGACAGAAGAGCCTTCATTATCACCATCAACTCCTTTGGCACGGAGCTCTCCAAGGAGGATCGTGCAAAGCTCTTCCCCCACTGTGGGAAGCTCCACCCAGAGGGCCTGGCCCAGCTTGCAAGAGCAGATGATTATGAGCAAGTCAAGGCTGTCGCCGATTACTACCCTGTAAGAACCTTAGAGCCTTCTTGCTCCAAGGTGGGGGGGACGGGGACGGGGATGTGCTGAGGGCCTTCTTTGTGTGTAAGGCACTACAATGACATGGGCGTGTGGTCTCGGCTGAGCTGGCGAGCTGTTGGGGCTCTCTATTTATTTATTAAATTTATACACTGCTTTCCATAGAGGTATCAAAGCAGCGGACGTGAAATGCAGTGGCATCAGAACAACAATAACAAGAAGACACACAGTACACAATTAATCAGTAGTAAAATTCTGCTGCGTGTTACAAGCCACTTCCGGCTGGGCCACACTTCAGGGAGAGCGCTGTGGGCGTTCCTCTGGGCCCTGTTGTTTCGGTCCTCCCTCCCCCATCCAGAAAAGGGGAAGACTTTAGCTCCCCACTCGTGGGTTGGTAGAGCATCACAGGCTCAGTGGCTGCTCCGCCTCCTGTTGCAGGGGGTCCTGATGCCTCTCCTTAAAAGCAGCGTTTCTCTGGTGACAGTGGTCCTGTGCTTCCTTAGCGTTCGAACTGCAGTATCTTTCTGTCAGTTTACATCTCCGCCCACCCTGTCTAGCCTGTCGGTTGTGCTAGTGGGTGCAGTACATACTATGTAGGGGAGAGTGACGCATCTCTGCCCTTGCTGGATGGGGCCTTGGGCGACACTGCTGATTCACGGTGCCTTCTTCTTCTCTGCTCCATACTGTATTTGCCTTGCCTTCTGAACTCTACCTTTAAAAAGCTCCTCAGAGCACAGCCTGTTGTGCCACCCAAGCACTGAGTGCTGGAGCACCTCCTCCTTTTTTTAAAAAAAAAAGATGAACCTGACCGAGGCCCCTCCCCTCCCACTTCCTTTCATCAATGCCCCCCCCCCCCCCGGCCATCTCATGAATGTGTTGTGGCTCCTCTTCTCTCCACTTTTAGAGTTCTGCTTCCACTGCCCAATCCTCCCAGACTGTCACTGCTGAAGAAGCATCCACCTTCCTTATGTTTAGTCCTTCTCTGCATCGGCCCTTCACTTCTCCCAGTGTGGAGAAAAATGGGTTGTTAATAATAACCCGTAAGTTTGTATTCCGAGTCTCCCACTCAGCACATTTGCCTACTGGGCGGAGGCTGATGAGGGGTTTCCTGCTTTGCATAATCTGTAACCACTTTTCTCTCTTGCAGGAATATAAACTGCTGTTTGAAGGAGCCGGTAGCAACCCTGGAGACAAAACCCTTGAGGATAGATTCTTTGAGCACGAGGTGAGGAGGCCTTCTTGATGGGAGTATTTGATGTGTCTGCATGAACGGTGTGGTTCAAATTCATAATGCAGCATCCAGAATGGACTAGAGCCTCTTGTCAGTGCAAAGCATCCTACGAATGAGGAGGACGTCCTCGGGGGACCCCTTTTCTAGCCCAAGACAGGCAGGCAGCCAAGGCCACTTGCTGGCTTGACAGCTCTGCGGCGGGGCCTCTGTTTCCTCCTCCTGAGGAGGGCAGTGGGCCTCGAACCAGCTGCCCGACCCTGTTCTTGGCAGCAAAATGGAAAACCAGCCCCAGGGTGGCTCACCAGCTGGAGTGCAAAGGAGGCACAGCCTGTTCTGGGCAGGGTGGTGTGCCCTCTGACGGACCAGGTTCACAGCTGGGGGTGCTTCTCGGCCCGGAATTGCTCCTGGAGGGTCAGGTAGCTGCTGTGGTCAGGAGCGCCTTTGCCCAGCAACCACTGGTGCACTTTCCTGGAGAAGGCAGATCTGTCCACAGGGATCCACAGTCACCTCCTGCTTTAGATTATTGCGCGTGGGGCTGCCCCTTAGGAGTGTTTGGGAAATGCAGCTAGTGCAAAATCTGTCCTGAATCTCCCACCACTCAGCTTCCAGACTGCTTTCTGGCAGTGTTTTGTTGACCACATTACAGCGGTCTTGTATCAACTGCACTGCTGCCAATCGGTTTCCGGGCACAGTTCAGGGTGTTGGTGCTATAAATCCCTACCTACCTCACAGGGATGTTGTGAGGATAAAATGGAGAGGAGGACCATGTAAGCCACCTTGGGTTCCTTGCAAGAGGGGGAAAAAGCAGGATATAGATGACGACGGTGATGGTGATGATGATGATGATGATGATGATGATGATGATGATGATGATGATAAAATGGACTGGGGCCAGGATATCTGAAAGGCTGCCTCCCTGTGAAACTGCCTGTAGTTGAAATTCTTCTTTGGATGCCCTTCTTTGTTTCCCACCCACCACCAAGAGAGGTTAGGTTGGTGGGAACATGGGATAGGGCCTTCTCTGTGGCAGCACCCTGCCTCTGGAACTCTCTCCTAAGGAGGTTACACTGGCCCATTCCTTGCTCCATTTCAGGCAGGTTATTTTAAGTGTATTAGCTCCTTGCTCTGTTTGAAGATTCTCTCCTTTTCGTTCTACTGGTGGTGATGTTTTAAAGTTTTAAAGTTGTGTTAAGCTTTAATTGTAAGTTGCCTTGGGGGCAAAAGGTGACTCATAAATGTATAAATAAAATAAAAGCCAGGGCCGGGCCAGCTCCAGCCACTGTGGCATGCAGTGCCTCAGTCTCTGCCCCGAACCTCTGTGTTGCCTGAAATCCAAGTCTGCTTGGGAGCAGCGGGTCTCATGGGTGGTGGGACAAGGGAACTTACGCCGTCTTGACTTAAGTTCAGAGAGGGATTGAAAGCAGAGCAGGAGAGGACAAGCACGGGAGGCTCTGCTGTGGGCAGGAACTCCGAAGCAGGAGTTGTCCGTGGAATCCGGCCATCCGGCTTTGACTGTCACCCCAGTCATCTCTCTGTTCTGC
Source organism: Shinisaurus crocodilurus (assembly GCA_021292165.1). Classification (NCBI taxonomy): domain Eukaryota; kingdom Metazoa; phylum Chordata; class Lepidosauria; order Squamata; family Shinisauridae; genus Shinisaurus; species Shinisaurus crocodilurus. The sequence continues at coordinate 204,781 of JAHFWL010000355.1, read as the reverse complement.
CTCTGCCTTCTTGTAGAGTGATGAGATGGTCTGCTCTCCTTGCCTTTTATTTTATTATATTATATTTTTTGTTCTTGTTAATCCTTAAATGAAAGTTCCCTGAGTGCATTATCAAATTAGACAATAAAACAATGGAATCAGAATTAAATGAGAAGAACTATGCTGGAATGCCTCTCTAATCCAGCATTCTGTTCACAGTGGCCAAAAAGAGGCCTCAGTGGGAAACCCAGAAGCAGGACATGAGTGCAAAAGCACATGTTCCCCAACAACTGGTATACAGGGAAAGGGTATATAATCGTCATGACTAGTAGCCATCCCCTTTTAGGACAATCTACATTGATGGTCATCACTACATCTTGTGGTAGTGAATTCCATAGTTGAACTATGTGCTGTGTGAAGAAGTCCTTTTATGTGACCTGAATCTCCCACCAATCAGCTTCTAGTATTATGAAAGGAGAAGTTTCCCTATTAACTCTCTCCACACCACCCAAAATAATGCGGTGCTGATAAACATGGCCACCTCACTGCTCACTCCTAGCTTCACATCATTTATGAACAAGTTAAATAGCACCAGTCCCAGCACAGATCCATTGCAAGAACTGACCATTTATTCCTACCCCATGCTATCTGTTCTTGAATCAGTTATTGATCCATAAGAGGACTCTTAAGTTTGTTCAGGAATCTTTGATGAGGGACTTTGTCCAAAGCCTTTTGGAAGTTCAAGTAAACAATGTCCACATGTTTCTTCACACTTTCTCTAAAAATTTAGTGAGACAGGACTTACTTTGCAGAAGCCCTGTTGATTCTTTTTCAGCAGGGCTTGTCCTTCTATATGCTTACTGATTTTATGTTTAGATGCTTTCCTCCAATTTACCCATAACAGACATTAAGCTAACCAGCCTCTAAATTCCTGAATCCATCCCCCTGGCATTACATTGACCCTTTCCAGTCCACTGGTACAGTGGCCAATCTTGGGGGCATGCTACATAGTTTCGTTAGAAGATCTGTGATTCCACATTTGAGTTCTTTAAGAGCTGAAGCTGGTTTGTTTTTCAATTTGTCATTAAGGTCTATAACTTCCTTTCCAACACCACTGTTTGCCTCAGACTCCCTTTCTGAAAACATCAGTTCAGGCACAGGTATCTGCAGACAAATAAAAAGAATTCATTCAGCTTTTCTGCAATCTCCTTTTCCTCCTTTAGAATTTGGTTAACTGCTTGTCATCCAGCAGACCAACTGCCTCCCTAGCTGGTTTCGTGTTTTTGATGTATGTAAAGAATTTTTTTCCAACTGTTGTTCTTAATCCTTTTTGGGATCCATTATTGCCTGCTTGCATTTCTTTCGTGCAAGCTTGTGTTCCTTTTCTCCATGTTTGAGCATGACCTCTATTTTCTGGAGCAGATTCCTTGACATTGAATAGCTTTCTTGATATCACTTCTTAACCAAGCTGGTGATCTCTCACACCTTTGTCATGACCAGAACATGAATTTGTCCAGTCTGTGTCTGAGTAAAACCAAGCACTCCCAACTCCCCCATCTTGCTCTCCAACCTTGGGTCCCCAGATGTTGGTGGCCTGCAGCTCCAAGCATACCCAGCCAGCATGGCTAATGGCAAGGGATTCTGGGAGCTGTAGTCCAGCAGCATCTGGGGACCCAAGGTTGGAGAGCCCTGGCTTAGATGAATCTGGCATTAGCACTGCAACACCTACACACAGTATCCCTCTCCAGATGCCTCCAACATGTGCATTTCCCCATGACCTCTTTGATGGGCTGTCATGCTTTACTATCAGTCACAATAAAACAAGAGAGAAATTTAAATAAAATGCCAGCATAAGACCACAGTGGCAAGCAAAAAGGTTTTCACCCGGTGCTGAAAGGAAAGCAGCCTCGGGGGGGGGGGGGGAGCAGGAAAGGCCCCACCTCCCGCCACCCCTTGCCCCTCCCTTCAGAAGGTGCCATGAGCTGCAGCAGAGCCTCAGAGACTGATCTGAACACGCAGCCAGGCTCATGTGGTGAAAGGCGGCCTTTTGGGGGAAAGGGATGATAGCTGGGTAGCATGCAGTAGGTCCTATGGTCCGTCTCTGGCGTTACCTGTCAGAATGGGTCAGGTGGCAAATGATGGGAAAGACCTCTTGTGCTAGCTGCAGTTGCCAAATGGTCCTTGGAGGCAAGCACAGTGTGTACAGGGGTCTCGCCAAGATATGACCAGTACATGGATAACTGTGGCGAAGTGATCTCTGTCCAGAGAGGGTGCACAGTGGAAGGTGTTCTGAGAGGGCAAATATAGGCTCTGCACTGTGCATTTCCCTTACCAGCTGGTTTCCCCTGGGTCTTCCTTACAAGGCAGTTCCAAAAAGTTTTCTGGTGAGAGAAGAACTGTGGATCCACAAGCCTAGAGCCATTCTGGATCCTGTCTGTGGGCCTCAAAGGCCACCTCTTTCAACAGGCAAGTGTTGAGGTCTGCCAAGAAGTGAGTGGGGTGGCTCTTTTCCTTCACTGGCTGGATTTTGCTTGGGACACATTCTGAGGGAATTGGGAGTCCAGCAGGACAGCAATGGCTCACACAGCATCTGATCTTAACAGGTGAAGTTGAACAAGCTGGCTTTCCTGAACCAGTTCCACTTTGGCGTCTTCTATGCTTTCGTGAAGCTGAAGGAGCAGGAGTGCCGCAACATTGTGTGGATTGCCGAGTGCATTGCCCAGCGCCACCGAGCAAAGATTGACAACTACATTCCTATCTTTTAAGTACTTCTCTCCTGTGTGGCAAAGCCCATGGATTCCTCACATCCCATCTTCTCCTGAGTTCCAGACCCGGAGGCAGCTTTTTAGGGATCCCAGGGATGCCATCAGGACACGCAAGGCCCGCCTTGCTCCCATGGGAGGGTCCCGTCCCCCTCATATTTGTAACATGTCACTGTATGTGCTCTGTGTAGGTCAGGCTAAATTGTTCCGTATCTCCAAAAGTGGACTTTGCTACAGGGGAGAGATACCTCCTCTGCTGCTGAATTGTAGGGGCTCCTAAACGTCAGCCGTTTGTGACACTGTCATTTATGGACATGGTGATGGGAGGATCAGTTTGTCTTGTGACAACTGCTCGTCTTTGCACAATGTGTTGCTAGGGGACTGGTTGTGCTACAAACTTAAACCAGTTTAACTCTCCTGTCTTTTCTCCCAGAGAGCCCTGGGAATTCTAGCTCTGCAAGGCATGGGGTGGGCGGGCCGGGGGAGGGAGTTTGCTACAGAAAACCACCTAGAACCAGTTACCAGCGGCTCCTTATAGGAAACCGGGGCCGCTACATTTGCTTAAAGGCACACTTACAGTGTTGGCATGCCCTAGGTGTGTGGCGTCACTTCCATTTAGTTGATGGTCCTCAGGATTTAATGTTGCTTGCCTCCCACCCTGGAATACTCTGGCCACTAACTGGAGGAGAGCAGGCAGGGTCTGTGGCATTCTGTGCTCCTCTGGGGCTGGCAGGTGTCCATCTAGGCAGCCGCTTGCCTTTAGGCCCTCCATAGAAGATTCCGCACCCCTGCTGATGTGGCTCCATTCCAGGGTGCCTCCTCCAACTCCTCTAAGGAAGGGGCAGTACTCTTCTCCGCGGCTTGGCTCCTCTTCCCCTGCCAGGCTATTGCAAAACATCCCCTGAGCCCATGTGAACGAGGACGTGGCCATTTCCAGGATCCTCCTTGGAAAGCTCATGGGTCTCTCCCCCCCCCCCCCACTTCATGGTCAGGCCTGAGAATGCCCCTGCCTGGAGGGTGGGAGTTGTAAGATCAAGCCCGCCCCGCATTCTACGCCTGACAGTAGCCAAGCATAGAGACTGGCGCTTCCTAGGCTTTCCTGCCTCTCTTCTCCCACTTAGAATGATCAAGAGAGAGTGCAACCTCTTTGAATGGGCCTTTTTTTTAATTGGCTGGAAGCTCTCCCGGTTCGGTGGTGGTCCCACCTTTCTCTGGTCCCCTCCAGGAGATTGTGCTGTGAGCTATGCTAGTTCCTGCCTCCCCCACCCCCACCCCCTTCACTTTCTCAGAAGGAGGGGCATGCTTCCACCTGGGAAACAATCCCAGTCCTCCCATTCAGGAAATGGCCTTTGGAAATTCAACTCTCCAGCCTGCCCAGGCTCTGGCCTCCTTCTCTCTTGGAGGAAGGAGGCGAGGAGCTTGCTGTCACCTGCTCATTTTGTGCACTTACGAGGAAGTTGAGACCTTTCTCTGGCTGACGTGTTTGTGAAGAGAATGTTTCAAACCTCTGTCGAAGTTGGCTGCTTTTGCTCAGTGACTTGACTGTGTTCCAAGTGTTTGCTTGCTGTTCATCTTCCTCTTAAAGTGTGATAATAAATTATCTACCAAAACCATTGTATATCCTGATTTCTCTCGAACCTCTGAAACAGAGCTCTGTCCCAGCCAGAGTCTGAGCTGTCCAGCCCAACAGTAGAGTAGCTCCTGGCAGGGAAGTAATGCTGGACTCTGTGTCCCATGTTTCTGCAAAATGGAATTAGAACTCATCGCCCAGGGTGGCCGGCCAGATGGGCGATTAACAAATGTAATAAATAAAATAAAAAGCATTGTTGTGGGTAGCAATGCTAGCACCCCACATGAATGGAGGAGTTGACATCTTGGAACGTGCCGCAGAATCCTTCCCAGTGCTCAGGGGTTCCTTGGTGGACAGTGTAATATGGGGTTAGATAGACCCCTGAAGGTAGAAAACTTGACCATCATTGCTCTGGTCCTTGTGATGCCCATCTCCCCAGCCCCCAGTTGAGTTGCAGAACACAGAGGATGCAGCAGCTACCCTGGCTGTCTAGTGTCTCATCATATCAATGCTGTGTTTAAGGAATTGTATTTGCAGAAGATTTCCAAGACAGAAATGTGAAAAAGGACTACTTTCTCTTACCTTTGCACCACAGGAGAGAAGAAACAAGAAGGTAAGAACATAAGATCCCTGCAGGATCAGACCAAAAACCTATCTAGTCTAGCATTCTGTTCCAACCAGCTGCCTTTGGGAAGCCCACAAGTAGGACACAAGAGCAAGACCCTTGACCAATGATTGCTTCCATGGAGCCCTGGATTTCACACATAAGCTTCTTTTCTTCTTCTGAATAAAGTATGTCATAGAAACAGAGTTGGAAGGGACCTTAAGGGCCATCTAATCCAACCCCCTGCTGCTGATCCAGGAAACCCAATACTACACGGTATCCTCCTGGACCTCTTGGGGGGGGGGTTGGGCATGGGAGGCACTGTATTGCAGTGGTTCCGGTCCTTCCTCTCTGGAAGGTACCAGAGGGTGGTTCCTGGGGAGGAGGCTTCAGACCCTCGGCCGCTCACTTGTGGGGTGCTACAGGGTTCCAACCTCTCCCCGATGTTATTTAACATCTACCTAACTCATTTTTGTTATTCTACTGTACCTCCGGACTGATTCTTTTTTGGCTGCTTGGTTTTATTGTGTAATTTTATGTTCTGTATTTTATTTTATGTTCTTTTGTTTTTAAGATAACTGTTTTTATCTTGTTTCTTTTTGTAAACCGCCCAGGGAGCCTTTTGGCTGATTGGGCGGTGAATAAATGTATTACATAAATAAATAAAGCTGCTGGGAGCTATCATCAGGAGGTTTGGGGTGTGCTGTCATCAATATGTGGACGACACGCAGCTCTACCTCTCCTTCAAGTCCTCACCAAGGTTGGCTGTTGAAACCCTGTCCAAATGCCTGGAGGCAGTCAGTGGGTGGCTGGATGGGAAGGATCATGCTGAAACTGAACCCCGACAAGACCGAGGTACTTCTGGTGGGAGACAAGGGAAGATTAGGGGGTGTTGACCTGGTGCTGAATGGGGTACATCTACCCCTGAAGGACCAGGTCCGCAGCTTGGGAGTCATTCTAGACTCCCAGCTGTCCATGGAGGCTCAAGTGTCAACTGTGAGCTGGGCGGCACTGTATCAACTCCATCTGATACAGCAGCTGCTCCCCTACCTTCCTAATCCTCTGCTCCCATCAGTGGTTCATGCCTTAGTCTCCTCTCGCCTAGACTACTGTAATGCGCTCTACGTGGGGTTACCCTGGAAGATGGTTCAGAAGCTACAGCTTGTTGCAGAACGTGGCGGCTCGCCTGGTTAAAGGCAGTCGCCGGTGGGATCACATCACTCCAGTGCTTAAAGAGTTGCACTGGGTACCAGTTGTTTGCCGAGCCAAATTCAAGGTGTTGGCGTTGACCTTTAAAATCCTGTATGGCTCTGGTCCAGTTTATCTCAAGGAGCGCCTCCAGCAACATCAAGTAGGCTGCTCAACAAGATCTGCCACGAGCGGCCTCCCTGTCCCATCAGCCAGAGAAACCAGGCTGGTGGGGACTCGGAAGAGGGCCTTTTCTGTGGCAGCCCCCAATTTATGGAACACTCTCCCCAGTGACCTCCGCCATGCCCCTTCCTTGATTAGCTTCTGCCGTGCATTAAAAATGTGGTTTTTCAGGTGGGAATATGGGGTGGGCTAGGATTTTAAAGTTTTGTACTGTTTCTAATTGTGTTTTACACTCTGTTTTGTATTTTATTGGACTGTACATCGCTCAGAGTGGCTGGAGGACTGGCCAGATGGGCGATTCAAAAATATAATAAATAAATAAATACAGCACTTCTGCATGCAGCCTCTTGCATAAAAGCCTCAAACGGAGGAGAGGCCACCACCTTCCACGGCTGTTCTGCTGTCAAACAGCATCTGGAACATCTTCCCACTGTTTAGTCTAAATCCTCTTGTAATTTGAACCCACTGGCTTCGATCTGACCCTCTGGAGCAGAGGTGGACCATTTGTGGCTCTCCAACTCCCATCATCCCTCACCATTGGCTCTGCAAGGGGGCCACAAGGTGCAACAGGAAGGGGGAAAGTGTGTTCATCTACGTGGCAGTCCTTTGGATATTTGCAGATGCCTCTCTTACTGCCTCTTCATCACTTCTCCAGGCATACCCAGCTTCTTTCAACTTGTTCTCATAGGACTTAGTCTCCAGGCCCCTCACCTGTTTTTGCCCTCCTCTGGAGACATTCCAATTACCAGTTTCCTCCTTAAACTGCAGTGCCCAAAATTGGACACATTCCTCCAGTTGAGGTCTGAGCAAAATGGAATAGAGTAGAACCGTTAGTTCTTGCAATCTGGACACATACTTTGTCAACTACAACCCCTCTTGGACAGGGATGATGTGGCCACGGTGACCCATGCCTTGGCAACCGCTAGATGACATTGGATGTAGGTCATCGCTCAGTGGAAGAGCACGTGCTGTGCATGCAGGAAGCCCCAGGTCCAATCCCTAGAAGCTGGGAATGACTCCTGGATTGCTGCCGCTGCCAGTCACTGTAGACCAGCCTCATGCCGTCCAGGTGTGTTGTCCCATCATCCCAATGGCCATGTGGGCTGGGGTGATGGTCTCCAACTTCCAACCTGGAGGCACCAGGTTGGGGAAAGCTAGTGTAGACAATACTGGGCTAGATGGACCAAGGGTTCATAATGGGTGGGCAACTTTGGGATGTCCAGGTGCTGCATTTTCATCACCCCATATATAGTTTTGTTTTTTTAAAAACAATGGTGTCTGGAGCAGCTATACAGTGCCAAAAGGGCCAAAAATACTTCAAAATGGCTGCTCTGGATGCCATTTGTTGTTTTTTAAAACTTTTTTATTTTACAACTTTGAGGGGCAGCAGTGGGTTGCTGCTGGGGGGTGGGGGCAGTGGGAGCCACCTGTTGCCCACCCCTGCTGTATAAGGCAGCTTGCTATGTTACCAGTTCCTGCCCTTTGCATGCTAGGCAGAGTCATTGTGCTGCAACGAGTAGAACAAGGATGGGCAACCCTCCCGGTGTTTTGGACTACAACTCCCACAATCACTGACCATTGGCCAGTGAGTTTGCCTAGGCCCCCAGTAGAGGATCTTGGGGTATGTCCAAAGGGAGCTGCCTCAGACCAATTTGTTGGGTCTCTTACTTTTCCCCACTTGAACTGTGACTGACGTAGAACATGCCCAATGCTCCCTCCACACAGCCGGTTCTTACTAGGTGGCTGTTCCCATTCTGGTCTTTCCACTTGGCTCCCACTTGCAGGCCTTTTCACAGCCCTTGGGCAGAGGGGGTGGGGCCAGCCACAGATCCCCGTTACTCATTTTTTTAATAGAGAAACCCCTGAGAAGCTGTACATTTAATTACCTTTTTCTCCCACCACCCTCCTCTGGAGCTCCAGAGGGTGTGTGTGAGGTTTTTCCATTTTATCCTCACAAGTAGGATAGGTTGAAATTGAGTGAGTGGTCTCAGCTGTGTGGGGATGTGAGCCCCTGGCTTCTGGTTCCAGAAAGTGTACAGGGAGGATGAGCATCCCTGAATGGCTGAGCTGCGGCACCGGACTGGCTTTTCTCCCTGCCGAGGGGCTCGGCTATGGCTGTACAATTAGAGCTAGGCTCTCTGTGCTTCCCTCCAGGACAGCAAGATATGTAGCCAAATAATGCAATAACGATTTTCATTGTGTTTTATTTCTGAGTGACAATCATGTCTTTGCTAATTTGGGAAAGGTTTGCAGACCACCAGCATGCGAGTCTTTGCTGGTCTCCGGAGATGGTGCGGCAGCCTTGGCTCAGCTCCTGCACTGGGGTGGGGCGGGGGACTCTGCAGAGCGGAACAACTTGCAAAATGCCCCAAGCAGCAGAGGCAGCTTTGGTTTAGCAGCAAAGAAAGAAGAGGCCCCTCTCCTCGAAGTCCACCACTGGCCAGCAAGTAACGGGAGAAGGCAGGTTGGTTCAACTTAGCCAAAGTTTATGGAGGCGTATCACAGCGTTGAGGTGTAAAGAAGCCATCGATTTCAGTTAGCAACAGAAGTGAATGGGGCTCGTATCCAGCATCATCCAAGAACTTTGGTTCTTGTGCAGCTGTTAAACACAGATGTGCCTTATGCCCCAAAACAGGCATCATGGCTGGCAACCGCTGTGGCACGTACGTCCCTCCAAGCTGATGGAAGTGAGAGGCCGTTGTTTCAGTGAAAACACGCTTTTCTTGTAGATAACATGGTCCTTGGAGGAATTAAAGAGAAGCATTATCCAGGCACTTTTCTGATTTGGGTGCCAAAACAAGTGGCCACAGAAGTCCTTCACCTGTTTCCGAGGTGTGTCACAGGGCTTCTGCTGCAGGCCCCTGGGCAGCTGGGGATGGATGAAGAATGCCTTGAGGAACAGGTCCCGCGCGGTGTCGGGGAGGTAGTGGTGGATGAAGTACATGAGCCCCAGGCCCCTCCCTGGGTAATACTTTGCCAGAGGCCGAGGGGAGAGGAGGCCGTCCGTGATGCTCTCCACCACTGAGCTGAGGTCCTCCACTGCAAGCGTCATGAAATTTAGGAACTGCTTGTTGATCTCCTCCATGTATTCCTCTCCATAGGCCTCCAGGAGATCAGGGGCTAATGCTGCCAGCAGCTGATCCTTCTTTTCTTTCCAGTAATCAGGATTACAGGTGCTACCTGCAAAGAATATGAACACATGAAGTCAAAGTCATGAAGATCTGGGTGTGCGTGTGTGAGAGAGAGACCCCTCTCTGCACCTAACATTGCCAGTCATTCTCTTACCAGTTTTGAAGCACCCAGGAAAGATCACGCTCACTTGAATCCCCCAGGATGCAAGTTCGCACCGGAACGTGTCCATGAGGAGGCTGAGAGCAGCTTTGGACGCCCCGTAGCCAGCTAGACAAGGATACGGCATATTACCTGGCAGGAGGGGGAAAGGGAGGGGTTATTGTCCACCCGCCTCTTTGCTCTGCCAGAGACAGGTGTTAGGGGCTGCCCAGTTGCCACAGACAGAACCAGCTTTCGTTGCACTTTCCCTCTCCATTAGGGGGAGAGAGATTTTCCTTCTCCCACAGAGATCTCTGCACAGGTCGTTTCTACTCCACGGCAACTTCTTGGAGCCGCCACAAATGGAACGCGGGGGGCTGGGGCTGGGGGGGAGTGACTTTACAATGGCTGGGTTTGCGTGACAGGCCAAGCCATGGCGGCTTAAGGAGCCATCGCTGCTTGCAGAGTATAGTAAAAAAAAACCATGGCTTAGCCCAGGGCTCTCCAACCGTGGGTCCCCAGATGTTGCTGGAACTACAGCTCCCATCATACCCAGCCAGCATGGCTAATGGCAAGGGATTCTGGGAGCTGTAGGTCCAGCAACATCTGGGGACCCACGGTTGGAGAGCCCTGGCTTAGCGTATCGTCCGAACCTGGATGACACGCTAAGCCATGGCCAAGCCAAAAGGCTACAGAGCCCCTTGGCCAGAGCGGCAAAAGAGGGTTGCCGCTCCGGCCGATGACAGCTGCCCAAGTGGCACTTGGGCTCCGCTGCCAGAGGTCCCCACAGACTGCCACCAGCTGGAAGGGCTGGAGAGGAGGCGGCCGACCAGAGCGTGGCAATCCAGAGGAGGCCGACCAGAGCGGTGCTGCTGCTGGTGTCCACCACAGGCTGCCCACTGACTGAACCCCCATTCGGCGTTTGGCAGGGAAACGAGCCGCTCTGCTTGCCTTCCTCTTGAGGAAGGCAAGCAGAGAGGCTCATTCCTAAAGTTGCCGCCGCCGCCGCCGCCGCCGCAGAAGCTCTTTCAGCGGCAGCAATCGGGAACAAAACGCTCTGCTTGCGCTTGCCTTCCTTGAGAGGAAGGCAAGCAGAGCGGCTCAGCACCTCGCTGCTCCCCCCCCCCACTTCCCCCTCTCCCCCCCACCACTTGGGCACTTTGGGGCAGCTGTCACCCCTGCCCCGCTCCCCTCAGTGCCCCCACAGTGTCCCCTGGGATACCGGCAGGAGGACCAAGGGGGGAGCAGGGGGAGGAGGCACCCTACTCCCCGCTGTGCCCAATCGTCAGGTGATGGAGGATTTTAGCCAGGGTGCATGGCTTAAATTCCCAAGGGATTTAGAGTGTTGTGCCAACCCTCCCAATGAATTGCACAATTGGCTGTCATGGCCAACTCTGTTGGTTTTTTCGGTGGGGGGGGGGGAGTTGCAGAGAAAAGCTTGCAATATGCAGGCAGTATCTGCTAAAGAAACCAGAGAGGAGCCAAAAAACCCCCCAGGCAATCAGTTTTAAGAGCTGAAAGTTATTTGAAAGAGGTGTCACTGTCTATGACGCAGACACACATTTCTTCCCCCCTCACTGTTGCCTTTGGTTCAGCAGGTTTGGCAGGTTTTTGCAGATCAGAGGTGAGAGTGGGGTGAGTGGATGCATCAAAAGTGCATTTGGGGCGGGTTTTTGTTTTTTTTTTCAGATTCTGTGTTTCACATCATCTGCGGCAATTATGTTTAGGTGTTATTTTCATCACGGAATCTGGGAAGGCTGAATTAGTGCCGAATTAAAGGCTTCCTGCTCTACCCTTACCTGCCGGGCTACTGACTGTGACGATCCTTCCTTGTGAAGAGCGTAGCAAAGGCAGGAGCCCTTTGGTCAATGCCAGCGGGCCAAAGAAGTTAACCTCCATGCAGGTGCGGAAGCTGGGCAGTGGTGTCAACTCCGCGTCAGCAAGCGTGTCATTGAACCCTGCATTGTTCACCAGGCCCCAAAGTCCTGCGTTTCAAGACAGGAGGAGGCAAAGATGGACCTTGTCAGTCCCACCCCCACAAAAGGAAGGAAGGAGCAGCAGCAGCAGCAGCAGCATTATTTATGGGTTACAGGTTACATTTTTAAACCGCCCAAGAACTTAGTTTTAACAAATTAAAAACCTAAAATACAAAGTAACAATAAAATGATACAATCAAGACAGATGGATCTGGATTCCTGAATGCACTGGGAGATGCTCCCACTGCCATAGCTCGGGGTCCTGTTGAAGAAGCTCAGTCAACCTCTGAAGTGAGAAAAGAAAACATGTTCCTATCTTCAAAAAGGGCAAGAAGGAGGAACCTGGGAACTATAGGCCAGTCAGTCTGACATCAATCCCTGGGAAAATTCTGGAGCAGATTACCATATAAAGAAGTCAGTCTGCAAACACCTTGAAAACAATGCAGTGATTACTAGAAGCCAGCATGGATTTGTCAAGAACAAATCCTGCCAGACTAATCTGATCTCATTTTTTGATCGGGTAACCTCCCTTGTGGACTGTGGGAATGCTGTGGACATCATATATCTGGACTTCAGCAAAGCTTTCGACAAAGTGCCTCATGATATCCTGATTAGCAAGCTAGCTAAAAGTGGGCTAGATGGAACAACTATCAGGTGGATCCACAGTTGGCTACAGAATCGGACTCAAAGAGCGCTTATCAATGGTTCCTTCTCAAACTGGGGAGAGGTAAATGCCAAGTTCTGCACCTAGGAAAAAGAATCCAAATGCACAGTTACATGATGTGCACAGTACTTGGCTCAACAATACTACAAGTGAGAAGGATCTTGGAATTGTTGTAGATCACAAGCTGAATATGAGCCAGCACCAGCAATGCGATGTGGCTGCAAAGAAGGCAAATTGTATTTTAGGCTGCATTAATAGAAGTATAGCTTCTAAATCACAGGAAGTACTAGTTCCCCTCTATTCGGCACTGGTTAGGCATCATCTCAAGTACTGCGTCCAGTTCTGGGCACCAAACTTTAAGAAGGATGTAGACAAACTGGAAAGGGTTCAGAGGAGGGCAACAAGGAGGGACTTGGTTTATAATGGTTGGGTGACTGCTTGGACTAGGTTTATATTGTTGGGGTGATATTAGCTTAAACTTGTGTTTTGTTTTTTGCTAACATGGGTTTTTATATTTTTACACAGTTTTTAGTTTTGTGTTGAAAATGTTCATGCATTCAGGAGCAGATTTAGAGTGATTATTTTATATGGCAGCAGTGCTTTTTTTCTGGAGAAAAGGGTACCGAAACTCTTGGATTACATTTCCTCGGGAGTAGATGGCGATTAAATTGTAATGCAATTAATAGAAGAAAAGGTGCTGGAACTCAGTTCCGGTGAGTTCCACCAGAAAAAAAAGCCCTGTATGGTAGTAACCAGGGCCCAGAAGCACCAAAATGGACTCAAATGACTTCTTCCTTCACCAGCACAGAAGTCAATATTGGAATATTGCCTCCTGGCAGAATCTGAGGGAATACTAAGCAAAGGAAATTTATTTAAGGAGATATAGAGGTATGACTGAAGTGACCTTTACTTGTCTGGACAACTCTCAAACTTTTTTGAATTTGCTTTCCCGTTTTGAGAACAGTAATGTATCTTTTAAATTGGGTAAGTATGCACAGGCATGGAAACTTGACTTTATGTATTCATGTTGAAAAGTGGTTCAACAAGGGAAGGCCAGTAGTTATCCCACAAATCTGCATAGAGGGGGTCATTCTATTAGGGGTGCACACAGAGGAAGCTAGACTCATGTGTGTGACATACCCTGATAACATCCCCTTTTCACAACACAGGCAAGAGATTTGTTCCGTGGATTGGGGAGGTCTATCACCTATGATTGCTACTCACAACATATCTACTTTTCCAAGAAATTATGTCAAGGTAGCCCAAGTAAACCATGATTTGGGCAGAAATACATGTGGCTACAAGGGTCCCAGTGTTGGGAGAAAGGTGGGATACAAATAATAATAATAATGATAATGATAATTTAATAATAATAATAATAATAATAATAATAATAATAAATGAATGATAATAATATTATAATGAGGAGGAGGAGGAGGAGGAGGAGGAGATTAGGATTGCACCCTCATGAGACCCCCAATCGCAGGGGCTTCCGAGCATCCAGTGCCCTGCCCGGCTGCTGTTTGCAGGAGCGGGGAGGCGATTTCTGCCTCTCCGTCTTCCTGTTTGTCCATCTGTTCTCGCTGCCGAGGGCAGGGCTGGAGCTGGGGAAGCCACAGGAGACCTCGGGGGCCCTGGCCTCTCCTCCCCCCACCCACTGGAAGGCCCCCTTTCAGGCCTCTCCGGGGTCTTCCAAGGCCGCTTCGTGACCTTGGACAGCAGCCGGCAGGATTCTCAGGGATGTTGAAGAGTCCTTGGTTTCGAGTCACGAGTCACGAGTCGAGTCACGAGTCTTTGACCCGAGTCTCGAGTCCGAGTCCGAGTCCTTGGTCCAAAATGGTGACTCACGAGTCACGAGTCACTCCCAAAGCTGACTCCACGAGTCCCTATTAAAATCAATGGGGTTTCCCCCCAACAAAATAAGGCTATTTCAGATGTGTGGCTTAAATAAATTCTAGGCACAAGTGTGCCTTTTTATTTCAAAACTCTGCAACTGATTTTGGCAAGAACAGACCAGGCAGACAAACCCAAAATAACTAGGCAGACAGAGGAGGCAGGGAACCCCAAAGCAGGCAGGCAGAGGCCTTTGTCTTGGACAGTTCAAACTGTGGAACTGGTTAAGAAGAGACCAGGCAGGCAGAGGAGGCTGGGAACCCCAAACAGGCAGGCAGAGGCAGCCAAACCCAAAATGTCTGAAAGGTTGCATTTTAGGAAAATGATTTTAAAAAATAAACTTGCTGTACTTCCTAAAACCTATCCATGTTGTATTTGAGGAACACGATTTTGGAACACGAGTCCTTGGTTTCGAGTCCCGAGTCGAGTCTCGAGTCCCATTAAAAATATTGGGACTCGAGTCTGACTCGAGTCAGAGGAGGGACTCAGTCCGACTCACGAGTCGAGTCCTCAAGTCCGAGTCCCCATCCCTGACGATTCTTTCTTTTTGCAGGGGCTGGGAGGGGGCGGGATCAGACCCTGGAGTCGCCCTTCCAAGGTCATAGCAGGGTCTACAGCTTTGGAGCGGGTACTCCAAATAAGCTCTAAATAACTCAATAAATTTGGGAGACGTGCGTTGGCCCAGGCAGAAAATGGGGAAGCCCTGACTTACTGCACCTGAAGCCCAGCATTACTTCCAAGCACTCCCTCTACCAGATGGCTGGGATGCATGGACTCCCTTCTCTATTTTATCGTGGGATATTGCTGGATGGCAAAATAAGCTAGCAGACCAAGACCTTAGTAAATTCTTCTGTCACATGACATAATTTGCTTTCAAGAAACTTGGTTATTGGAAATCTCACTTCCTTTACTGCAGGGCTTTAGTTCCTTTCTACTTTCTATGACAAAATAGTATCTGGGAGGAAGAGCCGGGGAGGTGAAGTGGGATACCAAGGCTGAGATAATTAACCTCTCTGAAAGCAATTCTATTCTATCAATTCTTTTACCAGTAGGTAAAAGCCAATTGAAAGAGTGAGCTGGGTACTTTAATTTGCCTAAACATGTATTTTCCGCTTAACAAATCTTCATTGAGTGTAAAGGTTTTATGGGAAGAACTGGCAGAGGTAGGTACATAGGAAGCTGCCTTCTCACGAGTCAGACCCTGCTTGGTCCATCTAGCCCAGTATTGTCAACACTGACTGGCAGCAGCGGCTCTCCAGGGTTGCAGGCAGGACTTTTTCTAGCCTTACCTGGAGATGCTGGGAATTGAACCTGGGTCCTTCTGTATTCAACACATTTGCTCTACCACCACCCCTCCCTAAGTATTGAACCTTTGTGAAAAACAGTTTCCGAAAGCAAACATTGTGGTTCAGGGCTGATGATATGCTAGCCCTAGCGAGGCTGTGGATCCATCAGAGGCCCACCGTGATATGTTTGGAAGGCACTTCCAAGATAAAATATCTTGCATCCTCCAGGACTTAGACTCCTTTGTTACAGCAGTTGAATCAGGTGAGGTATCCAGAGCACAGTCTTGTCCAGTTTTCTGGATGAGCTTCAGTTGGTAGAGCTTGAAAACGTAGACAAGGTGTTTGGACAGGTTCAAGCAACCACTTCCGTATTGGATCCTTGCCCCACTTAGCTTATAAAAAATGGCAGGGAAGAAACAGCCAGCTGGACCAGGGAGGTAATTAATGCCTCCTTGCAAGAGGGAGTGGTCCCAGGCTGCTTGAAAGAGGTAGCAGTGAGACCACTCCTGAAGAAAACCTCCCTGGGCCTGGAAGACCTCAACAACTTTAGGCTGGTGGGAAAAGTTCCTTTCCAAGGTCCTTGAGTGGGTGGTTCTTCTGACTGGATTGAGGGCGCAACCTGTTCTTGATCGGGTTGCACTTCCCTGAAGGAGCAGGTTCGTAGCTTGGGGTTCTCCTGGAGTCACTGTTACTTGAGGCTCAGGTGGTCTCAGTGACATGGAGTGCCTTCTGGAAAGTATGAGAAAACTGGAGAGCATCCAGAATAGATCCAAAAGGAGAGAACTAGTGTCTGAAAAAATAGCTTTATTCTTTAAGAAGCCCAATGTGTTTTGGCCCAATATATTATTTATGTTCGTCTTCAAGGCAGTTCTTTATAAGCCAATCTTCAAATGTATGGAACAGTCCTGACAGAGTTCTCTATGGCCTACAAGGCCATCGAGTCCAACCCCCTGCTCAATGCAGGAATCCAGGTCAAAGCATCCCTGACAGATGGCTGTCCAGCTGCACCTTGAATGCGTCCAGAGTGGGAGAGCCCACCACTTCCCTAGGTAGTTGATTCCATTGTCTTATTGCTCTGACAGTCAGGAAATTTTTCCTGATGTTTAGGTGGAATCTAGGTTCCTGTAACTTGAGCTCATTATTCCGTGTCCTGCAAACTGGGATGATCGAGAAGAGATCCTGGCCCTCCTCTGTGTGACATCACTTCAAGTATTGGAAGAGTGCGATCATATCTCCCCTCAGTCTCCTCTTCTGAAGGCTAAACATGCCCAGTTCTTTCAGTCTCTCCTCATAGGGCCTTGTTTCCACTCCCTTTATCATCCTTGTTGCCCTCCTCTGAACCCTCTCCAGTTTGTCTACATCCTTCTTAAAGTGTGGTGCCCAGAACTGGACGCAGTACTCAAGATGAGGCCTAACCAGTGCCGAGTAAAGGGGAATTATCACTTGACACGATTTGGAAGCTATACTTCTATTAATGCAGCCCAAAATAGCATTTGCCTTCTTTGCAGCCACATCGCATTGCTGGCTCATATTCAGTTTGTGATCTACCACAATTCCAAGATCCTTCTCACTTGTAGTATTGTTGAGCCAAGTGTCCCCCATTCTGTAACTCTGCATTTGGTTTCCTCTCCCTAGGTGCAGCACTTGGCATTTATCCCTATTAAATTTCATTCTGTTGTTTTCGGCCCAGCGCTCCAGCCTATTTGTTTCTGTCTTCCAGAGTATTAGCTGTTCCACCCAACTTTGTGTCATCTGCAAATTTGATAAGCATTCCCTGCACCTCCTCATCCAAGTCATTAATAAAAATGTTGAAGAGCACTGGGCCCAGGACCGAGCCCTGTGGTACCCCGCTCGTTACCTCTCCCCAGTTTGAGAAGGAACCATTGATAAGCTCTCTTTGAGTCCGATTCTGTAGCCAATTGTGGATCCACCTGATAGTTGTTCCATCTAGCCCACTTTTAGCTAGCTTGCTAATCAAGATATCATGAGGCACTTTGTCGAAAGCTTTGCTGAAGTCCAGATATATGATGTCCACCGCATTCCCACAGTCCACAAGGGAGGCTTACCCGATCAAAAAATGAGATCAGATTAGTCTGGCAGGATTTGTTCTTGACAAATCCATGCTGGCTTCTAGTAATCACCATTGTTTTCAAGGTGTTTGCAGACTGACTTCTTTATAATCTGCTCCAGAATTTTCCCAGGGGTTGATGTCAGACTGACTGGCCTATAGTTCCCAGGTTCCTCCTTCTTGCCCTTTTTGAAGATGGGAACAACATTTACCCTCCTCCAGTCATCTGGCACTTCACCTGTCCTCCATGATTTATCAAAGATAATAGACAGTGGTTCTGAGAGTTCTTCTGCCAGTTCCTTTATTACTCTAGGATGCAGCTCATCAGGCCCTGGAGATTTAAACTCGTTCAGAGTAATCAGGTGCTCCTTGACCATTTGCCTATCAATCTCAAGCTGCAATCCTGCCCCTTCAGTCTGCACTTCAGGTTTGCCAGGGGGGTCATAGACCCTCTTTTGGGAGAAGACCGAGCCAAAGTAGGAATTGAACACTTCTGCCTTTTCTTTGTCTTCTGTTATCAATTTGCCATCCTCATTACGTAGTTGAACCACCATTTCTTTCCTCTGTCTTTTACTGTGCATGTATCTGGAGAAAGCTTTCTTGTTGTTTTTAGCATCCCTCGCTAACCTTAGCTCATTCTCAGCTTTAGCCTTCCTGACACTATTCCTGCAGTTCTGTGCTACCTGCCTGTACTCTTCCCTTGTAGCCTGTCCTACCTTCCACTTCCTATACGTGTCCTTTTTTGTTTTCAGGTCATCTTTGAGTTGGCTTCTTCTGTTGCCCTCTGCCTTTTTTCCTTGTGGGAATTGTTTGCAATTGTGCCTTTAAAATTTCCTTTTTTAAAACCTCCCACCCCTCCTGGGCTCCTTTTCTCATGAGAGTCGCTTGCCATGGGATCTTACCCATCATTGTTCTGAGTTTGTTAAAATTGGCTTTCCTAAAATCCAGGGTACGTGTTTGGCTACACTCAGCTTTTGCTTCCGTTAGAATCAAGAACTCAGGTATAACATGGTCACTTTCCCCCAGAGTTCCCGAAACAGTAGTTTATGTTCTGGTAACCTCCAAGTTAGATTATTGTAATGCACTCTATTTGGGGTTGTCTTTGAAGGTGGTTCAGCTTGTGCAAAATGTGGCAGCCAGAAGTTCTGAACATATAACACCAATTCTGGCTCACTTGCACTGGATGCCTGTACATTTCCAAGCCCAATTCAAGGTGCTGGTTTTGACCTAGAAAGTCCTTACACAGCTCAAGACTTGCAATACCTGACAGAGTGCTTCTCCCAATATTAACCTACCCAGTGACCACGAGCATCATCTGAGGCCCTCCTCCAAGTGCCTCCTCTGAGGAGGCTCAGAGGAAGGCAACAAGTGAGAGGAGAGGGCCTTCTTGGTAGCAGCCCCCCAATTATGGAATGATATCCCCAGTGAGGCCTGCCTGGCATCAACATTGTCATCTTTTCAGTGCCAGGTTAAGACTTTACTCTCAGGTATTTGACAGCATATGATAAGGTTTTTAATGGGTCTTGGGATATATTGTTTAAGATAGTTATATTTTTGTACATAACTGGTTTTATATTATGTTATAATATTGTATTTTTAGGGTTTAATCTTTTTAAACCACCCAGAGAGCTTTGGCTATTGGGCGGTATAGAAATGTAATAAATGAAATGAAGTGAGATGGTCTGTTCCCTTCCTTGGGGTAGAGTCAGATTTGTTGTCAGTAGCAACTAGATCTCAAAAAGGTCTCTTGTATTAAAAGAGTTTTGGATATACCTGAGGATCACCTTCCCAAACATCTGAGACAGAGGACAAATGAAGAAGACAGGTTCAGCCAAGTTATGTCAAGAGTTGCTAGCCTCTAAAAATTTACCATTTCATATCTTTATTACTCCTGAAGGTAAAATTAAGATGAGGGAATGGATATATGGGATGGGCAATAAAATAATCAGGACTTCAAGTCCATTGATTTCTCAGTTTTTCTCCGTGGTAGCATCTGTAGATCATGAAAAAACCCAGTGCCTGCAGCTCTTACATTGCATATCACATTGACAGAATTACACTTTCAAACCTGTTTTCAACATTCTTGGATGGAAATTATGACATGTTGTTTGTAAAGACTATTAGTCTCAAATTTGCCTGTCTCAAATTTGCCATACTTGGGCAAGGTGCTTGCATGAGTGGTGGCTTTTTTTTTTTTTTTAATAAAACTGATTATCTTGATCCTTTTTGAGTCTGGATTCCCAGGTTTGGGGCTGAGGCAGCCTTGGTTGCCCTGGTGGATGGCCTACCCTAAGAAATGGAGAAGGTAGTCCATCCCTGTTGGTTCTGCTGAACCTCTCAGCAGCTTTTGATAAGATCAATGATCAAGTACTTCTGGTTAGAATGTGGCTTGGGGAACATCACTGTATGGTTGCTCTGATGCTACCTTTTTTATTTTGCCAAGTGTTTGATCTGATTTACGGTAATTGTCTCTTCCTTGTTTGAATATGTTTTATCCATTTTAAAACTCCTTTATTGTTATATTTTAATAGTTGTAAGTTGCCTGAGGGACCTTTTGTGGGGTGAAAGGTGGAGCACAAATGCATGGGATGGCTCCTCCATCAGTTAAGGTGTCCTGATGTTCAGCCAGCCCCAGATTCACCAAAAGCCAGCCCACATGCAGAAAATCAACTCAGAATGTACATCCCAGCAATCCAATCTGATTCTGAGATGTTTGCTTTTCACCCACTTGCACATTCAGAACTTGGAATGGAGAGTGAAAAGGTCCTCCTACAAATTCCAAGGAATCATCCTTCTAGTTTGTTCCTGGTCATAGTGCCCTCATGTTACCTGTCCTCACTGTCTGAGCTTTGATGAAGTGCAGGACTCTCTGAATGTCCTCCCCTTTGGTCAGGTCCATTTCCAGCAGTGTTAACTTTGGTGAACAGCTCTGCCGAAGATCCTCTGCCCCTGGGCTCTTCAAGTCCAGCACACTGGCATAGACTGTAAGTCCCAGTGTGTCTAAGTGCTGGGCAGCTGCCCTTCCAAAGCCAGAATCGCATCCTGGAGAACAAAAGAAGGAGAGTTGGAAGGGATGGACAGCCAAACTATCTCTTAGCCCCAGTTCTCTAGCTATAGCATGGGAATAATAATGACTTGAAGGATTGCTGTTAAAATAAAGAAGATGAAAGGACACAATCGAGCCACACTTAATCACTATTTTTCCTACTACTGTAATTATTATTAGGTTCTAGGCTGCCTTTTTGCCTTTTTGAGGCACCCAAGCCAGTGAACAGCAGTAAAAAACAACCAAAAAATAATTAAAAACAGTCTCCCCACCACTCAAAAAAGAACAGACATAAATCAAATGAGCTGTATCCTAGAGTAATAAAGGAACTGGCAGAAGAACTCTCAGAACCACTGTCTATTATTTCTGAGAAATCATGGAGGACAGGTGAAGTGCCAGATGACTGGAGGAGGGCAAATGTTGTTCCCATCTTCAAAAAGGGCAAGAAGGAGGAACCTGGGAACTATAGGCCAGTCAGTCTGACATTAACCCCTGGGAAAATTTTGGAGCAGATTACAGTATAAAGAAGTCAGTCTGCAAACACCTTGAAAACAATGCAGTGATTACTAGAAGCCAGCATGGATTTGTCAAGAACAAATCCTGCCAGACTAATCTGATCTCATTTTTTGATCGGGTAACCTCCCTTGTGGACTGTGGGAATGCGGTGGACATCATATATCTGGACTTCAGCAAAGCTTTCGACAAAGTGCCTCATGATATCCTGATTAGCAAGCTGGCTAGAAGTGGGCTGGATGGAACAACTATCAGGTGGATCCACAATTGGCTACAGAATCGGACTCAGAGTGCTTATCAATGGTTCCTTCTCAAACTGGGGAGAGGTAATGAGTGGGGTACCACAGGGCCCAGTGCTCTTCAACATTTTTATTAATGACTTGGATGAGGAGGTGCAGGGAATGCTTATCAAATTTGCAGATGACACAAAGTTGGGTGGAACAGCTAATACTCTGGAAGACAGAAACAAAATTCAAAGAGATCTCAATAGGCTGGAGCGCTGGGCCGAAAACAACAGAATGACATTTAATAGGGATAAATGCCAAGTGTTGCACCTAGGGAAAGGAAACCAAATGCAGTTACAGAATGGGGGACACTTGGCTCAACAATACTACAAATGAGAAGGATCTTGGAATTGTGGTAGATCACAAACTGAATATGATCCAGCAATGCGATGTGGCTGCAAAGAAGGCAAATGCTATTTTGGGCTCCATTAATAGATGTATAGCGTCCAAATCGCGTGAAGTGATAATACCCCTTTACTCGGCACTGGTTAGGCCTCATCTTGAGTACTGCGTCCAGTTCTGGGCACCACACTTTAAGAAGGACATAGACAAACTGGAGAGGGTTCAGAGGAGGGCAACAAGGATGATAAAGGGACTGGAAACAAGGCCCTATGAGGAGAGACTGAAAGAACTGGGCATGTTTAGCCTTCAGAAGAGGAGACTGAGGGGAGATATGATCGCACTCTTCCAGTACTCTTCCAGTATGATAGCACTCTTCCTGTATTTCCTCTGGTTTTAATAAAGACAAAGGGTTGTTGTTGCTTTTCATCACACTATATAAGTTAATTGGCTCACCACTGCAATGATGAGGGTGGCCGGGTGGCTGGCCAGATGGGCGATTCATAAATGTAATAACAAATGATGTCAGTGTTATCACCCAACAATGTTTTGTGAATGGCAATAATATCACTGTTTATAACCCTTGCATTTCAATTCCCCTCTCAGAACAAAGTTTACATCTCCCCAGCCCCTAGCATATATATATATATAGATTTGCCAATTGGAGGTGAACACTTTGTGCATCTGATGAAGTAGGAAGCGGTGGGTGGGTCACATGACACGGGGAACCCAGGAGTGGCTTATAAGCCACCCTTTGCCTGGGGTCCCGTGTGCCCGGCAGATGATCAGGCAGTGGGGCTGGAGCTATCCCAGGGGACGCTGTGAGACGTTTTGTGCTCACCACGACTTGTCATTTTATTTTAAAACCATATTTTTTTGAGTTTGCAAAAGCTGCCCCCCGGGGAGCTTTTGCAATCCCAATTTTTGGTAGCTGCAAGCTGCCCCCCTCAAGGAGCCCCGTGGTCACTCCCCTTTTTAAATAATTTTTTTAGTTCCAATATTGAGTGCAAATAAATGCCACCCCCCATTTTTTAACCTGACTGGAAAGGTTTGTGCTGGTCGGATTATCACAAGGGGAATCCTAAGGTAGGTACTGGCCAGTGTGGGTGCCTGTTGGCAAAATCCGGCAGGCACCCACCCCGTAAAGTGCCTATCCCAGGCTGCAGTTAAGTATGCCCTGCCTGCAAGGGGATGACAGCTCTGATTTGACAGGTCCTGAGCTGCCATCTCCTTGCAAAGGAAAGCCCTGGGAGATTGCGCTCTGTGAAAAGGGGCTCTTCCCCCCTTTTGCAATGTGATCGCCCCGCTGCTAGCAGCATGGGTAACCTTCAAAACTGGATGGGATTCCCACTGACAGGAGGGAGGCTTGACACTTGACAGTCCAGGCAAGCTGTCAATTGCTGCGTACCCCCAGCAATGTGAATCTCCTCCCCCCCCCCCGGTTTGCTGCTCACTGAGGTGCTATTGACTCAGGGTAAGTGACAAACCAAGGGGACCATTGTGGCTTCTGATCACCCCCCCCAAAAAACCCCCAGGAATACTGCTGGGAAGGGGGTGGGAATTGAGGTGGTGGCCCCCCAAACCCCCTTCTCAGCTGGATCCTTAGGGTTTTGGGGGGGATCATGTGCCCCTGGGTTATCCACACTTGGAAAAATGAGGGCAGCCCAGGAGCACATGAGCACCCCCCAAAAGACCCAAGGATTCTGCTGCAAAGGGTGCTTTTGAGGGGGGGGCATTTTTTCCAAGGACTTGCAAAGTGTGGTTTGCAAAGTGCTACAATGTTCAAATTTGGCATGGACACTTGGGAGGAGATACCAAGTCAGTGTCCGTGCTCCTTGGCGCAAGGGGCCGCTCACGGCTGCCAAAAATGGGGGTCGCAAAAGAGGGGCAGCTTTCACGATCTCCCCCCAAAATGTTTTTTTTTTTAAATGAAAAGCTGCAGTGAGCACGAAGTGGCTTGTGGTGGTTCCAGGGAGTGGGGGGTGCCTTTGCCAGCCACCCCCAAGTGCCGTTCCTGCACTTTTGGGGTGGCTGTCAATGGCAGTTGCCCGCTAGCTGCTTGGCAAGAGCAGCCAGCCTTTTTGCCACTCTTGCTAAGTGGCTCTGTAGTGGTTTGGTTACCCCTGGACTTGTCATGTCATCTGGGTTCGGACGACACGGCAACCCCAGGGGTGGCTACAAAACCCTACAACAGGCCATGGCTTGTTGGGGTGGCTTATAAGCCCAGGGGCTGGATTTATAAGCCACCCTGAATAAGCCATGGCAGGTTAACGTGACATGACAAGCCACCCTGGTTTATAAGCCGGGGGGGCTTGTTGTGTTGTGTGAACCCAGTCAGTGTCCATGAAAGCGTATGCCAGAATAAACACATTCGTCTTTAAAGTGCCACAAGACCTTTGCTGTTTTTTTTAATCAAAAATATGTTTCCTCCTCCTGAGTCACACACACAAAAATGGTTTCCCTTTAAAGAAAATTTCTAATTTAAAGGGGGGACATGCCTTTCCCTGCCCAGCATAATTGATATTTCACTGCTCAAATTGTGACGTGAAAAATCTTAGTACTCTCTGACTTTCCTAAGTTTTTCTGGTAACAAATTAGACAACCAGTGAAAATGACCTTCCCCCGCATCACGCGCAGCTGTGGGCGGGGAGAAATTTTGCGGACGTGGGGGGAGAAGAGGCGGGACTTACCAGTTCTCGCAGGTACGCTCAGGTAGAGGGGGCGGGGTTGCAGGAGCCATGGGAGCACCGCCCCACACCCTCTTTGTTCTTCGCAGCTCCCTCCCTCCCGCCCTGTATTCAGTATGGGCTCCTCTGGTCGCCGTTAAGGGGCCGAGTAGGAATTTTGGCTTATCCCTTTTAGAGGGGTGGGCGCGTTTCGCCTACTCCATACTACTGCAGGGTTGGGAGCATTTTTAGTTAGGGCACATAGCAAGAAAAACGGTCACAGATAGATAGTTGGCAGGTAAGTGCGGGTTAGGGTATGGATAGGGTGAGGTGAGCATCCCTGGCACCATTCAGGTGACAGGCGGTTTTAGGATGCCTCAGATGGATGGGTCAGTAGGCTCAGACAGCTGGGGGTCAGGAACGCCTGTGAGGCCTTTGTTCTCGCCAAGCTTGTTGTCGTGAGACTCCGAGAGGGAGCGACGCAACAAAGGCTCCCAACACTGGAAAGTGCAAAAGGGGGAGGCGGCGGAATTCCTCGCCACCTCCCGGTTTTGGATGCTCCGCCCAAGTGCATAACAGAGCGGCCTACCAGATGTGAATCAGAAGGTCTGATTTCTGCCAGAGACTTCTTTGAAACTAACCTCTTCAGTCCATTATCATAAAGTTTCACTAAGGAAGTTGAATGCAAACAAACACCCAGATGCCAGCTCAATGCAGCAGTATCCAGTCATATGAGGGAAGTCCCTCCTTATGGTATCACTGCATTACTCTTGAAAGTCTAAGTGTCTAACACTTCAGTTTGAGCAGATATTTCAAATGTTTTCCCCTTTTGCTCTTGGTTCTTTCATCTGTCCCTTTTCCTCCCATCACTCTCATTCATTTCATAGCTGGTCCTGATGATGGTACTTCAGATCCAGTTTTGGTTGCAGAGTCTTCTGGGTTTCTTTTTATCAGAAATTTCCAATTTCTCAGAAAATTGAATTTTTGCACAGTATTCTGCTGCAGATTCTCCTTAATTTCAGGAAGAAAAATATAATTCAAATTTTCAAGGATGAGATTCTCTTACTCTTCTTACTCTCAGTATCAGCATATCATATGATATAACATTATTCCAATAGGTGTCGATGTGTGACACTGGGTGCCTCTGGATGCCAGCATGGCGGCTCCTGTCCAGGCTGGGCTCCCCTTCTGTGACCTGGTTCCCCTTTCTGGATTTACAGCCCTCCCACTTTGGAACCTCACCCACATCCTGATCACTGTTGTGTGTTTCATTTAAATTCTGCTAAGTGTTCCTTGTTTCTCTGAAGTTTCCCAATCAAGGTTATTAGCTACAAGAGAAGCAACAGAAGAGACACTTAAACTAGGCTTGGATGGGAGGCCCCTCCTCTACTTTCCTGCATTGAGCAGGGGGTTGGACTCGATAGCCTTGTAGGCTCCTTCCAACTCTGTGATCTATGAAATCTAGGCCTACCCAGTTCCAGCCAGCCAGCAGCTTCCTGTGCCTCCCTTATCTTGCTTGCTGTGCTGAGGTGTTGGCAAGCAACTCTGCCTGCGACCTGTGGCACTGTGACTTTGGCACTGTAATTCATTGAGCTGCAGTTTATGTGCCCTGCAAATGAGAAAGAAAATGCCTGCTTATCTCGCAGCCCATCACACAAAAGAAAGACACAGCTCTCAGAATAGCTTCCTTTGACCTGCCCCGCATTGCCGCTCCATTAACTCGGGCCAGTTTGAGGCGGGTGTCGGCTGTTGGGGCCAGCGTCGCATCCACATCACCCAGACTCGCCCTCCTGGGATCACACTGCGGCCGCAGCCGGTGGGGTCCAAGCACCGGTCCAGTTCAGGCACAAACTGCCAGCCCGCAGGTCAGCCGGGCTCCTCCCTGTTCTGGAGAAGGGGATCCCCATCTCTGCCGTTGCCCGCTCTGCTGTTCACGTGTTCACGGCTGCCATTGGTAGGCCAGCCGTGACCCATGTGCACACACAGCATCATAAAGCAATGTGCTGGCCTCCAGCAAGCCATTACTGCAGCATCCTGGCGATTGTGCTCAGAGCCACAGAACCCCCCTGGGCCAATTAATCCAGAATAAAGCATGGGAACTTGTGAGTTTCCCTACAATCACACCAAGGATAAAAAACTGCTTGTGGTAGAACTGTTTCTGCCGCAATGAACATGTGCAGAGGTTCCATCTCTCTCAGTTGGTTCCTCCACTGTCCAATGGTTGCTTCATTATGCTTCAGAGGAGGGCAACAAAGATGATAAAGGGACTGGAAACAAGGCCCTATGAGGAGAGACTGAAAGAACTTGGGCATGTTTAGCCTTCAGAAGAGGAGACTGAGGGGAGATATGATCGCACTCTTCCAGTACTTAAAGGGTTGTCACACAGAGGAGGGCCAGGATCTCTTCTCAATCATCCCAGTTTGCAGGACACGGAATAATGGGCTCAAGTTACAGGAACCCAGATTCCACCTGAACATCAGGAAAAATTTCCTGACTGTCAGAGCAATAAGACAATGGAACCAACTACCTAGGGAGGTGGTGGGCTCTCCCACTCTGGAGGCATTCAAGGTGAAGATGGACGGCCATCTGTCAGGGATGCTTTGACCTGGATTCCTGCATTGAGCAGGGGTTTGGACTCGATGGCCTATAGGCCCCTTCCAACTCTACTTTTCTATGATTTGATGATACATTATACCTTATATTCACAGTTGATTGTTGTATATTCCTTGTTGCTGCTACATCTCTGCTTGGGGGAATGACAATTTAAATTTTGACTGCTAGTGAGACAGAGGAGGGATGACAGAGGCACAGGCACGTGTGCACAGAGGCCGCTCCCTGCATGCCCCTCGGTGTAGTGTCTGCTCAGGATGAGGACTAAAGAGTTACCCAAGGCATCACAGAAGCCGTGGGCTTTGAGGTGTGTCTGTGTGCCATGCAGATATTCTGGAAGGGAGAATGGGCACATCAGCTAAATGAGTGAAAGACCTTCAGTGGCGGGGTGGAGCTGGAGTAGACCATGAGCAGAGAGATGTGCGTCTGTCTGTCCATCTGTCACCACCAAGGCCATGAAAACTTGGACACCTGAAAATCGGCATGCAAACTAAGAGGACCCTAGGGGAGTGCACCTCGTGGTTAATACGGTTCAACATGTCCACATGGTTCAAGCCTGCCGTGCCATCTTCAGCCACTAGGGCAAAGACTTCCTTCGCCGGCACATCACTTTGCAGTCCAGGCAGTTTGAAGCTAGGGGGATTAGGCAGTCGAGGGGCACAGTTATAGGCCTCCCCCTGCTGTGGGTCTGCCCCATCCAGGGGAATGGAGTTGGCTACAGGGGTGCACCATGGCAGGGGTTGTGCCTAGGGGTGCTGGTGGGCGTGGCTTCGACAGTGTCCCACTCCGGCCGCCTGAAGGCTTTGCCATATCAAACTATTCCTCCCTGCGTGAAGCAGGGTCCACTCGCCAGGGCACAGAGAAGAGAGAAGCGGCATGGCCATAGAGGGCCTGGGAACTAAGGGGACAAGGCGCTTGCATAGGATTTGGATGGGGACAGAAAGCCACAGAGCGTGGGCGGCTGTGCGGGTTGAAGAGGGGCACCACATAGTCTGAATGATAAAAGGGGTGGATGTTTTTGGCAGCCAAGTCCTGGAGAGAGGCAAGAGGAGGGCTAGGGAGGAGGGCCTACAGCAAGCCGCAGGTGACCCACGACGCGGTCCTTTGGAGTGCCCTTGCTGGAGCCAGCAGCAGTGCTGGAGAGTGTGGCAGTCACAGATCCCAAGGCGTGGGGGGCGGGGAGCTGCACGTGCAAAGATCACACGGGGCAAGAGAGCACTTTGAATATGCAGAGAAGCCCAGGTCAGCTGAGATGTTGTTCGTTTTTGAAAGAGTTAATGGAGATCTGGCAGAGAATGCTGTCCTCGGTGCATGAGGGGAGGGGTCAAGCGACCTTTGCCGTGAGGAGAGGGATGCTACCAGCAGACAGGAGTGCCATCCTCCCTGCATTTATTGGTCATGTGCTGGGGAGGGTGCTGCTCCCCTTCACTGCCTCTCAGGGTGCTTCCAGACGGGGCTGGGAGCAGGGCTGCTAGTGCTGCCCATCAGAAGGCCTCATGCAGCCCTTCTGTCATTTCCTTAACAGATTTTCTGAGGTAAGAAAAAAAAGCAGAAGCAGCAGCACCAGCAGCGGGGGAAACAAGTGGAAGATGACACCTGGAAACCTCCCCCCAGTAAAATTCCATGAATGGCACCATAAAGGCTCATCTGGAAGCCTGCCCAAACCACTGCAATCAGACCGTCTGGCTGCTGTGCTTGCGGGTGTGAAAAAGCTCCCCTCCCAAATGCTGGCTCAGTCAGGTGAAGAAGCCCTTTAGCTGTGGGAAGGGCAATCTCTCGCTCGCTCACTCCCGGCATGGCCCAGCCTTGCCTGGCAAAAGCGGAACAGCAGCCCCCAGTTAGGCCAACTTCTCCCTGGGACAGCAGGGCAGCTTGTCTCTCACAAGCCGGGAGGGAGGCAGGAAAACAAACACCCCCACCCACCGCCAAGGGTACATGCTGTACTTGTTGCTCCTGAAGGCCTGGCTGATAGCTTCCCTTCCCAGCAATTACAAACCTCAGCAGGTTTATGGCAACATTAACCATTAACAGTGACAGGTAAAGAGCCAGGAAGGCAATATGCTCTACAGGCTGTGCGCACACGCGCATGCACCGCCCCCGGGAGCAGCTGGCACTGCTATGATCCTGTGGCACAGCGTTTCCATCTTGACCCTGTGAGTTAATACTCTTCGTCATGTGGCCAAGACATTGGCCACACTTAAGCTCTATTTAAATGTGATGGGAAAGACAATCAGACATGCCCATTTTATGAACTGTTATAATCTTTACTGTAATCTGCCCAGAGAACTTAATGCTGTCAGATGGCATACAAGTGCCATTAATAAAGAAATGTGTGGAAATCAGTCACAGAGCGGGAGGGAAGGACATCTGGGCATTGAACAGCCATGGAGGCTGGGCAGCTGCCCTTCTCTGCTTGCCCAGTGGACAAAACTGAACACAAAAATCTGAAGAGTTTCTCACAAGTGTCATGGTTTGGAGAAAAGAATTCAGCTTTCCTCCATTTTTATTCAGTGTAGAAACAACAGATAGCAACAGAACAAAAGCCTGGACAATAAGGATAAAAGAGTGGATTAAATCTGGGAAAGAAGGTTCAAATTCATTAAGGATCTTCAGAAATCCTTACAAGCATGTAGCATATCATGGTGCTCTGATCATAGAATCATACTAGTAGAGTTGGAAGGGGCCTGCAAGGCCATCGAATCCAACCCCCTGCTCAAGTGCAGGAATCCAGGTCAAAGCATCCCTGACAGAAGCTGCACTTTGAATGCCTCCAGAGTGGGAGAGCCCACCACCTCGCTAGGTAGTTGATTCCATTGTCTTATTGTTCTGACAGTCAGGAAATTTTACCTGATGTTTAGGTGGAATCTAGGTTCCTGTAACTTGAGCCCATTATTCCATGTCCTGCAAACTGGGATGATCGAGAAGAGATCCGGGCCCTCCTCTGTGTGACGACCCTTCAAGTATTGGAAGAGTGCGATCATATCTCCCCTCAGTCTCCTCTTCTGAAGGCTAAACATGCCCAGTTCTTTCAGTCTCTCCTCATAGGGCCTTGTTTCCAGTCCCTTTATCATCCTTGTTGCCCTCCTCTGAACCCTCTCCAGTTTGTCTATGTCCTTCTGAAAGTGTGGTGCCCAGAACTGGACGCAGTACTCAAGATGAGGCCGAACCAGTGCCGAGTAAAGGGGAATGATCACTGGTGCCAATCCCATTCATTGGGGGGGGGGGGTTGCACATGAAGACTCTCCGGTTGATTGTGCCTAAATAAATAGAAATATCCTCCCACAGCCTGCAAAAGAACAAACAAGTGCTTTTTCCCTGCCCAACTGCAGAAAAAGTTCTAATTCCATCCAGCATTCTGTTCACACAGTGGCCTGTGGAAAACACACAATAGCACCCTCCTGTCCATGCTCCTCAGCAACGGCCTCGATTGCTGGAGGTGGCATAGAGCCATCAGGACTAGTAGCCATAGATAGCCTGCTCCTCCTTCAAGAATTTGTCTAGTTCCCTTTTAAAGCCATTCAAAATGGTGACCATCACTACATCTTGTGGTAGTGAATTCCACAGTTTAACTATGTGCTTCCTTTTATTTGTCCTGTACCTCCCACCAGTCAGCTTCATGGGATGATCCCAGGTGCTAATATTATGAAGAGGGAGAAGACGGTTTCCCAATCCACTTTCTCCACAAGCAAAGTGCTTCTGAAAACAAAAGCAGTGCATTTCCCTCATCGGGGAGCAACCCTAGCCAGCACAGCTCACAGGGGCTTGGTTTGGAACACTGCATAAGCAGTTCAGATTGTTCTTTGGGGAAGCAACATTTTCAAGAGGCCCCCAAGAAGCAGCAAGTGAAGCAATCTGCATGACCCAGAATCCTTTGCACACCGTCACAGGGGCTCTTGGGGGGGCTATGCTCAGCTCCCACATGGCTTTGTGCACTCCTGAAGTTGTGATTAGATTTTGAGTATCTTAAGCCTGCTGGCTCTTCCTCCAAAATGAACATGGCCAGGGGCCATTGGTGGTCTGAGCGGTGATGAGCGGTGCTGCCTCTTTAGCATGTGTTCTGTAGCCTGACCCTGGGAAATGGCTCTCCCGCTTGGGTCCCCATTTTTGCCTCCAGGGAGCACCTTTTTAAAGCCATTGGTGTTACTAGACTCTTCGGGTCTAAGCTCCCTTCCCAACCCCCTAAAAGTGAAATTTCTCCATGGGGGAACTTGTCCAGGGTACAACTTATCCCTAAAGCACAACATGCCGACAGGAGCATCCAAGCACTCACTGCATTCCGCAGGCTGCTGGAAGATTGCAGGACAAGCCCGCATTTCAAGCCCATCTTGAATGTGCCTCTGCCGAGCGGCAGCAGCGAAGACGGTGAGCCTGGTGGACTGGCGAGCGCCAGGTGACCGTGCAGCAGCTGTCCTTGGTGTCAGCACGGGGGGGGGGTTTGCAAATGCAGCCCGGTTTTCATTTGGAACATGCTGGAGGGAGGGGGGGGTGTCCACCGAGAGAAGAGTGCTGCAGTCCCACAGAGGAGGCCCAGCAGACTGCTGCTCCGCTGCCTGCAGGGACGTCTGGTGGGGGTCGAGGCAGGGGAAGGCCAGCAGAGCCCCTCCCCCCTCCCCCTCCCTCTCCCAGCAGAGCGCCCTCCCTCACAATCCAGTTGTGTGAGGGGGTGGCCGGTGCGAAGCACATGCAAGCTTCCTGGGAAGGGCAGAAAAGCAGCCGGCTCAGGTTTTCTGGAGCTCCCAATCTGGACAGATAAGAGGAGCGTGTGGGCAACCTTATCTAATCTGGCCAAATGCAGTTTGATTAAAAACAAGCCCTGCCAAGGTGATTTAATGGGGCTCTTCTCTCAGCATCGTACACAAGCAGGGAGATAAGCAGAGCAGAACGTGGTGGTCAGAGGAAGGAAACCAGATTGCAGATAGTTTACTTTAAGACTCTATCATAAACCCAGCCTTGGAAGGTGTGATCAGTGCGCTCAGGAAGGAGGGGCCCCCCCGAGTTGTGCAGGCGCCACCAGGAGCTGCCGGCCAGAAGTGCAGTAGACAGTTCCACACTGTCCCGTGGCCCCGAAGGGCTCCCCCGGACCCCAGAGCCTCAGAACACTCCTGGCTTGCTTTCTTGCAGCCTGAGCTTTTGGGGTAGCACCGGCTTCAGCACCTCTTTTGCCCATGCAACCTCCTACTCCAAGAAGTGGTACAGCATGATCCACGGCATGCTCCCCAGGATGCTGTGGGTCACATGCAGCTGTACACAAACCCAAGCGGGGCACTCTGGAACACGCCAAGCAGGGCAAAAACACACAGCTCCATTTGCACACCTAAAACGTCACCCAAATGAGAACTTGGGTTGCTTATGCAAATAAGCTGGCCTCACAAAATGGCTGAGAAGGAGGCGAAGGCTGCAAGGATTCTTGCAGGGGTGACGGCACTGCACAGGTGGGCAAGCCCCTTTTCAAGGGAGTGTCACTGACATTCAGAACATGCCTCCTGTTAGCCAGGATGTGGGGCACGTGCGTGACATATGGAGTCCCAAGTCTGGCTGGCGTGTGTGGCAAGGGGCTTGCCCAAGGGATGCTGCTGTTTCCTCTAGACTGGTAGTAGCCAATTTGCCTGGGAGTGGGCTGCAGTCTGCGCCCAATGCTTTGTTGTGCGGGCAGAAATAGCCACTGAAAGTGGAGCCACTGGAGCGCCGAAGAGCCAGAGAGAGGGGCAGAGAGAGAGCAAGAGAGAGCCGTGCAGTTCCTGCCAGTCAGCTGACATGGGGGGGGGGAGCAGGTGCTGCCTTGTGGCCCTGCTGCCTGCAGTGGGTGCACCCATTTGCCTCCACTGGTGTAAAGAAGCGCTGAAGATACTGCAGGTCTCCAGGACTCTTCCAGACAAAGGAAACTAATCCCTCCTCTGGAATCTCTGACTTCTTGGGGATGTGGGGAGCGTGTAAGTATAATCAGACCTAATGCTGGGGTATCACAGCAAGTTTTGTACTTGCATTTCACTGGGAGGGATCTTGTTTGGTGCTGTTTTAATCTTTGTCAAAAAGCCACCTTCAGCTTTGGAGAGGCTGAATAGCATTGTTTTAAATAACTAATGTGGGCTCAACAACTGCTGTAACTCCGAGCTGGGCAGGGGCGAGCAGTTTCTGCAGTGCAAGAACCACCCGGAAGCCAAAAATCAAAACTTGAAATACAGTCAGACTTGTTACAGACATTTTGCTTCTACCATAATTTGGGATTTTGCTATTTGAATAGCAAATCAAGATCAGAGGAAGAATTCCGGAAACCACTAAAAATCTGGACATGCTGGAAAGGGCTGGGTGGCCAGCGGAGCCCAGGTCAGGCTGGCGAGAGACTATCGTTTTTCAGGATGTGGAAATGCATGGAGACCCTGCTGTCACTTCTGGTCAAACAGTTTGTGCAGATTTTTGAAATCATGACCTGGTCCAAGAAAAGAGGCCAACTGACCCCTGGGAGGGGGGGCATGAATGAGCCTGTGCCTCCCTGCTCATTGATCTGCACTCCCTTCCGGGACCAATGTCGCGCTAGGGGGGCCGAGCGCACTCGCTTTCTGCATGCCAAGGGGAGGAGGGCAGCAGCAGAGCCAAGGGGGCCATCTGGGCTCCTTTGGGCAGCTGCCCGCTGCCATGTCACTCATCGATCCTCTGCAGGAACAGATGCTGCTGGTCCAGTGTGCGCGCGCACCCACACACGGATGCAGGAAGCCTGGGGGAGAGGGGGCCTCTCACCTTCCCCTGGAGCCCCAGAGCATCTGCCTTCTCCTCTCTGCAGCCTGCAGGCCTGTCGGTGTGAGGCAGGTGATTAGGACATGTGGCCACTTCTGAGAAGGGAGGGCATTTATAGAGATAAAGAGCAGGCAACATCCCCACATCCCCCTAGGCTCAGAGCTGGCTCCTTTATTGCTCATTAAGTCTCTCAATGGCCGCCATCCATCCAGACTGGGGGCCGGCATCCCCATCCTCATCCTCCTATGGGGACCTGGCTGGAGCGAGGGGAGCTGCTTTCCAGAGAGCACCTTGATTTCCAGTGTCAAGGCAGCCGCTTGTCTTCCTCTCTCGCTGCCCCCAGACTGGCCGCCGTGTGCCCCTGCCAGATCTAGGAGAGCTTGCCAGGCCCTCCTCCTGCCCCCTCCCAAACACTCGCCCACCTGCTGCAGAACAACTAAGCTACAGAACAGGCAGGCCCGTTTGCACCCCGCCTGCTTTCCTGGAGCCTCTTCCTCACCAGTGAGGACATGCATTCGTTCAAAATCCCGGTCCTGCATCATGCATCAACCCCACCTGTCTCAATGTGGCTCCAGGGCTGGCCCACCGTTAGGCAGAGCGAGGCACTTGCCTCAGGTGGCGTGGCGGGGACCCCCGTGGCAGCCTCTTGGCTGTTCCCCTCTGTGGGAGGACAGAGCAGTGTGTTCCAGGCATCCTGCCCCAGAGCCCTACACCAGCCTGTGCCCCCAACTGAGGTGAGGTGGAGGATGTTGCGTCATCAGTGCAGAAGTAAGATTCAGGGTTCAGAAGTAAGATTCACGCAAGGGTTTTTTCCTGCCTGGCTCACTCGGGTGGTGCGCAACACAGTCCCCAAACCATTCTTCTCACCCCGTTTCTGCCCTTATATCCCAGATTTCTTCAGATTACTTTTATAATGGGGTTTTTATGTCTTGCAGTTTCCATGCAGTATAAATTCTGGCGTGTGCTAACCTCACGGTACCATACTTTCTTCTAGTAGGAGTGGTTTCCGCCTATGGAACCGGCTGAGCACCTTTCTTCCTGGCTTCACTTTTCACCTTTGCAGGGGGAGTGGTTCTGTGGGGAGAAAGTAGGGGGCTGTCCTCCATTTGCTGACTGTTTAATAGTTAATCTGGTCTGTGCTATCATTCAAACATCCAATTGCTATTTCCCACACTAAGTATTGCAAAAGTTGCATTCACAAACTCAAAAGCCCCCAAGCATGTTTGGAACATAGCAATTGGAGGATATAACTTGTTCAAAAAGTACAGATGCAATAGAAAGGGAGAGGGAATATAATTATATGTCAACCATGTGTGTACATTTACACAGAAATGCGAGAGAGTAAACGCTACAGCCCCGTAGATAACATCTGGTTAAAAAAAATGGAGAAATGAGAACAGCATTGCACTTGGAGCCTGCAACAGACTGCCAAACCAAGGAGAGGAGTGGATGGTGTTTCCTGAAACATATGCATCTTTCAAGAAAGCAAGAATTAGTAGCAGTGCAGCTTCAACCAACCTGACATTTGCTGGGAGACAAACTCCACTTGGTGGGAACTAGATGATAGGAGGTGTCACCTAACGCATCTGCAGGGCGCCAGGTTGCAGCAGGTGCTTTTCAGTGGTGGCCCTGTGTTTTTTGGGAACCCCTCCCAAGAGAAGCCTGAATGGCCCCTGCACTGCCAGTTTTCAAGGGGGGCTAGAAGACTTGTCTGTTCCAAACGGCTTTAAACTGACCCTGTAGTGCTCTGTATTTAAAACAGCTGCTTTTTCATCTCTCAGTTTATCTGCCTTGATTTAATATTTATAATATTTATGATGTTTTGTATAGTTTATATTGTTTCACCTGCTGATTATCTAAAATTTTCTTGTTGTTTGAGATGTCATGCTGACAGTTTCTTCTTTCAAAAGGTGGAAGAAGGAATGAGAGGATCCACTTCCTTGACTAGATCCAGTTCCTTGCCAACAGGGAAAAGTTGCCCAATGAGATTAAGGTAGCAGGAACTTTGGGAAAGTGACCGTGTAATGCTGAAATTCTTGAGTTAAAGGTGAGCTTAGTCAAACATGCACCTTGGCTTTCAGGAAAGGTGATTTTTCATAAGCTCAGAGAAATGGTAGGTATAATTCCATGGCTAAATATACTGAAGAGGAAAGGAGCCCAAGATGGGTGGGAGTTCCTGAGCAGGAGTTACTCAAGGCACAATCACAAGAAAAATGGGAGACATTGTCTGGGTTCACACGACACGGCAACCCCACCCCCCCCGGCTTATCAGCCAAGGGGCCTTGTCGTGTCATATGAACACGCCATGGCCTGTCTGGTGTGGCTTATAGGCCATGGCTTGTTCTAGGGTTTTGTAGCCACCCCTGGGCTTGCCTTGTCCCTCCTGCTCGCAAGGACTCCTTGTGAGCGGGAGCGGGGGGGGGCGCTCCTACTAGTCACTGCTGCAGGAGCAGCAATAGCCAGCCTGAGCGGCGCCGGCAGCCAGCAACATCCCCACCTGCCGCTTCGGGCTGGCAGAGGTGGCAGGGAAGAGGTGGCAGCTTCAGCCAGCTGGCTGGAGCCTACCGCCTCTAACCCACCTGCCGCTTCGGGCTGGCAGGGGAGCTCCCCGCACCCTTCACCACTGTGGCTGCCAGCCTGAAAGGCCCGAGCTAGGCCGAGCAGAGCGCGGCTCACACACCCCGTCCGGTGCTGCCACCGCAGAGCAATGGCGGCAGCGGCCTAGCAGAGCGCAGCTCAGCTCCCCCCTTGTCCGGGGCCACTGCCAAGCTCTGCACGGCAGGATGGCACTGCTGCCAATCTTGGCAGCCTCCTTGCGAGTCAGGGTGAGGGTTGTTAGTGATCCCCGCTTCCCCCCTCCCTGTCAACGCTGACAAGCGGCAGCTGGGAGGGGGGAATCCTCGGTGCTCCCATGCGGTGTCCCATGGGATACCAGTGGGAGGACTGAAGGGGGAGGCACGGTGCGCCCCACGGTCTGTTGGGGGGAGGGTGGCTTGCAGTCTGGCTTGCCGTGTGGTCCAAACCTGCCCATTGAAAAAAGCCCCTGTGGCTGCACAAAAAGCTTAATGAGGAGTTGAAAATAAAGAAGGACAAGAGTACGAAATGGAGGGAGGGACAGGTCACCAAGAATGAGTACAGACAAGTAGCCCAGACTTGTAGGGGCAGTGTCAGGAAAGCTGAAGCTCAGAACAAGCGGAGTCTGGCGAGGGGCACTAAGAGCAGCAACCAAAAGGGCTTGCTCAGGTGTCCCCGAAGCCAGAGGAAGGACATGGCTAACTGATGTTCAGCTTGTTCTGGAGGTTCTACGGGTTCATAGTCCAGGGGTCCCCTTGGATCCAGCATTGTCCCTAGAGGCACAGGTGGACTCGGTGGCACAGAGCACCTTTTATCCGCTTAGGCTGATATGCCAACAATGTCCTTATCTGGACAGGGATAGCCTAGTTATCCATGCTCTGGTAACCTCTCGGCTGGATGACTGCAATGCGTTATACGTGGGGCTGCCTTTGAAAATGGTCTGGAAACTTCAGCTGGTCTAAAATAGATTGTTTAGCAAGATTGTTAACAGGGACTGGTCGATATCACCATCTTACTCCAGTGTTTTTGTGGAGAAAAGGTGTCAGAGTTTCCTACACACACACCTCCTCGCATGTAAACAAGTATAATCCCAGCTGGGGGCTGGGAAATGCAAAAGGTACATAGTTCTATGATGGCTCTTGACTCTGGCCACAGCCATCCGCATGCAAATGTGGCCCAAGCCCTCTAGTCATGAGCCCCCCCCTCACCTGCCTGAGCCAGATGAAGTTCATCCTGATTGGCTGAAGACACCTGAGCTACTGAAAGGAAGGGGGGGAGAGAATCTATACTGCCTGCCGTGGCATTTGATTTTGGTTGTTGTTGTTTGCACGCTTTCGCGGGAGGGGGCTTTTGCTGAGGCAAGCCCTGAAGAAGACAAAACCCCCAGGTAAAGGAGTAAGGGCCTGGGTAGTGATATAGTAAAGGAACTAGCTTTGTTGTTTTATAGCTCTACTGTGTATACCAAAGTGTCTCCCCACCTTTTCTCCTTCCCTCATTTCCCACCTTTTGTTGTAATCTGTTTACCTTAAATAAACTTGCCTGGTTTTACCCCACACGGTGTGTGTGTGTGGTTCCTCTGTGGTTCAGTGCTAAAATCCAGTGTATAGACCAAGGGCAAGGCCCCAAGAGAATCAGGTCAAGATGGCAGAGCTAAGGCTGGCAGTTTTGCACCTTTGATCTCTGGTCTTGAGAAAAGGACCGGTTGGCAGTCCTTTCACAGTTTTGTTATCTGTGCTGGCTGCCAGTCCATTTCCGAGCACAATTCAAAGTGCTGGTATTCAAAGCACTAAATGGCATGGCGCCAGATTACCTGAAGGATCATCTCTTCCCAGACTTTAAGATTAATCTTCAGAGCCCTCCTCCATGTGCCCCCATCAAATGAAGTGAGGTGAGTGGCTAAGGAGAGGGCCTTCTCCGACGTGACCCCCCACTTGTGGGATGCCATCCCCAGAGAGGCTCACCTGGTGCCTATATTGTGGTCTCTTCAGCGCCAGGACAGGCCTGTGGCTCACGCTGGCTCCGCTTGCCTGAGCGTGGAAAGCTAAGCAGGGTCAGGCCTGGTTGTTACTTGGATGGGAGACCCCTCCTCTAGTTTCCTGCATTGAGCAGGGGGTTGGACTCGATAGCCTTGTAGGCTCCTTCCAGCTCTATGATCTATTAATCTATAAGACCTCCTCATTTTCTGAGGCATTTTAGTCTTTTGATTTCTGTTGTTTTTAAATCTGTTACTGTATTTTTAAATCTTTGTACAGTGGCTGTTTTGTTTTGTTTTACTTTGGTCTTATACTGCAGTTTTAAACTGTAAACAGTTTTATGTTTTTTCATGCTTTACTTTATGGTTTTAACTGTTGGGAACTGCTCAGAGAGCTAGTCTTCTCCCAAAAGGGGAACTGAGCCTGGGTGACTGTGCAGTGATTTGTAGAAGTCAGCATGGGTTTGTCAGGAATAAATCCTGCCAGACTCATCTTATCTCTTTTTTCTGTTGGCCTACTAGCTTAGTGGACTGTGGGAATGCTGTGGCTGCAATTTATCTTGATTTCAGCAAAGCATTTGACAAAGTCCCCAATGTTATTTGGGTTAGGAAACTGGTTAAATGTTGGCTAGATGAAGATGCCACCAGGTAGAATCACAGCTGGTTGGAAAATGTACTCACAGGCTGCTCATTCGTGGTCCATCTTCAGAACAGAGGGAGCTTTCCCGTGGGGGCCACTGGGCTCTGCCTTGGCCCCGGCCCTGGCGCTTCTAACACCTCAGAAGACAGGAATAAAATTCCATGTGACCAGTGACAGAATGGAAAAGTGAGCCAGATCTAACAAAATGGAATTCAACAGAAAGGAATGCAAAGTTCTGGGGGGTGGGGAATCAAATGCCCAGCTTCACAAGCTGAACATGAGTCACCAGTGTGATGTAGCTGCAATGGGGCTACTGCATTACTACTAGAAACAGAGTTTCCAAGTCACAAGAAGTAATAGTTTCAGTTTATTCTTCACTAATCTGACTAATCATCTGGAGTCCTGTGTCCAGTTCTGAGGGTGTAGATCAATTAGAACAGATTCAGGGGAGGACAACAAAGATGGCCAGGGGCATGGGAAACAGGTCTGAGGAAAAGTTGAAGAAACTGGGGTGTGTTTTGCCTGGAGCAGAGAAGACTGAGTGGGGACATGGCAGAACCCTTCAATTCCCTGGAAGGCTACCCCATAGAAGAGGGCAAAGACATGTTCACTGCTGCCCCAGAGGGCAGGACTAGGTCTAACAGGCTGAAGATACAGGAAGGGAGATTTCAGTTGAACTTTGGGAGAAATGTTTGAAAATGGAGCCAATCACCTAGAGGGGCAGCGGGCTCTTTCTCACTGGAGGTCTTCAAGAAAAGGTTGGACAACCATCTTTTGGAGATGCTATAGCTCTGGGTTCCCTGCATTGCTCAAGGGTTGGACCAGGTGGCCTCTAAGACCTCCTCTCACTCTAAGTCCTGAGGCGTGATTCATCACCAATACCGCCATGACACATCTCCACATAATGGATGGGGCTGCCTGCAAGGGAGCAGGCAGCCTTCAAGGAGAGCACTATTTCTTCAAGAGCCCTCTGGCACTTGCTGCAGAGGAAGGAAGGGTGGTGTTTGCTTGCCAGTGTTTGCTATCATTTTCATGGTGCAGTAAAGGGAAGACTCCGCCTCCAAGGAAGCAAAAAATATGGAAGCCAATTAAAAGCTGTTTACAACGGTCATATTGGAGGGAGGAGTGGCAGGCCTTGTCACGAAGGCCTGTGGCTCACGCTGGCTCAGCTTGTCTGAGTGTGGAAAGCTAACCCGGATCTCCCAAGTCCCAGTCCAACACTCTAACCACTATACAATAATACCTTGGATTACAAGTAACTTGGTTTGAGAGTGTTTTGCAAGACAAGCAAATTTTTAAATATTTATTTATTTATTTTTTACTTGATATACAAGCGTCATCTTGCAATACAAGCACTGTAGTACAGCTTAAATTAAAAATCTCTATACAATTTTTTTGGGGGGATTTCGTTTTGATATAACTTATAAGAGTGTTTTGGATTACAAGCACGTTTCTGGAACGAATTATGCTCTCAATCCAAGGCATGACTGTACCACACTGGCTGGAAAGCTAAGCAGGGTCAGGCCTGGTTATTACTTGGATGGGAGACTGTGGCATAACCCCACAATTCAGTTCCCTGGTGTATGTCTGCAGTTAGTATGTTTAGTGTGTCTAGCAGGGATGTTGAAGAGTCCTTGGTCTCGAGTCGAGTCACGAGTCTTTGGACCCAAGTCTCGAGTCTGAGTCCAAGTCCTTGGTCCAAAATGGTGACTCACGAGTCACGAGTCAGTCACTCCCAAAGTTGACTCCACGAGTCCCTATTAAAATCAATGGGGGTTTTCCCAACAAAATAAGGCTATTTCAGATGTGTGGCTTAAATAAATTCTAGGCACAAGTGATTTGACAGCTAGTGACAGCTCCTTCAAATTGCCCAAGCAGCACCTGGGAGGGGCTGTCACTGGTTTGTTACCATATATATATATATTTATATATATATATATGCACCAAATGTGTGCAAATTTGTTTTGGTTTTTTAAATTTTTTAAGTTGGACTTGTGCAAGTGTGCACTTGCGCACTTTCACGGGTCCAAAATGGCAAGCCTCGCCTGGGTGATGTCCGTGGGGTGTGTGTGTGTGTGTCTGCCTTCTGTTAAAGTGCACTAGGCACCACTCATGGGCATTGACCCAGAGAGACTGCCAAGAGCTGTATTTTTTACTTTGGTGAAAGTAAAGGTGTCAGCTGTCAGAAGGTGAGCTGTCAAGAGAAAGCAAAGCCTCAAGTGATCTTTGCTCATGAAAAGGGGGTGACCAGTAGATCACCCCCTTTGTGGCAAGATCCTCAAGGTGTTTCTCTCTCTCCTTTTTTTAGGCCTGGCTCTTCTGAGGGTCCTCTCAATTTCCCACCCTTTCCTGAGGTTCTAGGTGCACGGGAAGGTGGAAAAGTGCGAACAACCCCCTTTTCAAGGGAGCTTTTTTTACAACAGCTAGCTGTCAAGACTCCAGCTCCTTTTAAAAGGGTAATTTTTTGACGGGGCTCCCCGTGTTTTTTTCACAGGGACACAAGCATTCATGCCCACAGAAACGACACAGTCGTGAAGGGGAGGAAAGCATGCAGGGACAGGCATCTGTAGGCAAGTGGTGTGTTTTTCTAATCTAGGCGAGTGACGATGCCTAGAGATTGGGGCAGGGTGTTTTTTGGGAGGATCCCATCAGGAGCAACTAATGGGGGGCACCCCGGCGGCATGCTCAGATGGCTCAGTGCGAAAGCTAGAACCAAAATTACACATTACACGGGAGACTTACGAAGTGTGTGCGCGTGCTGCTGTGCCTCCGTCTGGAAAGACATGGGGCGGGGCAGCCGTGCCAGAGTGTGTTTGGGGTGGGGCCAGGCACGTGTCATTGGCAGCCTGGCCCAGCCGGGCTGCCTTACCAGTCGGCGCCGGCTCAAGAGGCAGCTCAAGGCACACCTCAGTCGCTGGAAGCAATTGTCGCCTCTAACAGCTGTAGCTCGACACTCCTGGCTGCCCCAGCCCGAGACAAGGGATTTAGGACTTCTGGAACGGCCTTGACCGTGCCATCTGCCTGCTCCTGAACTGCTCCTGGTTATCTTGTTTTTGGGCTTCTCCTGTTGGCTTGAACTCTGGACTGCATTGACAACGGCTTTCTCTGAACCAGACTGAATTACAACACGTGCGAATTTAATTGGAGTAGCAGTGCTGGAGGAGTGGGTGCTTAACCCTTTCCCCAAAACTATATTCCTAGTCTAACTGTTACCCCCAATCCATTGTTAGCCTGGTGGAGGGGGGTATACAGTCCCCCCCCCCCATCTGCAGGGCTAACGGCAGCATTGGGAAAGCAACTTAGATTGGGACAGGAGCACAGGAAGAGGGAAAAGTGAAACACCCACACACACCAGCATTGCTGTTCTGATCAAATTTGGAGCCCACTGCCTTACAGCAGGGGTGGGCAACTCGTGGCCCTCCAGATGTTTTGACCTACAACTGGCCATTGGCTATGCTGGCTAGGGCTGATGGGAATTCCAGGCCAAAACTTCTGGAGAGCCACAATTTGCCCACCCTGGCGTTACAGTCATCTCCCATGGCCCTAAAGTACAGAGACGAAAAATGAAACTAGCATCCCAGTTAACTGTCGATCATTCATTCATTCATTCATTCATACACACCCTGCCTTTCTACCAAGAAAAATGGCATTCAAGGCGGCTATGATGTGCCACAAATATTTTGCATAGTGAGCCCATGAGGTGGTGGTGGAGTGGATCCGAATCCCTCTTGGGTAGCAGCAAAACCTCCGGAGCCATTCCTGAGCTCCAGGACTTGCCTACTTTTAGCATTGGGTCAAAGTGGCTCTTGGAATGGTGGGTTTGGGGGAGAGGGTGAGATTACGTAATCTGGGCAAGAAGAGGCAGCAAAACCCTGCACTTACCACCACTGAGCATCCAAGAGCTGGCCTTCGATGTGCCGGTCCCTGGGTCCCAGCTGATCCACTCCTTGTTGCCGCTGCCTGTCCTGAGTGCCAAAGGGCTCTGCTTCTGGCGCCACATGCTCCAAGGGATGCCTTCTTAAAGCTCCCAAACACGATCCCAGTCTCTGCCCCCCAGTTGGGTTTTCCTCCCAACCTGTTTTCCTTCCTCTCCTGAGACCCCCAGGCAGGTAGGCAGCAGGCAAGCCAAGCAAGCGCACAGGCATGCCAGGCTGTTTGCAATGCCAAAGCAGAAGCAGTTGTGTAGTGGTCTACATGCAGAAAGCAGCGCTAGCTGGGGTAGTGTGCACTTCTCAAGAAAAAACAGAGATCCTGGGTGGGAAGAAACAGGATGTGGGCAGACTTGGGGGGTCTCCTACTGCCTGAGCTCAGACATGCCAACGGTGGTACCATGCTGGGCAGCAGGTTCCCGCTCCATCTCCATGGCTTCCAGGGCCTACAACTGCAGAAGGTGCCTTTGCCCTGGGCTATTCTTGCATCTCAAGAACGCAGGCCTGGCTGTGATCCTGCATGCACACACCTTTGCTCCTGGGGTCTCAGGTAGTACCTTTTCCACCAGACAAGGATGCCCACGGTCACCCATTTCCTTTGCTTTAACAATTTAATCTCTGGCTATCACTATTCAAGGAACATCTCAAAGATCCAGTAAATAGGTTATAAATTAAAATCTCTATCTGCTGACGATGATATGCTGTCCTTAGAACAGTCAGAACTGTCCCTAACTATATTATTTCAAATTATAGATAAATATTATGTCATTTCAGGCTATCGCAAAGTGACAGAAATCAGAACTTATAACAGTTAATGTTCCTTTTACAAGTTAGGACACTAATCGCTCTGAAATATGCACTAAATTTGACTTGTAAACTGCAAGATATCTTGGGATAAAGTTAATTCTGGAAATAAGTAACATTGCAAAGGTAAACTAGGATCCTCTTATACAAAAAGTGAAACAAGATATTGAAGGCTGGAAATAACTGAACTTATCACGGTTAAATTCCTTGTCTTTGCCACTGTTTGTTGATTTCTGGGAACTGAAAGGACAGCAAAAGACATGGGATAATTCATCTGGAGTAAAAGACCCGGGGAAGAGGCCGATACAATGCCAACATCATTGCAAATAATATAAATATAATTTGATATTATATTATGGGGTTGTGCAGCTGGTTTGGTTATCATTATGGAGCTCCAATAATATGATGCACATAAATTGGAAACTTCATATAAGCACTTCTTTGAATGGTAAAGCAGTAACACAGGGCAGGGCGGTAGCACGGAGGTGAAAAGGCGGCCCAATAGCTCCCCCTTGGCAGTGTCATCCTCTGGCTATTACGGTATGTCCTGAACGGACACTTGGCAGTGTCCTCCCCCTTTCAACACTTCCCTGAGTCCCGAGGCAGCCAGCAATATTGCCCCCCCCCCATTGCGTCTCCTTTTCGGAGCAATTACTGCTGGGGTTACTTCAGCCGTCACAGCCCCCCCCCCCATCCCTTCTCAGTCTCAGGATGATTTTATTCCTCCTTCTAGGAACCATGAAGAAAGGACACCAGACAGTGCTCAAGAATAGTGCTCAAGAAACCTGCTCGAAAGTGCTTGAAACAAAATTTAAAACTTGTACACTTTTATAAGTTTTGTTTCAAGCAGTTTTGAGCAGGCGGCAGATTGCTGCCATTAAAACACAAACACAAACAGAATCCGCGTATTGGACTGACTTCCTACAGATCAAGTGGAATGCCAGCGGGGGGGGGGGGGGGGATGGAAATAAATCTGCCAGGGATGAACCAGGTAAAATCCGTTGAGATTTCACCCCCAAAATGGAATTCTCATACATCCCTTTCGTTGATTTCAATAGGTCTGCTCTAACTATGGCTAAATCTGGATCCAACCCAATCAAAATTGTTATTTTGATGGTACTTAGCATCTGCATGGCTTAACAGGGGTGTACCCAAATGTTGGGAAAATGGTGCTGGGGGGACTTATTTGCCTCCTATGTGGTGGAGATGCCAATCTGCCCAGAATTATTGGAGACAAATAACTGATATAATTTCATTAATTTTAGGATACCATTTAGACCTAGGTAGGTCCTTTATTGTTTAAAAAAATCCAGGACAATATTTTATTTTATTTATTTATTTATTTATTTCATTTATATACCGCC
Source organism: Shinisaurus crocodilurus (assembly GCA_021292165.1). NCBI lineage: Eukaryota > Metazoa > Chordata > Lepidosauria > Squamata > Shinisauridae > Shinisaurus > Shinisaurus crocodilurus. The sequence goes on along the minus strand of JAHFWL010000355.1, from coordinate 159,865 downwards.
CCACAGCCGAAGCTCTCTGGTGCTCAAAAACACCACAAATATCTCTAGTGCTCAAAAACACCACAAAGGGCAGCATGGCACTCATGGGCCCGGCTCAGTTCAGAAAGAGCCTTTAGAAGGTGTGTGGAGGACAAGGGTCTCTTCTGAGGTTCTGCAGCCTAGCGGCCGTTTTGTGTGGAGGCGAATGCAGGCCCGGCCCCGCCCGGCCAGAGAGGCAAACCAGGCAACCACCAGGGGAGCAGCTCGCCCACCCCTACTTCGGAGGAAGCAGTGCTTGAATGGGGGGGGGGCTTAATGAAACCCACAAGACTTACCCAAACGCCCACGAATTTTAGTCAATTTGTAGCCTTCTAAATCAGTAGCTAAAGGGGCAATCACAAAAGGTAGGGATCACCCTCCCTGCCCCCCACCCCCAGCAACTGGAGACTGGGAAGTGCAGAAAGCAGCTGAGCAGCTCCTGGGTGGCCGGTGACACTCCCGTGAGGGCATAATCCCAGGAGGCACAATGAAGAGCCTTCTGGAGAGGATCCACACTAAAACCCCTTTTGCATGGGAGGCACCACTGTGCCGTTTCAAAATGCAATCATTGCTCTGGGGGCATCCTGATGAATACAGCACAGTGTTCAAATTGTGGGGAAATTAGGAGTTCAAAAGGTCATGTGCGGTCCATCACGTGTATGTAGCACGAGTGCCATGGCACAAGCCTCGGAATAGCGCTGCAACTCAGGGAGGGGCTGTGGCCGCCCCCCATCTGGCCTGCAGAAGGTCCCAGGTTCTATCCCCGGAGGCAGATCCAGGTAGGGCTTGGGAAAACCCCTGCCCGGAGCCCTGGAGGGAGAGCCGCTGCTGCCAGTCCGTGTCGACAATACTGGGCCAGATGGACCAAGGGTCTGACTCCGTGTAAGGCCGCTTCCTGTGGGAGGGGTGCAGTCTCCTTTCTCTCCGCCCCCCGCTTCTTTCTTTGAGTCCACCGACTGCCTACACACTTTTGATGGCGCGCAGCGGCGGAGGTTGAAAAATACAGGTAAAATGTGTGGTAATTCACAGCTGTGGAGCTTCACACGTGCACAATCAAAAGTAGCGGGTGGGGGGGAATCACAGAGCAGGAGATGGAGAAAGATGTGGGGGGGGGGGAGGGGGGAGGTCTTGGTGCTGTTTTTGGTTTGTTTTCTTGCCCACAAGTCCCATAAAAATCATCCTGAGGAAATAGCAGGGAACAAAAGGAGAAGGAGGAAGGTGGGGGGAAATGTTACAAAACAGGTTCTACAGCTTTAAAGCCACTCCCATCAGCAGGAATTATAATACAAGCGAGGTCTTTGTAGCACATGGAAACAGCAGGCACCGGAAGAACTGCTATGAAGGTGGTTTGGGAAACAACGGGATATCGAGGGAGGAATCGCGCCAGCACAGCAGTTGCGCATCTGGTGTCCCGCATTAAGAGTACTGGGATAAAATAACCGTGTAGATTAGCCCTGTCTCCATCAGCAGCACAGACAGCTGCTAACAGTGCAAATGAGAAAAGGGCACCCCAGCCACCTCTCGATCCTGCCATGCTGCTCAGACAACATGTTTTTAAAAGTATTCACTCTTAAAAAAAAAAAAAAAAAACCTGCTTAAGCTGGCCACTTGTATTCTGAAGGAAAGCAGCCGCATCCAGAACATGCTCCCAGTCTGGGATGAGGGCCCTGCACCAGTTCCTACCAAAGATCCCACTCCCTGGCTGCAATTTACCCTATAGGTGCTGTCAAATGTTTTTAAAAACACGAATAAGATAACATGTAGACAGAAACAGGGAGGGGGAAAACATTTTAGCATGCTTTGGAACAACAACATCCTTTCATGTGGTGATGAGCTTCTGGCTTAACTGGGCTGCCCCCTTCCAATCCCATCTGTTTCTTGAGTGCTTCGAGAAATACATTGCATCCAGGGGGAAAGGGGCTACTTTGGCTTTTAGAGATTTGCGGAATTATAGTCCAGGGAGCCCAGAATAATTTTCACCCTCCCATATTGCCAGCTTCAGGAGTCCTATTTCAAAAGAAAATCAGGGGAGGGGAGGCTTTCCCCCACCCAAGTTTTCATTGCCTGCATTTCCTGCCAAGACTTTACAAGAGGGGTATTTAACTCCGTCCCATGGCTAGACTATGTCACTCTTAGAACTGTTGGAGGCCCACGACCCCTCCACACATGCCAGCTGCGGTGTACATCCAAGAGGGGGGGGGGGAGAGACTGCTTCTGAGTAGGGAGAGAAGGATTTTCCCTCTGGGTGACTTTGTTTGCACAATTTTTTGTTTATTTCTCTTTGCATTTTGTGTCTGTTCAGGAGGGCCTGTGGCAGGTCATCAACTGTACGTTCCACCATCAGCTCAATAGGTGATAAAACACCAAAATAAAAATTCTGAAAGAATCCAGTGCCAGTTTGCCACACATCTTGGAAACTTGCAGATTCCCCTCAGCTTCCAAACCAGCGGTACAAGCAGGTTTCACTCTGGAACATCCAGAAGATGACCTGAACTAGGGTTAGCAACTCCTCCAAGGAAGGCTGTTCTCCAGCAGCCATGGAGGACTTCCTTCCGCAGAGGGCCCGGCACATGGACAGAAGGAAGGGGCGCCAGAGTGTGCCGGGACACCCATTCCCCTCCGCATGCACACAGGTGATGCGGCTGTGGGTGGCTGAGCACACTGGCTCAACATGCCGGGTCCACACACCCTTCCACCTACTCTGGCCTGCTTGGTGAGGTGCTGAGGCTGTTGAGGAGGGGCATGAGAAAGGAACAGAAGACACACACACACACACACCATGCCCCACTGCTGACATATTGACCGGCGGGTCTGGCCCACCATGGCTCACTGCGCAACGAGCTCTCTGTGCCTCCTGCTTCGTGCTTCCAGCTCCACCGACCCACCCTTACTGTCTGCTACCAGCTTTATCAGTCCAGGCTAGTAGCAGTTCCCCCGTGCCTGTTTCTGATCAAACAGGGCATGGGATCCCCTGGGCCAGAGCGAGAAGACCCCCGGCCACCTGAGAGGGGTTCATTGGGCAGGGCCGAAGCAGATGGTCCACACTGGGTGCCGGCAGCCACCAGTTTGGAGGGCTTTAAAGGGGGATTGGACAAATTCATGGAGGAGAAGGCTATCGATGGCTACTAGTCCTGATGGCTCGGTCTTCTCCCAAAAGAGGGTCTATGACCCCCCTGGCAAACCTGAAATGCAGACTGAAGGGGCAGAATTGCAGCTTGAGATTGATAGGCAAATGGTCAAGGAGCACCTGATTACTCTGAACGAGTTTAAATCTCCAGGGCCTGATGAGCTGCATCCTAGAGTAATAAAGGAACTGGCAGAAGAACTCTCAGAACCACTGTCTATTATCTTTGAGAAATCATGGAGGACAGGTGAAGTGCCAGACGACTGGAGGAGGGCAAATGTTGTTCCCATCTTCAAAAAGGGCAAGAAGGAGGAACCTGGGAACTATAGGCCAGTCAGTCTGACATCAATCCCCGGGAAGATTTTTGAGCAGATTATAAAGAAGTCAGTCTGCAAGCACCTTGAAAACAATGCAGTGATTACTAGAAGCCAGCATGGATTTGTCAAGAACAAATCCTGTCAGACTAATCTGATCTCATTTTTTGATCGGGTAACCTCCCTTGTGGACTGTGGGAATGCTGTGGACATTATATACCTGGACTTCAGCAAAGCTTTCGACAAAGTGCCTCATGATATCCTGATTAGTAAGCTAGCTAAGAGTGGGCTAGATGGAACAACTATCAGGTGGATCCACAATTGGCTACAGAATCGGACTCAAAGAGTGCTTATCAATGGTTCCTTCTCAAACTGGGGAGAGGTAACGAGCGGGGTACCACAGGGCTCGGTCCTGGGCCCGGTGCTCTTCAACATTTTTATTAATGACTTGGATGAGGAGGTACAGGGAATGCTTATCAAATTTGCAGATGACACAAAGTTGGGTGGAACAGCTAATACTCGGGAAGACAGAAACAAAATTCAAAGTGACCTCGATAGGCTGGAGCGCTGGGCCGAAAACAACAGAATGAAATTTAACAGGGATAAATGCCAAGTGCTGCACCTAGGGAGAGGAAACCAAATGCAGAGTTACAGAATGGGGGACACTTGGCTCAACAATACTACAAGTGAGAAGGATCTTGGAATTGTGGTAGATCACAAACTGAATATGAGCCAGCAATGCGATGTGGCTGCAAAGAAGGCAAATGCAATTTTGGGCTGTATTAATAGAAGTATAGCTTCCAAATCGCGGGAAGTGATCATTCCCCTTTACTCGGCACTGGTTAGGCCTCATCTTGAGTACTGTGTCCAGTTCTGGGCACCTCATTTTAACAAGGACATAGACAAACTGGAGAGGGTTCAGAGGAGGGCAACAAGGATGATAAAGGGACTGGAAACAAGGCCCTATGAGGAGAGACTGAAAGAACTGGGCATGTTTAGCCTTCAGAAGAGGAGACTGAGGGGAGATATGATCGCACTCTTCCAGTATTTGAAGGGATGTCACACAGAGGAGGGCAAAGATCTCTTCTCGTTCATCCCAGTTTGCAGGACACGGAATAATGGGCTCAAGTTACAGGAACCTAGATTCCACCTAAACATCAGGAAAAATTTCCTGACTGTCAGAGCAATAAGACAATGGAATCAACTACCTAGGGAGGTGGTGGGCTCTCCCAGTCTGGAGGCATTCAAGGTGCGGCTGGACAGACATCTGTCAGAGATGCTTTGACCTGGATTCCTGCATTGAGCAGGGGGTTGGACTCGATGGCCTTGTAGGCCCCTTCCAACTCTACTTTTCTATGATTCTATGATTCTATGGCTCTGTGCCACTTCCGGTATCAGAGGCAGTATGCCTATGTACACCAGCTGCTGGGGAACATGGGCAGGAGGGTGCTGTTGCACTCATGTCCTGCCCATGGTGGGAACCTCTGCACAGCTGGCGGGCCACTGTGTGAACAGAATGCTGGACTAGATGGACCCTTGGCCTGACCCAGCATCATCACGGCTCTCCTTATGTTCTTATGAGCCTTGGCATTCTGCACCAGGATGTGTGAGGGAAGCCTCAGGTCCCCCAGGGCTGCATATTTGGATTCAGCTCCCTCATACCGCTGCGCACGTGCACACGCACAGGTCAGTGCCCTCCTCCTCTGCCCAATGCGTCAATCCCACGTTGGGCTTTTCCATGGGCCTCGCCAGTGTTTCTTCACAACATCCAACTCCATCATGCCAGATCTGACAAGGGCTGGATCCACATTACATGGTATATCATCAAGTGAGCATTACAGTACTGCTATATTCACGTTCTGCAGTCACTACGCACAGCGCACACTGTCGTTAATGTGCTGCACTCATCTTGTTTAGCCCTACACCTAACTCTGTAGTGGTAGAACTGGGCGTTGCCTTGAACACGCAGGGCAAGTGGCCCTTTAAGAGGAAGGGTTGGGGGTCCGTCATGTATGCAAAGGTGCGAATGAGCGCAGGAGCGGATTGTTTTTCTCAAAGCAGTCTTCCTCCCATTCTAAGTTTCCCAAGCACAAGCTCCTTTGAAATCAATGTGATTTACCTGCTGGGAGTACGGCCACTGAAGAGAATGTGATTTACTCGTAGGGATGTGCGCGGAGCTCGATTGGGGGGTGGAAGTCCAGCGAACTCGCTGGGCTCGACCCCCTGAGCTCTGCTCGCCGTACCTTTTTGCAAGCCAAGTTAGGGAAGCAACTTCCTGTTTCCAGCGCTATGTTGTTTATGTAGAAAATAGCGTATGATATGTTAAAAACAGCCGCGATTTGCGTAACTTGCACAAATCACAGCCGCTTATTTAAAAATTTTTAAATTATATTTATACCCCACCTTTTTTCCTGCAAGGAACCCAAGGCGGCTTACATAATCCTCCTCCTGCTCCTCTCCAATTTATCTCACAACAACCCTGTGAGGTAGGTTAACTTGAGAGTCAGTGACTGGCCCAAAGTCACCCAGTGAGTTTCATGGCCGAGCGGAGACTAGAACCCGGATCTCCTGAGTCCCAGTCCAGCACTGTAACCACTGCGCCACACTGGCTCTCGTATCTTGTGCCATTTTAACGTATCTTATGCCATTTTCTACGTAAACAACACTCTTCCAGTATTTGAAGGGATGTCACACAGAGGAGGGCAAAGATCTCTTCTCGTTCATCCCAGTTTGCAGGACACGGAATAATGGGCTCAAGTTACAGGAACCTAGATTCCACCTAAACATCAGGAAAAATTTCCTGACTGTCAGAGCAATAAGACAATGGAATCAACTACCTAGGGAGGTGGTGGGCTCTCCCAGTCTGGAGGCATTCAAGGTGCGGCTGGACAGACATCTGTCAGAGATGCTTTGACCTGGATTCCTGCATTGAGCAGGGGGTTGGACTCGATGGCCTTGTAGGCCCCTTCCAACTCTACTTTTCTATGATTCTATGATTCTATGATACATAGGGACCCAGAAGTCCGGCTCGCATCTCAGCTGGCACTCGCGCTCGGCATGCATGCCTCGAGTCGAGTGCTGGGCAGATCACCCACCCTGCTTCTGAGTCAAAATGCCTTTTGGCTAATTTACAGCTTCTTGTTTTTTTTTGGGGGGGGGCTTTAAGAGAAAGGTTTTACTGTTGTTGTTTTGGTTCATCAGCTATGCGAAGGGGCGAGATTGTTTTTTTAAAAAAAGCTTTTCCTGCCCCCTCACAAAACAGAAGAAGGAGAAGGGAAGAGACCGGGGGGGGTGCTGCCGCCATTGCCGTCCTCCTGTGGGGTGAAGCCAGCGGGATCCGCACGCCCTTCCCCCTCCACCCAAAACCAATTTCCCAAAGCAGCCTTCTTCCCGTGCTTAGTTTCCCAAGCACAAGCTCCATTGAAATCAATGTGATTTACTTCTGAGTAAGGCCATTGAAGATAATGTGATTTACTTCTGAGTAGACATGTATTTTGGCTCATTTACAGCTGGTGGTTCTTTGGGCAGGGGTTGAAAGCCGCATTCAAAACTTTATTTTTTCAAAGGGGAGGGGAGGGAGGGGGAAGCACTTCCTCTCTAGTTCACTTTGCAAGAGAGAGAAGCTGTGGGGGGGGGGGGGGGAGAGGAGAGAAAGCAATCTCTGCTTTGCCGAAGCCCCGATACAGCTTTGGGAGACGCTGCACTTCTCCTGCCCCTCGAAAACAATTGGCTAACTCCAGTTACGATACTTTTGTGACCCCACCGTGGCTTGGACAGGAAATGACTGCGCCAGGTGAGCACATACTAGCCACGTACTGTGATAGTGAACCGCAATAATGAAAAAAGCCGTGATAAAAGCAGTCCAGGAAATTACGGAAGAACAGAAGAACGAGAACTCAAGAGAAACGCAACGGGGATGGAAAAGTGAGAGCATCGTGTGCCTCACAAGTCACAGAAGTGATCCAGTACTGGAATAAATCTTAGGTGTGGATCCAGCCCAGGAATCTGGCTCTGAAAAGCAGCCTCTGCTGGTTCAGCTCTGGGCAGCTGATTTGACTGATTGGTGCTCTTACTTATGGGCTGCCTCTTTAGAGCATAACCCTCACCAGGCAACTCACATAGAGATAATGATCGTGATCATGATCATACCAGTTAAAACCGAAACACTGCATTATTTAACAGCAACACAAAACTTTTAAAAACCTAGGCCAGCAAAAGACAGTATATAACAAGTAAAACTACTTTCAAACAGCTCTTTGACCAGCAGCAATTAAAAACTCAAGAAAAGGTGGCCCTGAATAAATAAGTCTTTAAAGGTCCCTTAAGCATTTGCAGAGTTGAGGCCAACTGCACCTCACTGGGCAGCCAGGGGCCTCCACAGAAAAGGCCCACTTCTTGTGCCTGCCACCAGTGGACATGCAAACAGATCCTCTGAGGCCGATCTTCATGCCCACAGAAGTTCAAATGTGTGCCTCCCAAATCAAGACTTTGAATTGCGTCCGGAAATGCATTGGCCATCAGTTCCACTGGTATAAAATTGGTGTCGCATTTTCTGATCACCAGTTTTCACCAGCAGTTGAGTGGCTGTGTTCCCCACCAGTTGAAGGCTCCAAACTGTCTTCAAAGGTCCACACAGAGCAGATTGCAGTAGTCTAACCTGGGTGCCACTTCCAGTACTTCCGGTGCACGAGCAGCCAAAGCTGAGGTCTGATCACTCTAGGAAGGGTCAGGGCCAGAGCGACTCCTCCCGCTGTCTGAAGCGTGAGGTGGCACCGCTGCCCTCCCCCGCCACCCACGATGGCGGGGGCGGCACCCCCCTCTTCCCCTCCCTCCCAACGACAATGATTGTGGTGACGGGGGTGGCGGGCGGCGGCTGCCTCTCTCCCCCCACTGGCGGTGGCAGCATCGCACCACCAGCCTCCCCCGCTATGCCTCGCTGTGAGGGGGCCTTCCTCAGGGCAGGGAGGGGGCCCTTGAGAACACCTTTGCTGCTGCAGCATTGGTGATCTCCAGGGCCACCTCCCTGCAATGCCTCGCTCTGAGGAAGGGCCCCTCACAGCCGAGGAATTTCGGTTGGGCTCTCTGGAGAACCGTGCCAGCCACACTCTCTTCTGAGTGCCCAATGTGGCTTCCCAGAGTCTACCTGCCCGATACTGCACTCTGAAAAGTCCTCAAAGTGAGGCATCGGGCAGGTGGCACTCCAGAGAGCTGTGCCAACCAGTTTCCTGCTAAGTCATTTGCTGCGGCAGCGGAGCGGACAATGCGGCTTCCTGGAGCACCAGGCAGGACGATGCCTCATCGAGGCCAGTCCCCACTGAGTGCAGAATCCAGTGTAACGCATCCCTGAGTCAGATGGCTGTCCAGGCTCTGCTTGAGTACCTCCAGCAACGGAGAGCTCACCACCTCCCTAGGCAGTTTGTTCCCGTGTCTGAATGCTCTGACCATTAGGACATCTCCCCCCCCCCCATGCTCAATCGAAATCTGCCTTCCTGTAACTTAAGCCTGTTATTTTGTGTCCTACAGTCTTGGGTGACAGAGAACAGGTTGTGGCCTCTTCCAGGGATGGGGACGCGGACTCCAGGACTCGACTCGTGAGTCGGACTGAGCCCCCCCTCTGACTCGAGTCCCACTCGAGTCCCAATATTTTTAATGAGACTCGAGACTCGACTCGGGACTCGAGACCAAGGACTCTTCAACATCCCTAGGCTGTGCCAGAAGGAGTGGAGAGAAGTGCGATCGCTGGCGAAGATTTTATTTTTTAAAATCATTTTCCTAAAATGCAACCTTTTGAGACATTTTGGGTTTGGCTGCCTCTGCCTACCTGTTTGGGGTTCCCTGCCTCCTCTGCCTGCCTGGTTATTTTGGGTTTGTCTGCCTGGTCTGTTCTTGTCAAAATCAGTTGCAGAGTTTTGAAATAAACAGGCACACTTGTGCCTAGAATTTATTTAAGCCACACATCTGGAGTAGCCTTATTTTGTTGGGGGAAAACCCATTGATTTTAATAGGGACTCGTGGAGTCAGCTTTGGGAGGGACTCGTGAGTCACCATTTTGGACCAAGGACTCGGACTCGAGACTCGGGTCCAAAGACTCGTGACTCGACTCGTGACTCGAGACCAAGGACTCTTCAACATCCTTGCCCTCTTCTGTGTGACAACTCTTTAGGTACTTGGAAAGTGCTATCATATCTCCCTCTCAGTCTTCTCCTCTCAAAGCTAAACATACCCAGTTCCTTCCATCTTTCCTTGCAGGATATAATTTCTAGCCCACTGATCCTTTTTGAGGCCCTTCTCTGAACTCATTCCAATTTATCTCAATCCTTCTTAAAGTGTGGTCTCACCAGCACAGAGTAAAGTGGAACTATTACTTCCTGTGATTTAGAAACTATACTTCTATTTATGCAACCTTCTGAAGGTGGCGACAGCATTTGCCCTCCTCCAGTCCTCCGGTGCCTCGCCTGTTCACCAGGATTTCTCAAAGATAACAGACCGAGGTCCTGCAAGTCTGTCCGCTGGCTCCTTCAGCACACTGGGATGCAGCTCCAGCCTGCCTAGCGCACATGCCCGGTGGAACACGCATCCTCTTTCTGGAGAAGAGTGAGCCGAAACAGGAGTTGAGCAGTTCCGCCTCTTCTGTGTCACCTGCCAGCTTTTTGCCATCTTCGCTGAGCTTTTGTCCTCCTTTTATTTCAGACATACCTGAAGAAGCCCCTTTTGTTATTCTTAGTATCCCTCACCAGCCCCCGCTTTTCTGAGCTTTAGCCTTCCTGACACCATCTCTGCAATCTCTCAGAGCACAGGCATGGGCCCGCCACTCCAGAGACTGCGCCAGGCCAGAACCTCTCTTGATGCGGCAGGAGAGAGGCCGACGTGACTTGCTGGTCCAGCGGCCCACCGTATGCTTTACTCTGAGAGGCACTCACAGTGACGCACCGGGCGGGAAGCACTGGCTGCTTCGGGGAGCCATGCCCCCTGTTTTCCCACAGCAGGAGAATGCCCGTCGGGGCTTTCTGGAGTGGCCGCCTGCCCCATGCCTCGCTCTGGAAAGTCCCGAGGATGAGGCAGAGGGCAGTGGCAGGGCACATGGGATTCTTGAAGCAGAGCGGGGCTAATGGTGGCAAACCTGATAAAAACTGCTCTTTTTGAACAGATGCCTGCTCTTACTTAAACTGGGAGGCTTCAAGTGGTCGGAGGATGCTGCGACCCATCGCAGGCCCCTTTCTAACCCAAGAGGGCTGTGCTGAAGGAGAGCTACGTACTTCAAATATGTCTGCCAGGTGCAATCCTGGATTGATCTTCCCAAAGGCAGAGCGACAGCTGCCCAGCCTCACCAACACACTTTGCATTAGCTCCTTTGCCGGCATGAGTTTGTCAGACTGATCTCCAGGAGCTCAAAAGGGAACTCCTGAATTCTTGAGGAAGATCTGTCTGAGCTGTTTGTCTCAGTCAGAGTCTACAGCCAATACAGTCTCTGCTCTGACTGCATCTGATGCTCCTGATTAGAGCTCCACTTCTAGGTTTTGTCCTGAGAAACCAGGAGCTCAATAACACAGGGAACAGAAAGAGCAAAGAGAGAACATGCAGACTTATGCAAGCAAACCACATTGTGGGAAACCAAAGTACCCCGGGTTTCACAGACCAGTCTGACTTGGGGGAAAATTCCCCCCTAAGCCCCAAATAACAACCAGTTGGACCCAGAGCCTGAGAAACCCTCCCACTGAGTCACTCCAAGGAAATGTGATTGAGTAGAACTGGCCTTTCAATCGGATGGCCGACACCTTCAGTTTGAACAAAGCAGCTGTGAACCTCCAGGAAAAATCACAATATTCCAAGTTACAGCGGAAATGCAAACAGCATATATGCCTCCATTTGAAAAATACGCACTGTATAATAGCCATACATTCAGTTTGCTGGATAACATATCATAGAATCATAGAAAAGTAGAGTTGGAAGGGGCCTACAAGGCCATCGAGTCCAACCCCCTGCTCAATGCAGGAATCTAGGTCAAAGCATCTCTGACAGATGTCTGTCCAGCTGCACCTTGAATGCCTCCAGAGTGGGAGAGCCCACGACCTCCCTAGGTAGTTGATTCCATTGTCTTATTGCTCTGACAGTCAGGAAATTTTCCTGATGTTTAGGTGGAATCTAGGTTCCTGTAACTTGAGCCCATTATTCCTGTCCTGCAACTGGGATGACCGAGAAGAGATCTTTGCCCTCCTCTGTGTGACATCCCTTCAAATACTGGAAGAGTGCGATCATATCTCCCCTCATCTCCTCGCTGAAGGCTAAACATGCCCAGTTCTTTCAGTCTCCCTCATAGGCCTTGTTCCAGTCCCTTTATCATCCTTGTTGCCCTCCTCTGAACCCTCCCAGTTTGCTATGTCCTTCTTAAAGTGAGGTGCCCAGAACTGGACGCAGTACTCAAGATGAGGCCTAACCAGTGCCGAGTAAAGGGGAATTATCACTTCCCGCGATTTGGAAGCTATACTTCTATTATCTTGAAAGGTAATCCCTAGTTTTCCTCTCTAAATGTTCTTCCCATAAAACTGAGTTCCAAATGCACATTTAGTCTGAGAGTTGCTTTACTGTGGTCCACCCTCTCTTGCACAGCCCGTGTCCTCTGCCTGATAAGGGTCCCCTGAAGCTCTCTTGCCGAGGAGGGCCCCCTCCCACTGCCGGCTGGCCTGGCACCAGGGTGCCTTGTTTGTAATCAGCCGTGCTAGAAGGCCCCCCCGTCACATGACACACTGCCGCCATGATCAGAGAAGTAGATCCCGCAGGCCGCGCAGCGCAGACGACTCCTCTGCCACGGCAGGCAGCCCGTGGGCGTGTGGGGCACGATTTGCCTCAAGGGGGCCTGTATGGCCCAGGGTGCATGCTTGCGGAGAGCTGAGCTGGTGGTGGCCGCCTAGAGGCGCCTGCCTTTCTTCTATCGTCGTCATTCAGTGGGCACCTTTCCCCCTCCAGGCCTCTTTTTCCTGCTTGGCTTTCCTGTAGGAGCGGCAAGTAAAATGCATCCCAGCTCTGGATGGGAGTGGAGTGAAAGAAGGAAGGAAGGATGCAAAATGAAGAACCCACTTACCCTTCCAGGCCATGTGAAGACAAGCAGATGTGTCTGCTGGACCAGGAGATGTGCCTGCTAATCCCTGCATTACCGTATTTTTCCGTCTATAAGACGCCCCCATGTATAAGACGCCCCCCACTGGGCAGTTTTGCAACCGTGCGGTTCTCTCCTCGGCTTACTTCCGTGTATAAGACGACCCTCAATTTTTAGTCTAACAATTTTAGGAAAAAGTATAGTCTTATACATGGAAAAATACTGTAAATTCTCCAGAGTGGCCAACTGAAAAAGCCTCCAGGAGGCTCAAAAGCAGACACCCCCTCACTTAGTCTCGGAACATGGAGTTTCCATTGGACTGTTGTGAGTAATAACGACAGCTCCGGCTTCCCCACCACAAGCGGCCTGGCCACCGGCTTTGTATTTCCAATCCACAGCAGCGCCTTAAGTGATTTTGTCAATAGATGCCAGCAGATATTCTCAGTTTTAGGTTATAATGGTATTGAGTGAGTTTGAAGATTTTCACTAAACATGTGTTCCAGCGTGCCAGCCTTCTCTTCAACGTATTGCTGGGTCCCCTTTCCACCCTGGATATCCCCACCGCCCATGGGATATTCCACCTGCCTCTGGGCCAGTGAGGCCTCCTTCCCCATTCCTCCTCATGTACTTTCCCGCTGTGGGCCCAGCCAGCTCCCGGCTTCAAGAGTTGCCAGCTTCACAGACTGCCTCCCCTTCCTCTAGCTAGCAGGCCTGCTTCTGCTGCTGCGCGCGCGCGCGCACGCACGCACGCACGCACACACACACACACACTTCGTAGCCAGACCCAGAGAGCTCTTTCCCAAACCCCACTCGTGGCTTGGTTCTTGTTGCGGCACCATCTTCACCATGACCTTCTGACTCAAAAAGCGACTGCCTCAAAGCCCAAATCCTGTGCAGCTTGACTTGGAAGTAATTCTGGATGAGTTCCACAGAACTGTATTTGTTTTTATTTTAGGGATTTTTATTCTGCCCTTCAAAAAAGGTTGCACCTGCAGCAGCCTCGGGCAGAGGGTGATTGACCTCTGCCCTCACCCATCTCACGTGGCAGGAGGAAGATTTTGGAACAAGCACTTGCTTCAAATCAGACAGACCTGGTCCTAAATTCTTTCCCCAAACTTGCAGGCTGGGAACGGGGCTGAAGGAAGTCTCTCTGTGCCCTTGGTGTAGCGCGGCACGGAATGGAGCAGGCCACAAGACACTCTCCACGACGTGTAAATGTTGGCCTTGCACAACTTGTGGTGGGTGCCATTCAAACTGCAGCCCTTTGTGAATGTCTCCACTTCTTAGAGCAGAGGTGGGCAACTCTATGCAGCTGTAGAAGGTGGCCCAGAGGTCACTTTGCCACACGAATGGCCACCCCTCACAAGTGCTCCTTGTCCTCCTCCTAGCAGTGGGTCCTCATCATGCTATGAGGCATGACATGCTCTCCAGCAAAAGGGAGATGTAACATTCAAGAGCAAAGCGGCGCACTCTCTTTTCCTTACCAGCAGAACCGTGGGCAAATTTTCAATCAAGGTGTGATAAAAGTTTGGCAGGGTCACTAAGGACTGGATAGAATTGTGTTGGGTGATCCAGACCCCTCAGAAGGGCCACAAGGTCTGGCTCCAGCCACCAATCAGCCACAGTTGGGCAAAGGCCGAGAGCAGGCGGTCTGCAAGGAGGGCCCAGTCTACAAAGCAGGCAGGCAAGTCACTCTGATGGCTCATGCAAGAAAGCCAAGATGCATCGTGCATGGGGGGGGGGGAGGCAGGCCCCTCCTCTCAGGGTCTCTGGCCACTTTGGCTCCCTTTGCAGGGCTCTCAGCAAGACACGTGTGCAGCCATTCCTCCTGCCAGGGTTAGGCCCTCCTAAGCCCCCGCCCCCCCGCTATCACCAAGAGCCAGCCCCCTGAATATCAGTCGCACAGGGGTGGCAAGCGGTGCGCTGCCAGGATGCTGGCCGGACTCACCTGTGATGAAAACGGCTTTCTCCAGGGCAGGGATCCGCTTCCTGTGCGTGGCACCTGCCAGGATGAGCCAGGCGGCCGTGCCAGTGAGGGCTGCGCCAAGGGGCAGGGGCAGGAGGGTGCGGCCAAAGCCCTGCAGCAGCCCCAGCAGCACCAGCAGCAGCCCCAGCAGCCCCAGCAGCCCCGCGTGGAGCAGCAGCCTGGGCGTCAGCAGCAGGTCCGAGCGCAGGAGTTTCACGGCCAGGCTGCAGAGGAAAAACAGGCACACCGAGGAGCTGCAAGCCCAGCCCAGCTCCATGGCCGGAGGGAGCTGGAGGGGGGGGGCAGGCAGGGAGGGAGGGAGGGAGGGAGGGGAGCCTCCTGGGACCACGGAGGCGAGGAAGGGCAGCAGCAGCAGCAGCAGCAGCAGTAGTGGCCTGAGCAGCTGTGTGCCCACAGTGTGGATCTGGGAGGAGGCCAGCCAGCTGCACGTGCTATAAAAGTGCGGAGAGGAAGGGGGAGGAGCTGCCCCTGCCCTGCAGCGGTGGCTGCTGCTGCTGCTGCCGCCACTGGGAGAGGGAGTCCGAGCCTCACCCCGGCTCTAGTCTGGCAGCCAGGGGCACACACCACACGGCAGGCAGGCAGGCAGGCAGGCAGGCGGCGAGAGCCCCACGCTCCTGCCCTGCCCTGCCCTGCCCTGCCCCGGCAGAAGCTCCCTGCATGCCCCCCTCTCCCTTTCCTGCTGCTGGCCTTCTCCTGTCAAGGAAGACAAGCCTCTGGCAGAGGCCGGGCCGGGCCGGGCCGGGCAGGGCAGCTCCTCTCTGCCCTGGAGCTTCCTTGGCTCAGGCCCAGAGACTAGAGGCCGGAGCCGTGAAGGGGCCACGCGGAGGCGTCTGGCAAGCCAAAAACGGGCCCTCTGCAGGGGCAGGCAGGTGGCAAGCTGGCTGAAGAGCCAAAGCAGAATCAAGGGGGGGGGGAGCAGGCTCCGGTGGGCGCTGGGCAAGCATGGGGGTGCTCCAGGGAGAGGCAGGAAGGCAAGCGGGGGCCCTCCTGAGTGCTGGACTACACTTCCCCGGATGGCCACGCTCTCTGGGATTGAGGTGCAAAACACCTGGAGGGCCCCGGGAAGTCCAGCCCTGTTCTAGGGCCACAGGGTCGCCTGGGACACCTCACGCTGTGTAGCTTTACATATCACTGGAGCTGGAGGCAGCAAGAATGGACTAGTGTCCCCTGAAAAATGATCTCATTAATTTATCATTTAAATATATATCACATGGCAAAGAAATGTAAAACAGCAGAGTAAAAAAACAAATTAAAATGACACTTCATTAAAAAGAAAAAGAAGGAAAAAAAGAGCACTCCCCCACCCTGCAAAAGCCAATGCAAAACAGCCACAAAACAAGGGTTGCTGCTGTCAACTTCAGTTTTAAAAAGAAACTGGAATAAATAGAGGTTTTCCCCCGCGGCTGTGGAAACCCAAGAGGCAGTGTAGACCTTATTTGCCCAGCTACATGTCTCTTTCCTGCTACTGCCCAGGGTGCTACTTGAAGGACTGAAGACTGAGGGAGAGACCAAATGTGCAGCTCCTGCCCGGCCAGCTGGGCCCACGGGGCCTGCCCCTCGTCCTGTGCTCCTGTGGACTCACCTTCCCCCTCCCAGTGAGATCTGCCGTGGAGGCACCTCAGGCCCCGTGCCAGTCCATCTGCCTTGATAGCCTGCCTCTCTATCTCGCAAGGCGCCCAAGGGCAGCGTAAGCCATAAAGCATCACGTCAGAATGCTTATTAAAAAGCAGAACAACTACAATGCTACACAGAGCGGCCCCTTGGCACGAGAAGCAGACCTCTCCCTCCAAAGAGCAACAACCACGTGCCAAAGAAATGTTGGAGGACATGGGACCGAGTCGGTCCCATACTGGTTAGGCCAAAGCAGAGTGTTCCCCCTTATGTGCAGCCTGGTTACTGAAACTAGTTATCACCACGTGGGTTGTTAAACCCTGCTAAAAGGCTCTTAAAAGGAAATGGATTGTCCAAACAAGGTTTAAAACTAATAAAGACATTTATTATTACAATTTCCATCACCCCTTCTTAATATTGCATGCATTAATCAACTAAGCCTAGTCTGTTTCTTCGTTCTTGGAAATGATCTCGCGGCAGTGGTTTCATCAAGATGTCTGCTGGCAGCTCCTTGGTAGGGCAGTGGACCATCTGGATCTGTCACCTCTGAGTCATTTCGTGAACATCTATGTGCTTCAGACTTGCCACAAAGCCGTGGGTTTGAGCTATGTGAATACAGCTCTGGTTGTCCTCATGAAGCTGGATGGGCTTTTTCTCTTCTATGCCAAGATCTCTGAGCAATCTGTCCAGCCATAGGGCTTCTTTGCCTGCTCCAACATACTCAGATTCAGTTGAAGACTGTGCAACAACAGTTTGCCTTTTGCTGGACCAGGAGACTAGTCCTCCGCCATAAAAGAACAAGTGTCCATGCGTGGATCTGCAGTCTGTTCTGTCTCCTTCCCAATCAGCATCTGTGTAGCCTATTAACTTTGGGTTACCAGTGGCTGGTAGCTTTAATTTGTAATCCATGGTTCCCTTTAGGTATCTTGCTACTCTCTTTACTGTGACCAAGTTGCTTTGGGTCTTTGAGCCTTGTGGTTGCTCCATGTAAAGCTACTCTTCCATTTCACCATGGAGAAATGCCGTCTTCACATCCAGGTGCCTCACCTCCATGTTCCTTGAAGCTGCTATGCTTAGAAGCAGTCTGATGGTGGGGTGTGCCAAACTACTGGTGCAAACGTGGGTGGCATCAAAGTCTTCTCCATACTTCTGCTGGAAACCTTTGGTGACCAGTCATGCTTTATGGCATTCTACTGCCCTATCTGCATGGTACTTGGTCTTGAAAACCGATTGCTCTCTTGCCATCTCGTAGTTTGGTCAGGGTCCAGGTTTTGTTTCTCTTTAGGACATCTATCTCTTCCTGTGCTACTTGTCTCCACTTGCTTGCCTCATCTGGTTGCATCTCCTCTACTTGCTTCTAAGCTGAAGGTTCTGCTGCCAACACCAATCTTGCAAGGTAGGAAAAGCAACTTGCAGGAATGCCTTTATTGGGGCGTGAAGAGCATCTGAGGGCTGTCTCTGGATCTTGGTCAGCTGTCCCAGCTGTCTCCATTGCGTCTGCCTCTGCTCCTTCTGGTTCCCCTTCTGTCTCTGTGATTTATTTTTGTGGAGAAAAAGCGTCAGAGTTTCCTGCATCACACACACACACACACACACACACACACACACACACACCTCCACATGTGTAAACAAGTATAATCCCAGCTGGAGGTTTGTTTGTTTATTTATTATATTTGTACCCCACCTTCTTTCCTGCAAGGAACCCAAGGCAGCTTACATAATCTTCCTCATCCTCCTCTCCATTTTATCCTCACAACGACCCTGTGAGGTAGGTTAGGCTGAGAGTCAGTGACTGGCCCAAAGTCACCCAGTGAGTTTCATGGCCGAGCGGGGACTAGAATCCGGATCTCCTGAGTCCCAGTCCAACACTCTCACCACTACGCCACACTGGCTGGGAATCCCATGCAAATGTACATAGCTTTCTCTGATGGCGCCTCAGAGTCTCCCATGGCAGTTGATGTCTCCGGCGCCACAGCTATTTGCATGCAAATGCCCCAAGCACTCTATTCATGAGCAAAGAGCCACCCCTCCCCTAGCCCAGATGAAGTTCATCCTGATTGGCCAAAGACAGCTGGGCTACTGAAAGGAGGGGTGGGGGGAATCTATACTGCTGCTGTGGCTTCTGGTTTGGGTTGTTGTGGTCTGGATGTGAAGCAGCGCGGAGTAGGGGGCTTTTGCTAAGGCAAACCCTGAGAAGACCAACCCCTAGGCAAAGGGAGTAAGTGCCTAGGTATTTATATGGTAAAGGAACTAGTTTTGTTATTTTGTAGCTCTACTGTATGTACCAAAGTGTCTCCCCACCTTTTCTCCCTCTTCCCTCATTCCCCACCTTTTATTGTAATCTGTTTACCTTAAATAAACTTTCCTGGTTTTACCCCACACGGTGTGTGTGTGTGGTTCTTCTGTGGTTCAGTGCTAAATCCAGTGTACAGACCAAGGGCAAGGCCCTGAGAGAATCAGGCCAAGACAGCAGAGCTAAGGCTGGCAGTTTTGCACCTTTGATCTCTGGTCTTGAGTAAAGGACCAGTTGACAGTCCTTCACATGGTTGGCAGAGCGGTGGGATCCGACACTGAACAGCAGAGTGGGCGCACGTGGGCAAAAAGGGAGGATTTGGGGAGACTTTGGTACATTGAGTAGAGGTTTGTTGTTTTTTTAGAGATAGGGTGAGATGGAGCCTCAGGGGAAATGCTCAGACAGCTAGGAAGGGGCTGCCCAGGTAATGGGAGCCAAATTGCCAGTGGGAGCATTGGGAGCTCAAGAGATCCCGACTATTGAGTGGGTAGGCAAGGAGTTGCCTGCAGAAAGTGCCAGAGCAGTCAGGTCATGGCGGAGAAGCAAAGACCTCGTGTCTGTGGTGGAAAGAACCTGCCATGCTGGACAACTGGATGGGGTTGTACTGGTGGAAAAAGGCAGGGCAAGCCCCCTTTCCCAGTCATGGGGAGGCCAAGGAGGCAAGCAAAGGACCGCTGGCAAAGAGCAAAGAAGGCGAGCACCCAGAAAGGGGGGCATGGAAGCCCCAGGGCGCCTCTACTTCGGTTAACAGCAGGTGCTACCATTATAAGGAGCCAGGACACCTCAAGAGGAATTGTCCCAAACTCCTGGGCAGAGACCGTGAGCAGCGGCTGCAAGTGAGTAAGCTGGAGCAAGTCTTAGTATCCCCATCGAGTGCAAGAGCGGAGAGCTACACAGAGGATAGAGGGCTGTGGCTGTGTGAAAGCGACCTGCACCCCTGTGTGCCCCAGCAAGCGAGCAGATGGCAGGCAAGTGTGTGATTCAAAAGAACCGGAGCTGGAGGAGCCCCTGGCAAGGAGAGGAGGGCCAGAAGCAAGAGATGGGCTGCGTGCGCGCCTTTCCAGAGGCAGGACCAGAAGACCCAAGAAAACCTCTCTTAAGAGACTTGTGCGCAAAGAGCTGAATTGGTGGAGCCAACAGCAGTTTGGTGAGTCTGATTGTATTAACAATGTGCCCAAAATATGTTATCGAGACTCAGGGGGGAGGGCACATCCTGCCCTGCATCTCTCCCACGGGAGAGGGACTCAAATTTTGAACTTGGACTATCCAGTTGCTAAGAGGAAGGCCATAATGAGTGGCCAGGCTAAGCAGCAGCAGGTAGAATTTGGGCAAGCGGGGGGGGGGGGGCAGGCGTAGTTTCAGGCATTGAAAGAGACTGCTCCCCTGCCCCCACGTCAGAAAACAGTCCCTTCCCGGGAAGGAGAGACTTTGTTCCCTGTTGTGCCACCCAAAGATTCAAGTCTACTGGCGAGGGAGAGCAAAGACCACCAGATGCATGGAAAAAGAAGTTTCCCCTCAAGGCCTCTGGTGCTGCAAAGCTAGAAGAAGGGAGAAGGGGTGCTTTCCTTCACAAAAGACTGTCAGAGGCAAAGCAGATCAGAGCAAGAGATTGGTTGCTGATATTAAAGTCAAAAAGGACCGATAAATTATCGCTTGAGTGGGAGGGGCCTGGGACTGTGATCCAGTGCGTGAGCAAATTGAACTACCGGTAAATGCAAAAGTTAGCCCAAACTGTACCATGCCAATTTGAAATTGTATGTAAACAAGTGTATGTAAAAAACCTGCATGTCATGTTGTCAAAGTGAAGATTTGCCAGAGAAATATGTTAGAAACGTTGAAACAAAGCAGGGGGCTAGAAGAATTAGAGTTGTCTCCTTTCCTAAGCTCAGTGAGCCAAGCCCGAGAGGCTGGAAGATTGCCGGGCTGTGTTTTCTGGCTGCCTGGGTGGAGCCTCCCTGGTTCAGCATTTGATTCTGACAAGGGACAGTCATCCCGCTCAAGCCTGGGTGGTGGGGCCACAAACTCAGGCAATTGGTAAAGAAGTGGTATATTTATGTCATTGGGTGGAGGGCAGCAGAACCAAGCCTTTAGAAGCTAAAATAAAGGCAATTTGAAAAGTTGTTCCACATTTCAGTCAGCTATCTGCCCCCTAACAGACTTGTGTAAAAAGCAGCAACCCTGTAAAGCTTGTCAGACAAAGAGTGCCTGTCAGGCAGCAGAAGGGTTAAGGCTCCTATTTGAATTGTACATGTCTCTTGTGTGTGCAAACCTAGCCTTGAAGGCTTTTTGATTTTTTGTTGTGAGTGAGAGAAGGTGTGCTGGGGGGGGGGGGCGGGGCTGGCAAAGGCTTTTTCTTCTGCTCCCCATTTCAGTTAGTGTAGATGAAATGGGGAGAATTCAGACTCCCCAATTTCATATTTTCCAATGTGGAGATGTGGAGAAAAAACGTCAGAGTTTCCTGCACCACACACACACACACACACACACACCTCCATGCGTGTAAACAAGTATAATCCCAGCTGGAGGTTGGGAATCCCATGCAAATGTACATAGCTTTCTCTGATGGCACCTCAGAGTCTCCCATGGCTTGTTTATTTATTTAATATATTTATTTTCCGCTCATCAGCCCAAAGGCTCCCTGTGATGTCATCAAGTTCCCATTCTTCCTCTGAGATGTAGTCAAATTCCCTTTCTGCCTCTGCAATGTCACCAGCTTCCGGACTAACAGCTACAGGGTCTGTGTCATTGGGCTGTGTGCATCTGGAGACAAAGGTTCTTCTGGAGTGTTGAGGTTCAGGGATGGCTCCAAGTCAAAGAGCAGGTACAGGTCATCAGGTTCCTGTCTTTCATCAACTGGTTGTGTGGCTCACGCTGGCTCAGCTTGTCTGAGCGTGGAAAGCTAAGCAGGGTCAGGCCTGGTTCTTACTTGGATGGGAGACCCCTCCTCTAGTTTCCTGCATTGAGCAGGGGGTTGGACTCGATGGCCTTGTAGGCCCCTTTCAACTCTATGATCTATGAAATCTATTCCCCCTTCTTACAGGTGTATTCTCTTCAAAATGAGTAACGTGCCTCACTTGCACTTCACCTGTCCGTGGGTACAATACACAATATCCCTTGGTTCCAGGAGGGTATCTAACTAGGATTGTTGGCTCCATCTTGGAATGGAGCTTCAGTCTTTTTGCCTTTGGGACATAGCTGCAAGCTGCGGATCCGAATGTTCTCAAATGCTTCACCTCTGGTGGTTTACCATGCCAGTGGTGGTATGGTGTATCTTTTGTCCCTTTGGTTGACAGTCTATTTTGGAGGTAAACTGCCATTGTCATGGCTTCTGCCCACCACTTGTTAGGCAAGCCAGAGTCCAATAGCGTGCATTTTGTCATTTCTATGACATGTCTGTTCTTCCTTTCTATGGTACCATTCATCTCTGGGGTATGGCTAACAGTGGTTCTATGTTCTATACCAGTGATGGCGAACCTATGGCACGGGTGCCACAGCTGGCACGCAGGGACCTCTCTGTGGGCACTTGAGCCATTGGTCACCAGATCGCGAAAAGACTGCCCCCTTCTGCAAAACACTAATGATCTTGTTCTTTCTAACAGTGTGGAACAGAATGATTTTATTCTAGAATTCCTGTTACAGAATTCTTTTCTACATTGTTATCACATTTAAAAGATTTTGAAGAATGATGCACAGAGCATGACTTGGATGTAAAACCCTAACAGTTGACCTGAGTGCTGCATGTGTTGCTCTCAAACTAACTGAGTATGAGCCAAAGTTTGACAAATTATCAGCATGCATGCAATAGCAAATATCACATTAATTGTGCAAAAGCATGCCCAATGCAAACTTTTACCTAATGCAGTGTTTGCAGTCCAAGACATAAAATGTTTTAAATGTGTTAAGCACGTTTAGTTTTCTTGTTTATCTTGCTCATCCTAGTACAGGTTGACTTTTACTTTTACTAATCCGACACCTTTAGAAGCAGGGAAAGGACCCGGAGTAAAGCTTGCCCCATACAATTTCAGTCTGGCATATAATCATATTACAAGTTGAGAATCCCTTATCCAAAAATGCATGTGCCTAATTATTTAAAAAGTTTGTATAAATTCCCTTCAGGCTATGTGTACAATGTAGTACTATAATAATTTTTGAGTTGATTTTTTTTTTCAACAAAAAACTGTTTGTATCATTGAAAGCTCTGTTATTGTGTTTTTCTTTAAAGACAAAAGATGTTAATTAGTTCGGACAACTGAATTGTTTTTCTAAAACTAAAACCTTGGTATTCAGGTTTAATTGCAATGTTGGCACTTTGAAATAAATAAGTTGGTTTTGTGTTGCAGTTTGGGCACGAGCTCAAAAAGGTTCGCCATCACTGTTCTATACCATATTCAGAGAGGAATGTCTGTGTGTGGTGCAACATAAACTCACCCCCCATTGTCTGTTTGTAATGCCTGTTCAAATCTGTTCAACACCATCTCCACGTACCACTTCAATTTCTTCAGAGTTTCATCTTTGTGTTTCAGGAAGTAGACAACAGCATACTTAGAGAAATCATTAAACAAAATTAATGCATATTTTGAACCGCTGCTTGAGGCCACATGTACAAGTCCAATTAAATCACAATGGACTAGCACTAAATCTCTAGCACATTGCTTGTGCGTTGTCTTGTCCTACAGTATTTTTCCATGTATAAGACTATACTTTTTCCTAAAATTGTTAGACTAAAAATTGAGGGTCGTCTTATACACGGAAGTAAGCCGAGGAGAGAACCGCATGGTTGTGAAACTGCCCAGTGGGGGGCGTCTTATACATGGGGGCGTCTTATAGACGGAAAAATACGGTACTTGGAAAAGTAGGTCTGAGGCCCTTCATTCTCACACAACAAGTACATTTTGGCATTTCCTCAATTGTTGTACTTTTCTTTATCTTTAACCCTCTTACTAGACCTTTATTCTACATCTCCAGTAATGTGCTGGTGCTGTGATGTCCAAATCTTTTGTGCCATAGTTCCAGGGACTCTGCACGCGTTTCATCATCTGGTTTGGACTCTTGCTTGCTTACCAACAATCTTGCAGTGTAGGCCTGTTCACCTGCTAGATCCAATTCATAAACACCTTCCTTTTTGTTAGTGACAGCATACACAACATTTTCATATTCAACTATGCATTTGCCATTTCCAAAAGTTACTGTCGTCTAGGGCAGGGACACTTAGGAGGTTGCACTTAATCTGAGGCACATAGAGAACTTCTGTGACTGCTCTTCTTGCTTTCTCCCCGTTAATATTGAGTGGCAGGCTTCCAGCGCCTATTCCTTCAATGCTTAGTGCACGCCCATCTGCCACATACATGGATCCTGATTCATTTGGATCAGTTTTTGTAGAAACCTTTATCAAAGGTTGTATGCCCAGTTGCTCCCAAGTGGGATCAGGTGTTAAACAGGGATGTGTTATCGCCCCAACATTATTTGCTATTTTCATCGCCATGATTTTACATCTTGTTGAGGGGAAACTTCCCACTGGTGTGGGAATTATATATCGAACAGATGGAAAGCTTTTTAATCTCAGCAGGCTGAAAGCAAAAAGTAAGGTAATTACAACCTCCGTTGTGGAACTTCAGCATGCTGATGATAATGTGGTCTCCGCACATTCAGAGGATGATCTCCAAACTATCCTAAATGCATTTGCAGAAGCATACGAAAAACTTGGTCTCTCACTTAACATCAAAAAAACCAAAGTGCTTCATCAGCAAGTGCAAGCTAACCCTTTGATGATGCCATCTATCCAGCTTGGCGGGACAATACTGGAAAATGTCGATCATTTTCTCTATCTTGGCAGCTATCTTTCTGTTACAGCTAACATCGACAGTGAAATCCAGCATTGTTTGAGCTCCGCAAGTGCCGCATTTTCTCGAATGAAACATAGAGTGTTCGATTGTAAGAAGACCAAAACACTGGTTTATGAAGCCATTGTATTACCAACTTTATTGTATGCCTGCGAAACATGGACTATCTATAAACGTCACTTCCACCTCCTTGAAAGATTTCATCAACGTTGCCTCCGGAAAATCCTGCGAATTACTTGGGAAGATAGGTGAACAAATGTCAGTGTACTGGAAGAAGCAAAGACTACTAGCGTTGAAAAAATGATCCTTCAACGCCAACTTCAGTGGACCGGTCATGTTGTTCGAATGCCTGACTGTCGTCTCCCAAAGCAGTTACGGTACTTTATTCCCAACTCAAGGATGGAAAGCGGAATATCGGTGGTCAATATAAGAGGCTTAAAGATGGCTAATCTAAAAAAAAAAGCAATATAAACATCGAGAACTGGGAAGCTCTGGCCCATGAATGATCTAACTGGAGGTTGGCCTTTCACAAAGGTTCCATGGACTTTGAAGAAGCCCAAGTGCAAGGTGAAAGGGAGAAACGTGCTAAGCGAAAAGCACGTCAAATGAATCCTTTACAGGACCATCTTCCATCTGGTAACCTGTGTCCTCACTGTGGGAAGCTGTGTGGATCTAGAATTGGCCTCCACAGTCACTTACGGACCCATCGCTAGAGTCTACACAATCTTCTTTAGAATCTCCTCCTTTTATCCTGGAAGACAATCTTACTCGGTCAGGAGTGATCGCCTGATGATGATAATGATTAGCCACTTTGATCTTGGTTATGACCCAACTCTTAAGGCATGGTGGTTGTTCAAGGAAAGGTTTTTAGCTTTGGAATTATGGGGATGAGAGGAATTCCCTTGCCTCTGGTCAGGTGAGTCCTTAGTAGCTCTGCAGTCTTTGGCAAAGTGACCCTTTTTAAGTGCCCAATTGAAACACCTCTTTGGTTGACTCCTGTCCTCCTTTGGGGGTGGAGCTTGGGGTTTCATGTATCTCTGGACCTTGTAATTAGATCGCTCAGGGGTCTGCGGTTTTGCAGAATAAGATGTGATGCATTCATGGCTTTTGCCAATTCATCCAAGTTATGGGATTCATTTCCCTTGGTATTTATTTTACAAACAGGGCAAAAAAAAAATCTCCAAGACATGCAAGAAAAGATTGCATTTCCGTTTTTCTGTTAGTTCAAATTCTGTGGCTCTTAAGTCCGCCACTATACGCAAGAAACTTCTGATACACTCATCACAGTCCTGCTTTCTATTTAGTTGCAACTTAAGTATTTATTTCAGTACTAGATACTGTGATCTCAAATGCAAAAATGCAAACACAGACTTAATTTTTTGCAACAATTCCTTTGCACTTTCAGAATCAACAAACTGATCATGATCTAATGGGTCTAGTCCAGTGAACATCAGGCTTATTGCTTTGCCATCAGCCATATGCCATTTTTCACTCATTGCAGTATTATCATCATTATCTATAGCAGTGATGGCGAACCTATGGCATGGGTGCCACAGCTGGCACGCAGGGACCTCTCAGTGGGCACTCGAGCCATTGGTCGCCAGATCGCGAAAAGACCGTTCCCTTCTGCAAAACACTGATCTTGTTCTTTTCTTACAGTGTGGAACAGAATGGTTTTATTCTAGAATTCCTGTTACAGAATTCTTTTCTACATTGTTATCACATTTAAAAGATTTTGAAGAATGATGCACAGAGCATGGCTTGGATGTAAAGCCCTAACAGTTGACCTGAGTGCTGCATGTGTTGCTTTCAAACTAACAGAGTATGGGCCAAAGTTTGACAAATTAGCAGCATGCATGCAATAGCAAAAATCACATTAATTGTGCAAAAGCATGCCCAATGCAAACTTTTACCTAATGCAGTGTTTGCAGTCCAAGACATAGTGTTTAAATGTGTTAAGCACGTTTAGTTTTCTTGTTTATCTTGCTCATCCTAGTACAGGCTGACTTTTACTTTTACTAATCCGACACCTGTAGAAGCAGGGAAAGGACCCAGAGTAAAGCATGCCCCATACAATTTCAGTCTGGCATATAATCATATTACAAGTTGAGAATCCCTTATCCAAAAATACATGTGCCTAATTATTTAAAAAGTTTGTATAAATTCCCTTCAGGCTATGTGTACAATGTAGTACTATAATAATTTTTTGAGTTGATTTTTTTTTTCAACAAAAAACTGTTTGTATCATTGAAAGCTCTGTTATTGTGTTTTTCTTTAAAGACAAAAGATGTTAATTAGTTCGGACAACTGTATGAGTTGTTTTTCTAAAACTAAAACCTCGGTATTCAGGTTTAATTGCAGTGTTGGCACCTTGAAATAAATAAGTTAGTTTTGTGTTGCAGTTTGGGCACTTGGGCTCAAAAAGGTTCGCCATCACTGATCTATAGGCTTGTCTGTAGTCAGAACAAATTCTGCATTCATTCCACACAAAGCAGCTTTCAAAGAATATTCCCATGCTCTGTAATTGGTCTTTGTGAGGTTTGGCATGAAAAATCTATCTGCTGCAGCCATGTTTAGCACTT
Organism: Shinisaurus crocodilurus; assembly: GCA_021292165.1. NCBI lineage: Eukaryota > Metazoa > Chordata > Lepidosauria > Squamata > Shinisauridae > Shinisaurus > Shinisaurus crocodilurus. The sequence goes on along the minus strand of JAHFWL010000355.1, from coordinate 133,002 downwards.
ATAGGGTTAAAACTTTTCCTTGCTTGCAGGGAGAAAGAAGATTGATTGGCAGGGGATTAAGTCCAAAGCCAGAGAATAGCAGCTCTTCTGTTTTGCAAATGGCTCTCTCCGTTCAGTAGCCAGGGGCTTGCTTTTCCAGCCCAAAAATTACTCTTAACAATCTGGATAGCCTAATAATGTGGTTCTCAACAAAAATGCAGTTTTCCAGCCCAAAAATTACTCTTAACAATCTGGATAGCCTAATAATGTGGTTCTCAACAAAAATGCAGTTTTCCAGCCCAAAAATTACTCTTAACAATCTGGATAGCCTAATAATGTGGTTCTCAACAAAAATGCAGTTTTCCAGCCCAAAAATTACTCTTAACAATCTGGATAGCCTAATAATGTGGGGGGGGGGCATTCAAAAGCAAAAACAGTAAATAAAGCCCGAAAAATATCAGTTCAACTTACTGCCTAAAAACACTCATGCACATTAATAATGGTTAAATTATTAATTGTTCTGGGTATGGGTTCTGGGCCCATAACCCACTGGAAGATATGGGACAGAGTCGGTCCTATACTGGTTAGGCTGAAGCAGAGTTTTCCCCCTTATGCACAGCCTGGTTACTGAAATTGGTTATCACCATGTGAGTTGTTAAAACCCTGCTAAAAGGCTCTTAAAAGGAAACAGATTGTCCAAACAAGGTTTAAAACTAATAGACATTTATTAGTTTTACTTGCAATCCGTTTATTCATATGCATGTGTCCATCATGTTGGAGAGGTGGAGAGAGAGAGAGAGAGAGAGAGAGCACTCTGGGGATTGTTCAATTAACCCTTTCCTCCCACTGTAACTAGTGGTTACATTACCTCGTTGATTTAAGCAGGCAATATTACAGTTTCCATCAAGAATGCCCCATTCAGTGAACACATCGGCCACTGTCAACAACCATTAAGGGTGGGACCCCTTACCCAATATCTCTGCATCGCACTCTGTGGCACCCTAGAACCCCCCATAGTCAAACTTCTAACACTTCTGTCATCCAGACAGAGAATCCTGCCCTGCCCACATGATTCACCCAACCAAAAGTGAGGGCTGAGCACACACTTCCCAAGAATCCCACCCACATCCTCAGGCTGAACAAACAATATTTTAAATATTTCATACTGAATTGGCATCCAATGATATTTGATTTGAATATTTGTCCATATTGATAGTTAACACTCAAAGATATTTAGCACTGATGGAACTCTGACAATATTTATGAGTCAACTGCAGATGGTGTTTGATATCTGACACCTCACAGAAACCAAACAATCAAGAAAGTGCCTGAAAGTCAAATTTGAAAAACAGTTTTTGAGCTAAAAATAATATAATTTTTAAAAACATATTAATTTTTACTCGGCACTGGTTAGGCCTCATCTTGAGTAATGCGTTCAGTTCTGGGCACCACACTTTAAGAAGGACGTAGACAAACTGGAGAGGGTTCAGAGGAGGGCAACAAGGATGATAAAGGGACTGGAAACAAGGCCCTATGAGGAGAGACTGAAAGAACTGGGCATGTTTAGCCTTCAGAAGAGGAGACTGAGGGGAGATATGATAGCACTCTTCCAGTACTTGAAGGGTTGTCACACAGAGGAGGGCCAGGATCTCTTCTCGATCATCCCAGTTTGCAGGACACGGAATAATGGGTTCAAGTTACAGGAACCCAGATTCCACCTAAACATCAGGAAAAATTTCCTGACTGTCAGAGCAATAAGACAATGGAATCAACTACCTAGGGAAGTGGTGGGCTCTCCCACTCTGGACGCATTCAAGGTGCAGCTGGACAGCCATCTGTCAGGGATGCTTTGACCTGGATTCCTGCATTGAGCAGGGGGTTGGGCTCTATGGCCTTGTAGGCCCCTTCCAACTCTACTTTTCTATGATTCTATGAACTTTTTCAACATACATAACAAAATAGTCAGTAGAGAGCGATCAACCATGTACATAAAAGCTACATTGACTGGGTTTGCACAAAAAGACAACCCATTGTGGGTTGCTACCCACGATGGCTTGTCATGTCATGCAAACCACGACCTATTCCCTCAGACAGAATGGCTTGTTCATGAGCAACCCCAACAACCCAGGGGTTGTTTTACCCATGATGGGTTGTCAAGTCATCCAAACCTGGGTTGTCATGTCATCATCCGAACCATGTCATCTGAACCTGGGGAGCCTTGGGTGGGCAATGAGTAGGGAGGTGTCTGCTGGCAAAGTCCAACAGGTATGCACCCTGGGCATTGCCCCACAGAGGCTGCAGGTAAGTTTATTTTTCCCTTTGGTTACATCTGACAGCTGTCAAAAGGCAAGCTGTCAAATGTAACCAAAGATCTTAGCTCGCAAAAAGCTCCATTTTTAAAGTGGGATTTACAAAGGGTTAATAGGATTTTTTTGGCAGGGCACTATACTGGTATATAGACTATATAGGTCTGTATAGGTCCCTGCCCCCCCCCCAATTTTTTTTAACCCTTTATACATCCCACTTCAAAAATGGATCTGGCTTGACAGCTGGCTTTTGCAATCTCCAAGGGGGGGGGGAGTTTAAAGGGAAAACTTTAAGGGAAATGGATCGCGAATGTGGCAGGAAGGGGGAGACAACTCAGTCCTCCAGTGGTTTCCCCTGGGATACCCGCAGGAGGACCAAGGGGGGAGGAGGGGGTGGGCCCAACAACCCACAGTGAGCCCAATCGTCTGTCAGGCTCACCGTGGGTTGTTCGCATGACAACCAACCCACCGTGGCTTATTGCCTCCAATTACCTGGGGAGGCACACTGGCGGCTGGGGAAACCTCTATTCTCTGCTTTGTAATTTCCCTTACCTTCTTAAAGGAGCTGTTTAATTTGGAATGCTTCATAGTACCTCTGCACATTGTGTATCGCCAGTCCACCTTCTTTGCTCCATTTATAAAGAACATTTTTACTCAATCTAGGATTTTTCTTTTCATGTATGAATTTCAGGAATAAAGATTGTCATTTATTCAATTCAGAGTCTGCCAGCATTATCAGCAGGATTTGAAATACAGTAATACCTTGGATTACAAGTAACTGGTTTGAGAACGTTTTGCAAGACAAGCAAAATTTTTAATATTTATTTAATTTTTTTTTACTTGATATACAAGCGTCGTCTTGCAATACAAGTACAGTCATGCCTTGGATTGAGAGCATAATTCATTCCGGAAAGGTGCTTGTAATCCAAAACACTCTTATATCAAAACGAAATCCCCCCCAAAAAATGTGTACAGAGATTTTTAATTTAAGACGTACTACAGTACTTGTATTGCAAGACGACGCTTGTATATCAAGTAAAAAAAATTAAATAAATATTAAAAATTTTGCTTGTCTTGCAAAACGCTCTCAAACCAAGTTACTTGCAATCCAAGGTATTACTGTACTGTAGTACGTCTTAAATTAAAAATCTCTGTACACATTTTTTGGGGGGATTTCGTTTTGATATAAGAGTGTTTTGGATTACAAGCACCTTTCCGGAACGAATTATGCTCTCAATCCAAGGCATGACTGTAAGAGGAGTACCTTGGGCAGCAAAAGCTTCTTGACCACCACAATTTTTGACAATTTCAAAGTGGACCATCCTTGATCTTACATTTAATAAACTTTGTTATTGGTGTATAATTTTATTATCTGTTTCAGTTTAGCCAGCACTCCCCCCCCCAAGATACTTTGATACTGAGTCACAGGTAGGTATCTTGTTCATTCACGCAGTCCTAATTGTGCTTCCTTATCTATATTTATACATAATAATGTTAGATTCAGCCTTGTTTACTTGCATTCCAGCAGCCTTGCCATGTTCTGGAATTATTTGCAGTGCAGAATGCAGGCTCTGAAATGGATTTGACAATGTAAGGGTGATCATCCACATATAAATTAATTTTATTAAGCTGAGAACTGATTGTTATGCCTGTGACATCCAAGGAGAGTCTCAGTGGGTTAGCTAAAGGTTCGATTGAGAAAACAAACTAAAGCAGGGACAAGGGGCAGCCGCCTTGCTTGATTCCTCTGTTTATCCTGATCTCATTCAAATCTATCCCATTTGTTCTTATAATTGCCCTGTTGTTTTGGTAAATTTGTGACAGGCAATTTAAGAATTTATTACCACCCATACCCAGATGCTTCCAAGATATATCACCACTTCAATGTGTCAAATGCCTTGCTTGGAGGCATCTAACTTCTTATTATATAAGAAGAGCTTCCATTTCGTCACAGTGTTGAGATCCAAGCTCTACACAAAGAGCTTTTCTTTTCCAGCTTTTCTGCTACATATTCTCTAGGTGGAGCTGCACTATAGTGGAATAGCTCAAATACACAGGGATTTGTGTACAGCACCATTTTCTCTTTCTAAAACAATACCCCATTTTCCCCATTCTAAAAAAAAAATGGGAAAGAGCTCTAAAAAAAACAGATGCGAAACTGGAGGATCATCATGACGCTGTCTAAAGAGCCTGGAAACAACTGTGAGCAAGGAATCACAAGCGCACAATAAATGCCTCGTGTAGAAAGGCTCCACATCTCTTTGTGCTTGGAACAGTAGTGTTGGATGAATCCAAATTGCTCTACTTTCATATATTGGGAAGCCAATCATTCAATCTGTTTGTTAATATGCCAGTAAAAAAAATTGCACCCTGATTGACTAGGGTGATTGGGCAATATGAGGAGCTCTTCAGGATTTTCCGCAGTTTTGGGGATGACAACAATATGTCATCTGTGGGGCAGGATTTATACATTATATCGTTGAACAGGGTAGTCATTTGTGGAACCAATTGTGCTGCAAACGCTTTATAAAAGGAGCCAGTAAATCCATCAGCCCTGGGGCCTTGTGGCTCTTAATTTTCTGTATGGCTATTTTCACCTCCTCCTCTGTGATCGCTTTATTCAAAAATCCATGGTGTTACAGGGAGAATTTAGCCTTTTCTATATTTGTCTGATTTGACAGATGTCACCCTGTGAAGAATAGAGCTCTGAAAAAAGTGTCAAACTATGTGTTAATTTTCTGATGATCATAAATTCTTTCCCTGCTCTTGTTCTTCATAACAGATGAAGAACAAGAGCAGGGAAGAACTTGCCTTTTAGTGCATTTTATTTTGGTCTCTTAAACAAAAGCCTTGAATGCTTTCCTCTAAACTCATAATGTTTCTGGCTTACATAATATATTCTCATTTGTTATCCTGCCAATTTTACTCAGTCCTCTTTTGGTATAATAATAATAATAATAATAATAATAATAATAATAATAATAATTATTTATTTATTTATTTATTTTTTATTTATTATATTTATACCCCGCCTTTTTTCCCACAGGGAACCCAAGGCGGCTTACATAATCCTCCTCCTCCTCTCCATTTATTCTCACAACAACACTGTAATAATAATAATGTCTTATTACCTGTATGCTTATACATACAGCATACAGGTAATAAGATTTTTTTTAATTAGAACTCTTCAATTGTTTAATTTCTGATTATAGCTGCCGTTTCCCTGTGAATGCTGGTGTGTGTGTGTGTTTTATATACGGTATATAACTCATTTCTTTTTTACATTGTCCCCAGGTGACCACTTTATAGATGTGCGATGATAAGCCTAGAGTGGCATTGTCTTTAAAATAATTTTCCAGTTCATTTTTTAACTGTTCCCTTGGCTCTTGCTTTTGCAGGAGGAGCGGATTTAATGCCCATACAGTAATACCTTGGACTGCAAGCATAATTCGTTCCGGAACCATGCTTGTAATCCAAAACACTGTTATATCAAAGCAAGTCTCTGGCGGGCGTGAGCGGGGCCGATTTCGGCCCGCTACACCCGCTCGAGGTGAGCAGTTACATCCCTATAAGATGTCGCTTGTTTATCAAGTCAAAGTTTATTTTAAAAAATTGCTTGTCTTGCAAAATGCTCTCAGACCAAGTTACTTGCAATCCAAGGTATTACTGTACATGAGTCATATAATTTGGTTTTCCAGTTCTGAGATGGGTGCATGACAGTGATTTGCCTCCCAGAACTGTCCATACTTGATATTCAAGCCCACTGGGCAAGAGCAGTTTGCTCTTTTTGTGCAGGATAATTAGCAAAGGGGATGGAACTGCTTGTCTGTTAGAGTTCAGAAACCTGCCGGTGATACTGTCCATATTTGATATTAAAATTAGTCTATTCTTGAATAGCATTGATGTCTGGCATCGATTAAATGCTTAAAATTGACTTTTTCTTAAGGGTTGGAAAACATAAAAACAGGCTTATTGAAAGGGCAGAGAGATACCTTATGTTTTTCCCCTTGTGCGACTGATGAGACTGCGGCTTAACGGGCAGCGGTAATGAATGGCTGAGGTTATTTTGTTAATCTTGGTGTGATATAAAATTTTGATTGGTTCATTGATTGTTGAATCATATTTTATGAACTGGCCTTTTTCTTTGTTGTATTTTGATGTTGAGATATATTCTGCTGTTTCATTTTGTAAGCTGATTTTGAAACATTTGTAAATGAAACACACACACACACAGGGCAGACTCAGCCGGCCCTCTGCAGGGGTGGGGCCCGGGGGGCTGGACATGGCTCCTCCTGTCCTGGGGGGGGCGAGGAGGACCCTTGTGGTGGGGAGGGGCCTGGCACTGTGCCACACACACTCTGCAGAGGCGCTCGGGGGGGGGGAGAGGGTTGCCCCTGCTCTTGTGGAAGGTGTTTTGGTTGTGGATTCTATGCACCAGGGGCCTGGTGGTGGTGACCCAAGCTTTATTGTGCACGTCTCCAGGCCTGCGGGGCTTGCACAGGCTCCTCCCCCTTTGGCCTCTCAACGAGAGGTCAGCATCCAGTCCCTCTGCAGGAATGCCCTCGTAAGGTGGCTCGCGCTGGCTCGGCTCGTCTGAGCGTGGAAAGCTAAGCAGGGCCAGGCCTGGTCGTTACTTGGATGGGAGACCCCTCCTCTCGTTGCCTGCATTGAGCAGGGGGTTGGACTCGATGGCCTTGTGGGCCCCTTCCAGCTCTATGATCTATGAATGAGCTGCCGCCTCTAGTAACAGAAGGGGCCGACCGACCGTTGGAGCCCTCCCCTGGCGAGCCGCTTCCAGAGCCCCAGCTGTGCCGTTTGGGAGTGTCTGGGGGCAGGGGGCATTCTCCCTGGGCTGAGCTGGGCTGAGGACGGACAGGGGGAAAGGGGGGACGGTGCTGACGACGCTGGCACTGATTCACACCTGCGTGGTCAGCTCTAGACGGCGGCAACATCAAGGCACGGCTGATTAAAATTCTTTTGTTCAGGAAATGTATGGAATGCCCATCAGCAAGAGCTCCCAGGGCAGCAGACGGCCAGAAAAAGGGATGAGCGAGTAAGAATGGCGTCACTACGGCACGTAGCGCAGGCACAGCAGCATCCCTCCTCCGATCGATCATAAAGCCACAATGGACCAGCGCTCATCCCGTGGGGATGGCCAGGCAAATGAAAAGGTGACTTTGCCTTGGTCCCAAAAAGGCATCTGAGCGGGACGCTAGGGATCTGTCTAACTTTCTGGGGGTTTTGCGTTCACAGACTGCTCACACAAGCATCACCTTCTCCCGCACTCTTGTTTGCAAGTGTAGTGAATAAGTGTTGTTCGTTTTTGTTCGTTATTGTTCGTGAACCGCTCACTCGGGAGAAATTTTAAGGAATATGACATAAATATAATATTCAGGAGGTGCCTTTTTAGTTGATCAAATGTGATTCCTCATCAATTTGAAATTACGTCACACTCAGTAAAGGACTGCAAAGTAAAGGCATCTCTCTCTGAGCCCTTCTTGGCTGGAACCCGGGTTTATGATCGTCGAATCTCGTTCACAAACCTTGAGATGAACAACAGGACAAGGGAGAACTATCGCAAATGATTGTGAACAGATGAACAAAGCATATTCTCGCTTGCTGAACAGCACTTTCGAAATTCTCATACAACCCTAGCTGCCAGGCCCTGGCGCCAGGCACACTCCCATGGGGAGGGCATTCCACACGCACAGCGCCGGCCACCATCTGCCGAACATCATGCAGCGGTGCTGCTCGGCCATCGGGGACCTTAGAGGTAACAACCATGCCTTTGAGCTGGGCCTGGGAAGTGACCGGCAATCCATGCAGCTGCATCAGACCTGCTGAGAGATGCCAGTCTCTAAAGCCAGTCCCAGTTAGCAGCCTCTCCGACCACCAGCACTCCCATGTCCCTGTGAAACACAGGGCGGCTGCATCCACCGGGCCATCGCACACGAGCCTCAAATGGACTGTAGCCCTGGGTAGTCGCGACTGGGCTCCGTGCTGGTGTAGAGGGAAGCAACCCTGCGTCGTGGGGAGTCCCGCTCTTCCTCCCCCCCCCCCCAGCCACCACACCTGGGTGCTGAGTGAGCCTTTGTGTCTCTCAGTCTGCAGGGCTCCCAACACAACCTGTGCCAAAATGTCTCTCCTCCTTGGTGTGTGTGCATTTGTGGCACTAGAAGAGCACCTGCCCTGTGCCAGGATCAACAACGAGACCTGCCTCCGGTCGGCAAGGCCCTGGGCACCTTGCCAGAGCTCTGCCAGAGCACCGGGCCCCCCAGGCCCCTTCCAGGAGGGCGAGTGCAGGCTCAAGCCGGGAATGGGGCTTCGAGGGCCATGACCAGCTAGTGCTGCCCAAGGGCCAGGACCTGCGGTGCTTCTGCCCTCTCACGCATCTCGGCCTGTTGCAGAAACAAACCCCATTCTGTGCAGGGGGGTGGGAGAGAAACGTATTTCACAATCCCCACCCTCGGCAACAGCGGCACCTTTGCAGAGTGCCAGCAAACTGGACAGGGTGGTTTTTCTGGGGTGTGGTGCTGAGAAGCCGGCAGTAGTCTGGAGCTGTTCAGGTTCAGCCAAGAGTGCGCGTGAGAGAGCAGCATCTCCAAGGGAGGGGCTGTGCCCCAAACATGAGGAGCACATACCTACATGTGAGGGCTGGACATACTGTATTCTGGGCCCCTCATAATGTACTGGGGGATTTGAGAATTCAAGCCCACTGGGCAAGAGCAGTTTGCTCTTTTTGTGCAGGATAATTAGCAAAGGGGATGGAACTGCTTGTCTGTTAGAGTTCAGAAACCTGCCGGTGGCCATTTCCCTGGTGGGCATTTCCCATTTAAGCCTTCTTTCTATTTGTGCCATATTCAAAATAGTCACGATGGATTCTCCGCCATTTTCTTGCACGTGGTCAAGGAAGAGGGACTCCAGGACTCCACTAATCAGTTCCCAAGACTTTTCTCTGCACCAAAAGCTGCTCCCCAACTCAGCAAGCACGTTTCTAACCTCAGGCTTATCTGGCCATCGAGCGGCACAGTTGGTAACCATGGTGAAGGGTGACCTGTCCTGTCACCCCACCACCACCACCACCACGATTCTTCTTGTGGCCAATGCGGATTGAACTCCTGCAAAGCAGTGTGTCTCAGGAATATTTCTGTGGCTTGACCTTTTGTGCAGTGCATCTCCTTGCACTGTGTGGGCACCTGCGCACATCCGCCTGCCCCCCTGTGTTCAGCAGAAGTTAAATCTGTGCTCACAGTCCTCCCTTTGGGAGGGGATGGTTTGGCTAAAATGTGGGGAATCTGGGTGGGGCTTGTGGATTATATTAGGCGCCCCTTTACCTCCATCTCTCCTCATTCAGACACTGGAACAAATATTGCAGGATAAGCAACCTACAGGCTGCAAAGAAAGCAAATGCAATTTTGGGCTGTATTAATAGAAGTATAGCTTCCAAATCGCGGGAAGTGATAATTCCCCTTTACTCGGCACTGGTTAGGCCTCATCTTGAGTACTGCGTCCAGTTCTGGGCACCTCACTTTAAGAAGGACATAGACAAACTGGAGAGGGTTCAGAGGAGGGCAACAAGGATGATAAAGGGACTGGAAACAAGGCCCTATGAGGAGAGACTGAAAGAACTGGGCATGTTTAGCCTTCAGAAGAGGAGACTGAGGGGAGATATGATCGCACTCTTCCAGTATTTGAAGGGATGTCACACAGAGGAGGGCAAAGATCTCTTCTCGTTCATCCCCGTTTGCAGGACACGGAATAATGGGCTCAAGTTACAGGAACCTAGATTCCACCTAAACATCAGGAAAAATTTCCTGACTGTCAGAGCAATAAGACAATGGAATCAACTACCTAGGGAGGAGGTGGTGGGCTCTCCCATTCTGGAGGCATTCAAGGTGCAGCTGGACAGCCATCTGTCAGGGATGCTTTGACCTGGATTCCTGCATTGAGCAGGGGGTTGGACTCGATGGCCTTGTAGGCCTGAAGGAAACGAAATAGTTAAAATAAAATCTTACAAGAGATTCTAGCCAAGCATGTAGACAGATTGCCAGGGTAATGACTGTGGCAATGACTGACAATGGCCGACAATGGCTATGTTGATTCAAAAGGGTTGAGGTGTTTTGCTGTCTCACCCTGCCTACGTGACCAAGATCAGATAATACCTACCAGCTGCTTGATTATAAGATCATCCTCCTGTCTCCTTGTAAGGTAATCCCCCTCCCTAAAGCAAGCTCCCCTTTGTCTTGGCCCCTTCCAACTCAACTTTTCTATATTCTTGATAGGCCCCTTACAACTCGACTTTCCTATGATTCAGGAGGCAACACACTCGCACAACCTAGCAAGGGTGCACGTTTTAGTTTTGGTTGATGCCGAAGAAGTTTGTTTTGGTGGAATATTGGGTGTGGGTGTGTTAGTGCAAAGCCAAAACTGCTCTTGCTGCACCTGGCCAAGCAGCTGGAGTGCTGGTCCCCTACTTGCCACAGGCAGGAGCCCTGCAGTTTGCTTCACTGGTCCACTGGTCCAATGCTTACAGCCATCCTGACTATGTCCCAAAGTCCGTATTATTATTATTATTATTATTATTATTATTATTATTATTATTATTATTATTATTATTATCATCATCATCATCATCAATAACAATAATTTCATTTCTATATCGCCCAATAGCCGAAGCTCTCTAGGCGGTTTACAACAATTAAAAAATACAATATAGAATACACAATAAAACATTATAAAAAATTTAAAAACCAAATTTAAAATAACACAAATAGCTAAAAACAAGTGTGACCAGTAGAAAAGTTAAAAATAACCCACCTCCCACCATGCACTATTTAGAATGGTCAAAAGCCTCAATATAGAGGGCAGTCTTAACCTGGCGCCGAAAAGATAACAGAATTGCCGCCAGGCGGGCCTAAGGGGGGAGCTTCTGTTCCAGAGTTGGGGGGCTACCACAGAAAAGGCCCTCTGGACCAAGTGGTGCAGTATCTTCTCTGGTGCTTAGAATCATAGAATCATAGAAAAGTAGAGTTGGAAGGGGCCTACAAGGCGATCGAGTCCAACCCCCTGCTCAGTGCAGGAATCCAGGTCATGTACTAGTAGTTCACCTTCAGATGTCCTGTTTTGCTATCCAGCCGTCTTGTTTCGGTTGGGCCAACACTCCCCCCCCCCACAAGCAACTGTTTACAAAACACACCCCTGGGGGTGGGGGGTGGACAGAGTTATCCTCAAAACCAGTTAGTGTTACAAAAATGCCGAAGGCAGAAAAAGCTAGTTCAGACTGTTTCTCTTAGAAACACTCTCTCAAGGTCAAAGTCTTCCATGTCCTCAACTTCTGCACGTACAGCATTATGCACAAGACCAAATATCTGTTGTAATATTTGCATTCTTAAGAATCTGCTTTCATTGTTTAAAGCCAAATGTGTAGCCATTGTGGTTTGAAGGTAGATTTGAAAGCAAGCAGGTGGATGGGGGCTACAAATGCATCCATGTAGCAGGAGACAGGGTGGCCTCAGCAAAAAGCCCTACTCCGCGCTCCTTCACGTCCAGACAACAACAAAGCCCAAAAGCCACAGCTGGCAGTATAGATTCCCCCCCACCCCTTCTTTCAGTAGCGTGGCTGTCTTTGGCCAATCAGGATGAACTTCATCTGGGCTAGGCAGGGTGGCTCCTGATTATGACTAGAGTGCTTGGCTGCATTTGCATGCGAATAGATTCATAGATTTCATAGATCATCAAGTTGGAAGGGGCCTACAAGGCCATCGAGTCCAACCCGCTTTTCAATGCAGGCAACTAGAGAAGGGGTCTCCCATCCAAGTAATAACCAGGCCTGACCCTGCTTAGCTTTCCACGCTCGGACAAGCAGAGCCAGCGTGAGCCACAGGCATACTTGGGCACAGGGACATCAAAGGGAAACTATGCACATTTGGCAAGAGACTCTGATGCCTAAGTACATTTGCATCATGAGCCTCTAGCTGGGATTACACTTGTTTACCCGTGTGTGTGTGTGTGTGTGTGTGTGGTGGTGGTTTTGCTTTTGCTGATGCTTTTCTTCACATGAAGACCAGTATGGAAGGAGATGTAAAGACCTGGTCTGCACATAATGCGAATCCATGGTTTATTTGGCTTGTTGTTGTGTTGTGAACTGTGGGTTGTTTAAACCATGGGTGGTGGTTGTGTGCAAACCCAGAACCATGAGTTGTTTTGCCAGGCTATAGAGGCGGCAGGCAAGAGTGGTAAAAAAAACAACACCCAGCTGCTCTGCATGCCAGTACTACAGCATCGCAAAGGCATTTGGGATAAGTTTTCAATTAGCAATAATCGCGCCTCGGATTAACCTCATTGGCTACGATACTGCCACTGCGCAAAGCAGCATAAATGGACCCTAGATGGACACAGTATTGAACAATGTCGTTCATTCAAGTATTTAGGATTGAATTTTTCTGAAAATACCCTATGGCATACCCACTTCCAGGCAATTACGTCCTCAGCTGCCCGTTTACTAGGACCTATAAAGAGACTGCACTATACTGACGGCCATTGCTTAGTAGAACCAACTTTAAAGATCTTTGCAGCCAAGATTGTGTCCCATCTCTTATATGGTGCACCAATCTGGGGCAGTTACTGTAGAGATGAACTTGAGATAATACAAAACAAGTTCCTGCGCATGCTCTTGGCAGTGCCACACAGTACACCTGGTGCACTATTAAGGACTGAACTAGGTCTCCCTTCCCTGAATGCACGTATACACAAATCCATAATATTATACTGGAAAAAATTAACATCATTGCCAGAAAACCATTTAGCAAAACTATGCTTTTTGGAGTTGCAGAATAGAGAAGGCTGGGCAAACTGTTGCAGATGCTTGATGCTGAGTTACTCGATTCCCTTAGCAACAACAATGCAGGATGTGTCCGATTATAAGATCCGAGATATTGTGTTTGGCGAAGATGCCAAAAGAGATCTTGAATATACAAAAAACTGCAAATCTGCCGCTTGGTACGCCAAGATTAAAACAGATCACAAAAGGGCAAGCTATCTGCAAGAGCTAACCTTCTTCCCTGTTAGGCATGCTTTTACCCAGCTCAGATTTGAAACAATGCCCACTGAGTATTTGGCTGGAAGATTTCTCTAACAGACCTGCACAAGAGCAGTTTTTGCATATGTGAAACAGGGCACATTGAAGATCTGGTACATTATATTCTATATTGTCCACTATATAATTCACCCAGGGCCAGATTTATTCTTCCTTTTCAGACTACTTTAGAAGGTCAATCAGACGATTTTAAAATTAGATGGTTGTTGGCTGATGTGGACAAATTTATTAGCTACAGGATAGCTTTATTTGCGTTAGCTGCAAGGAAAATAAGGGCAGCCTTTATAAACCAAACTACTGCCAAACCATAAGGGGGCCATACAGAAAGAATGTTTCTAAACCTTGATTATTTTATAGCATTTTGTTTCATTATATTTAATGTTCAACCTGTTTTTATTTTATTTTATACTTCATGTATATATGTATTGTGATGTATTGTGATGGCCATTGGCTATAAACAATAAAATTCTGAGACTGTATTAGGATACAGGGAAGGAGCGGGCGAAGGAGCGGCAAAACAAACAATCTAGGGATTGAGAAAGCAAACCACAGTTTATTTGACTGGGTGGGTTCACACGACACGACACCCCACACTGTGGCACAAGCCAGGCCCTGTGGGTTGTTTGCCCCAGGCAATGTGCACGACAGACGATCAGGCACCTCATGGGCCTTTGCCCACCGTCTCCCGCTCCTCCCCACTCGGTCCTGCCACGGGTATCCCAGGGGACACTGCGGGAGGAATGAGTGCCAGTGAGTCCAAAAGGGCTCGCAGCAGCGGCGGCGGCAGGAGGCCGGGGAAGCAGGAATCGCTTCAGCCTGCTAGCCAGCCAGCTGAAGCGACCTGGCTGCCCACCGCCTCTCTGGGCTCGGCATGGGGCCGGGGGCGGGGCCGGGGGCGGTGGGGCGGAGATCGCTGCAGCCAGCTCTCAGCCTTGGGTTTGGTCCCTTCCGATCTTAATCTGGGTCCGTGGGAGCCTGGTCTCAATTTCAAATCTCTGCTTGAGATAGGTAGCTGTAATTCTCCTTTTCATTTCCTCCATCCTTTTCTTTAATCTTTGGCGTTGTTCTGCTATATAGCTGGAAGTTTTAGGAATTGTACTTTAGTAGACAGGACTCGTGAGAGTTTAGGTGGAGCTAAGTAACAATTCAAACTGCTGCCTAATTTTGCCTACCATAACTTTTGTATGTCATAGCTATTCCATTTGATACTTTAATACAATTTTAATATTGGTTTCCTAGTAGGCTTCAACAAGAATTAAATTGTAGTTTACTTTGCATGTTGTAACCTTTGCATGTAACAGTCACCTTGCCTTGTGGTTTTACAATTGTATTTTCTCTGTAATCATTATACGTTTCACATTTCATTTCTGCGTGTAATGTTCTTTTGTATTTACTGTTCTCTATAAATCTTGTACATTCATTATCTCTTGATATGTGCCTTGTGCCTATCCGCTCCCTGGTTCGTCTTCCAAGCAGGTGGTTCCTGGCTGCCTTACCAGCTTGCCCTCGGGTCTGGTGGTGCTGTTGCTGAACGCCAGTTTGGCCCAAAACAAAAGCTCCCTCACCCATGTTTTAACTGCACCTGGTGTGTACCACTGAGACCTGGGTGGGGGAACTGGGGGCGGCTAGTCCCTCCCAGCTGTGTCCTCCTGGGTGATTGGTGCAGCACCAACATCGATCCAGGGTGGCTCAGGACTTCATGGCTGCCATGACAACCACGGGGCCGTCTCAACATGTCATCGGCCCAACACAGGGAAGAAAACACATGTTTGATTTGGTTTTTTTGACTGGGCAGGAGGGTGGAAACTTCAGCTGGTCCAAAATAGGGCAAGATTGTTAATGGGGACTGGCCAATGTGATCATATTATGCCAGTACTTTTTCCATCTGCACTGGCTGCCAGCCTATTTCTGGACCCGATTCAAGATACTGGTATTGAAACTCGGCTTGGAAACTCGGAAGGATCATCTTCTCCCATATACACCTGCCCAGAGCCTAAGATAGCATTCACAGGTCCTTCTCCTGGAGCCCCTGTCTGAAGTGAGGTGGGTGGCCACTAAGAAGAGGGCCTTTTCTGCTGTGGCACCTCCAGGAGTGGAATGAACTCTCCAGAGAGGCTCGCTTGGCTCCCATGTTGTGGGGTTTTTAGCACCATGTGAAGAGCTTTTAATTTGGCCAGGCATTTTAGTCTCTCATTTTCTGTTGTTTTTAAATCTGTTACTCAATCAATCAACTTATTAATTCAGCCAACAGACCCCCACAACACAAACTTCTCAATAAAAATAATAATGAAATAAAAGTAAAATAAAATAATTCAAAATCTGTTACTGTATTTTAAATCTTTACACTGCTGCTGGTTTTTGTTTTTGTTTTGTTTTTATACTGTAGTTTTAAACTTTTAAACATTTATATTATGTTTTGCCATGTTGTATTTTATGGTTTTAACTGTTTAACACCAAGAAAAAGCTTCAGCTACTGGGTAGTATAGAAATGTAATTTTTTTTAAAAAAATTAAATTCCTGTGTAGCATGTTTCATCTTTCTTAAGTTGAAAGACATTCACTGCTTCTATGCTTGGAACTTTAAATACATCTTTCAAATGTATTGGACTTTTGAATAAGCTCAGGTCAACTCCGGTTATACTCTCTCGCCCACTGGAGTAAAGTAAGAACCTCAAAGTAAGGCCAAAACAAGGGATCAAAGGGAATCTGGGATGCTATTTTGCCATTGGTGCATAGAAAGGACCTTGTTCGAAATGGCATAAGGGCTCTAGGGTGCCACAGAGAGCGATGCGGAGATACTGGGCTGAGCCGATGTGTTCACTGAATGGGGCAATTCTTGATGGAAACTGTAATATTGCCTGCTTAAATCAACGACGGTAATGTAACCACTAGTTACAGTGGGAGGAAAGGGTTAATTGAACAATCCCCAGGGGGCATGTTTTGTATCCCCTCCTCCCTACTTCCGGCCTCTCTCTCTCTCTCTCTCTCTCTGGGCTGGTTGTGGGGGAGGCACCATGGGGCCGCCCGCGGGGTCCGGCGGGGCGCTGCAGACCTCCCGGCGCTAGGGGGTGGTGGCCCGGGATGCCCAGAGGGGCCGTTTGCCCCCTACAGGCCGGAGCGGCCGCAGCTCCGGCCCCTCTGGGGCCTGGGCTGCTGCCTCTGTGCGGCCCCCGTGGGACGGCCGCCTGCTGTTTGCATGGCAGGGTGGCCACACGCGGTAGGGGCTTACCCCTCTGCCGCCCATGGTCACTTTGCATGCTCTGCGCGCGCACCCGTCCCGCAGGGGCGCCCCCGGCCAGCGTTTGCACGACACAGGAACCACGGGGTTTCCATGTCGTACAACCCCCCCCTCTCGCTCTCCAACCTGATGGACACATGGTCTGAGCTGGCTTCCAGCCAGTGACCTCCAATGAAGCGGACTCTGAACACCCAAGACTCCAATCTGCCTATGTGCATCCTGCATATATGAATAAATGGACTGTAAGCAAAACTAATAAATGTCTTTATTAGTTTTAAACCTTGTATGGACAACCCATTCCTTTTAAGAGCCTTTTAGCAAGAGTTTAGCAACCCACGTGGTGATAACCAGTTTCAATAACCAGGCTGCGCATAAGGGGGAACACTCTGCTTCGTCCTAACCAGTATAGGACCGACTCCTTTCCATATCCTCCAAAAATTCTTCCCATCAGGGCTCTGGATTGGCCAATTCATGACGGAGCTTGGGTAGTTTGGTCAGAATAGTGACTTTGGTTAGGATAGTGACTCAGTCAGGGAGACATTTGTATGCCAGTGAGGGCTGCTTCTGGCACTTTTGTTGAGTTGGAGATCACTGAGGGTAAATAATGGCTCTTCTGCCCTGGTTGACCTTAAATCCTTGCTTAGCCAGCCAGCTAAAACAAAATGGACATTTTAATTAGCAAAGGCACAGCGCAACTAACTGAGCTCCTTGCTGGCTGTGACCAGGTCATCCTGGGACTCATGGTACCGAGGAAGGGGAATGCTGAGTGCAGTCAGACATGCACCCTGGACTTTAAGAAAGCTGGTTGCAGGGTGGAGGGGGTGCGTGATGTCACCATCCAAGATGGCGATCTAATTCAGGGCTCCTCTGTCCCAGCATAAAATTTAGAAGCAAATAAAGAAATAAGGAGTTGCAACTTTGGACATTGAGCAGAATCAGAAGGAGTATGTCCCAGAGCACCCCGGCTCTTGCAACAGGCAGCTGGAGAGCTATTTTGGGTCAAAAACAGGACCACCAAAAAGAGGCTTCAGAGAGGATGAGCAGACGAGGCGGCCTGCCAAAATGAGTGAGGGAAAACAAAGATTCGATGGCGGAGGTGGCGGAGCAGATCAAAGAGCTGAGGAAAGATTGGTCCCTCCCTACTGCCCCGAAAAACTGCTGAGGAAAAAGAGCTGAGGAAAGATTGGTCTCTCCTTACTGGCCCTGAAAAAGAACACATACAAGGAGTGAGACTTGATGGCCTTTCAAAGGCAGCAGGAGGACAAGCAATGAGTCTAGGCCAGTGTTCTCCAACCTTGGGTCCCCAGATGTTTTTGGCCTACAACTCATAGCTGGCTGGGGCATGCTGGGAGTTGTAGGCCAAAAACATCTGGGGACACTGGCCTAGGCCTACACCAACAAAAACTGATCATAAAATTAGTTGAATCAAATGAAGAGCTGGGGCAGAAGCTTGAAGTGTTGGAAAATAGAAGCCACAGGGCCAGTGTTAGCTCTGAGGGGTATTAAAGAGTCAGCTGAGGGCAAGAACAGTATTAAAGTTCTGATAGAATGGCTGTCAGAACACTTCCCAACATCAGACTGACCCAGGCCGACATTACTCGTGCCCACAGGGCTTTATGTGCAACCAACCACCCCCCCCCCCCCCGGCAACCTTACGCAGAGTTTACAAAGGAGGCCCTCGCACAGCCACCATCTTTGCAGCAGCACGGGAGAGGGGACAACTTTTACTTTTGGAAGCCCTGATGCAGTTTTACTAGGATTGCAGCCCGGAAGCCTTACTAAAGCTCATGGATCCACCTGAGACAAGCTAAAACTACAGAACGCTGCAGACATCAAGTCAAGTTAATCTTACAAACACTGCACAGCTGCCACGTGGGAGGAGGCGAGAGAACTGTTGAAATCACTCAGTCTGGATCTGGGGAGGACGGGCGACTGAGTACGGAGGAGGCCTCAGATGGGGACTGCAGAAACTCCAGGAGAAGGAGCAGAGTGGATCGAGTGCGCCAGGAAGACAACCAGGAGAAGCCTGCTCGCTGAGGCCTGGGCGGCACTCTTCTCCTGCCCAGGGATGAGCACCTCGGACTGCCGCAGCTGACTTTCATGGCATGCGTTGACGCACTTGGGAAACCGATAGCAGCAGATACCATGACCGTGGGGCAGCCTTGATGGCGTTGTAGCCTGAGGGAGAATGACTGACATTACTCTGAGTTTATGTGCTTTGTAAATTATTCCTGAAAAATATGTTGGGGAAGGGAGCGGTTACATTTGTCTGTACAAGGGTTCTATAAGAGTTCTTTGTTTATTTTGTTCTAGATTTGCTGAAGTGCTGCAGTTCCTCTTCCCAAGCAGGCACATTGGTGCAAAATGTGGCACAGGGTTGGTCATGGGCTGACGTCTGGGCAATTGGAAGGGGAGAAAGGGCCTGGTTACTGTTCAGGTTGCAAAGTAGACATGTTGACTAGGGGCGGATCTACATTACACTGCATATCAAGTTAGCAGAACGGTACTGCTATATTCATGTTCCACAGTCACTACTCACAGGGACACTCTCCTTAAATGTACTGCAGTCATCCCGCTCTGCCACCCCACACCTAACTCCGTCGCGGTAGAACTGAGCAGTTCCCTTGAAAAAGCCTTTTAAAAATTATTTTAATCGGTCATCTCTGCACAGGTGTGAATGAGCACAGTTGCGATCTTTAACAAAAGAAAGGAAAAAGCTCTTCTGGCCCCTCACTAAAAAGAAGGAGAAGGCGGATGCTGCTGCTGCTGCTGCTGCTGCTGCTGCTGCTGCCGCCACCCTCCCACAGGGTCAGGATGAATCCAGCAGGATCAGCACACCGTGCCCCTCCCCCCCCAATGCAATCCCCCAAAGCAGGTGTTCCTCCTGTTCTGAGTTTCCTGAGCACAAGGCTCCCGTTGAATCAATGTGATACACTTGGGAGTGAGCGCATTGGAGAGAATGTGATTTACTTCTGAAAAGACATGCCGTTTGGCTAATTTACAGCTCCCTGTTCTTTTGGCAAGGGGGTGAAAAAGGGGGGGGGAAGCCTCCCACTCCTGTCCCCTCTCAAACTCCATGGTGGTTACACAACAAGAAATGGCGGACACCTCTCTTCCCCACCAGTTTGGGAGACACACGTTACGCCGCATTTCTCTTGCCCCTTGAAAAACTACTGGCTAACTCCAGTGACGACACTTTCATGGCCACACCTCGGGCAGGGCAGACAACAACAGTGCAACTTTAGCCCACACTAGCTGCATACTGCGGTAGCAAACTGCAATAACTGAAAAAGCCACGATAAACCTAGTCCGGGAAATTCCAGAAGAAACAAGGAACAATTACGCAGGACTAGCGTGACCACCACTGAAAGGTCCCTGCCTGAAAGCTGTGTGTGGCATGTGGGCCCGCAAGTCACAGCAAGTCACACCTGCAGCGATACAGTACTGCAATAAACCTTAGGTGTGGATCCAGCCTGAGTTCGCGTGACATGACAACCCACCATGGTTGTCGTGTCGTGCGAACCTGGGATGGGTTAGTCAGGGTGGCTTATTTTTGGCTTACAAGCCACCCTGACAAGCCATGGTTTGCAGTAGGGTTTGTTTGGTCTTCTTTAGGGCTTGCCTTAGCAAAAAGCCCTACTCCGCGCCCTTCACGTCCAGACAACAACAAAGCCCAAAAGCCACGGCTGGCAGTATAGATTGCCCCCCCTCCTTTCCGTAGCGTGGCTGTCTTTGGCCAATCAGGATGAATTTCATCTGGGCTAGGCAGGGGAGGGGTGGCTCCTGATTATGACTAGAGTGCTTGGGCTGCATTTGCATGCGAATTCCTGTGGCACAGGGACATCAAGGAGACATGGGAGACTCTGAGGCGACAGGGGGCATCAGAGGAAGCCATGTACTACATTTGCATGGGGGTTCCCGGCCTCCAGCTGGGGTTACACTTATTTACACGTGTGTGGGGCAGGAGACTCTGACGCTTTTCTTCACAAGTTACCTTTGACAGCTGTCTATGGTAAAGCTCCATTTTTCAAATGGGAGTTAGAAATATTTATTTACTTATTTATTTATTTATTATATTGATAATAAATTATATTTTTTTCCTGCAAGGAACTCAAGGCGGCTTACATAATCCTCCTCCTCCTCCTCTCCATTTTATCCTCACAACAACCCTGTGAGGTAGGTTAGGCTGAGAGTCAGTGACTGGCCCAAAGCCACCCAGTGAGTTAAAAAAACTTTTTTGGCAGGAAAGTATACAGGAATATAGAGTCTTGCCATGAAGGGGGTGAATGATGTGCCACCCCCTTTTCGTGGTCTAAGATCACTCACACCTTTGGTTACATTTGACAGCTCTGGTTATTCTTTTTCTTTGTCATCAGCTCTTCTATGACACAGACAAATTTAAAGCTTTTCCTACCTGGGAGGGAAAGGGACTGTATTGATTGTGGGTTCTTTATTTGGGTCTTAGACCTTTGACAGCAGGACAGCAATTGATGGACAAATTGCAGGGGGTTAAAGTGAGATGGCTGCAAATCCAAGGCAGTCATGCCTTGGATTGAGAGCATAATTCATTCCGGAAACGTGCTTTTATTTATTTATTTATTACATTCCTAGCCTACAAGGAACTCAAGGCGGCTTACATAATCCTCCTCCTTCTCCTCTCCATTTTATCCTCTCCATTTTATCCTCACAACAACCCTGTGAGGTAGATTAGGCTGAGAGGCAGTGACTGGCCCAAAGTCACCCAGTGAGTTTCATGGCTGAGCGGGGACTAGAACCCGGATCTTCTATCAAAACGATCTTCTATCAAAACGAAATCCCCCCAAAAAAATTTGTACAGAGATTTTTAATTTAAGTCATACTACAGTACTTGTATTGCAAGACGTCGCTTGTATATCAAGTAAAAAAATATTAAATAAATATTTAAAAATTTGCTTGTCTTGCAAAATGCTCTCAAACCAAGTTACTTGCAATCCAAGGTATTACTGTAAAGTCAATTTCAGCTAAAATAAGAGAAAACAACCTTGAGCTTCTGCATAGATGGTATTTAATTTCTGTGAAACTGAGCTATATTTCTAGCTCAACTCAAATGTGTTGGAGAGGTTGTGGGGAGAAAGGGACTTACCTTCATAACTGGTGGTCAATACTGGTTGTGAGTCTTCAAAGAGGCTGAAAAAATAACAAAACAGGTGATTGACTTTGTGCCAACACTGGGTCTTCTGTCATTCTGCAAAGGGCAAAACAAACAGTTATTACACAAAGAGTTACTTTCATTCATGTGGCTGGTGGCTAGATTAGGGATAGTGGCGGCAGGGAAACAAGGTCTACCAATTCCAATTGCTCAATGGATCAGCAGATTATGGTCTACCAAGTTTATGAGGAGTTTAACTAAGCAAGTAGAGAGTTCAAGACAATGTCAAAGTTCAAATAACTTTTGTGATACATGGCTTCCTTTTATTGAACATGCAAATATGAGCAGAAATCTCATGGTTCTTTATGGTGTAAGACATTTAAAAGGCAATGTAACCGAATTTATTTAAAGCAGAAGGCCACAGGCAGGGACCTTGCTTACAAACAAGAGCAGCATAGATAGCATAGATATCTATGGAGGGATCACTAAGGGAGCCAAAGATGGGTTCTATAGGCTGGGTTGAAAATAGGTTCTATGGGTCCAGTTTGAGCCAGAATGAATTTTCCAAAGTGATTGCTGGGTAACAGAGTCATTTTGACTTTGCTGAAGGTCTCTCTTTTCATGGGAAAAGCTTGTGGTTGATGCACATTTTTTTAAGACAAGTGGTACAGAGACAGGATGCTTAAGTAGAAGTTGGAGGACTTTTTGAGCTTCTTTGGAATAAACAAAGACATCAGAGGTGACATGAGTACTCAATTTTAGAGTAAGGAGCTTAGAAGGAGCTAGATCACCTTTTGATAACCAATCAGCAAGCTTAAAACATAGTGGGTGCATTCACACGTCGTACCAGCCCACCCTGGCAACAAGCCACTGTGGGTTGGCGGTCGTGCGAACAACCCACAGTGTGCCCGACAGACAATCGGGCTCGCCGCGGGTTGTTGGTGCCCTCCCTCCCCCCTTGGTCCTCCTACAGGTATCCCAAGGGACAGCATGGGGGGGACTGAGTTGTCTCTCCCCCCCCCCAATTGCAAGCCGTTTCAGGCTCTCCACAGCTTGCTTTTTTTTTTTTTTACTTTACCCTATTCTTTTTCTTCCGCGATCCCTGTTTTGACAGCTATAGAGAGTCCCTTCAAAGAGCCCCAGGGGCACCTTGAAGGAGCTGCCTATGGTTTCCAAACATTTTAAAATTTTCTTTTGCCTTCCCCCCACCCCCCGCAAATTTTCACAAATATTTGTGAGGGGATTTTTTTTTTTTAACCTGCACTTGTGTACCTGTGGACATCTACAGTTGCATGGGTGAGGGAATGAGGAGCCTCAGGTGAGCAATGTGCAGTGGGGTGCCTGCTGGCAAAGTCCAGCAGGTACCCACCCTGGGCGTTGCCCCACAAAAGTTGCAGGTAAGTTTATTTTCCCCTTTAGTTCCACCTGACAGCTGTTAAAAGGCAAGCTGTCAAATGTAAACAAAGACAGAGTGATCTTAGCTGGCAAAAGGGGGTGGCAGCTTATTCACTCCCTTTGCGGCAAGATCCTCATGGTTTTTTGTTTTTTGTTTGTTTTGAACTCATGTGTCCTAAGGGTGCCCTCCCTTTTGACTTGTACCTGAAATTTTACCACCTCAGGAACATGCAAAAGTGTGAACCACTCCATTTATGGGAGTAAAATTACTTTTGACATCTGTCAAAAGCTCCATTTTTAAAATGGGATTTAGAAAGGGTTAAAAAAAATGGCAGGAAACTATACAGGTACATAGAGCCACTACCCTGTTCCTGACTCCCAGCTGAGCAGAAGCACAGGAGAGAGGCTCCAGCTGTTTTGGGGGCTCTAATAGGCAAGCAGGCTCCCAGAGAGAGCGCAAACCAGCGACCAGGCAGGTTAGTATGGGAGGAGGCGCTCTCTCAGGTAACCTGGACCCAAGTTGTTTTGGGCTTTATATACAAGTACCAGAACCTTAAACCTGACACGGTAGTGAATAGGTAGCCAGTGCAGTTCCTTCAGCAAAGGAGTTGCAAGCTGAAAAGGGGCAGCTCCCTACAATAGCCGAGCTGCTGCATTCTGCACTAGCTCCAGCTTCCAGAGCAGCCTTAAGGGCAGTCCCACACAGAGCACATTGCAGTAATCCAGTCTTGAGGTCACTAGTGCCTGTATCACTGTGGCCAAGCTATCCCTGTCCAGGAGAGGCCGTAGCTGGCGAACCAATCAAAGATGGCAGAAGACACTCCAGGCCGCCGCAGTCACTTGGGACTCCATCGACAATGATGGATCTAGGAGTACCCCCAGACTATGAACCTGATCTTTCAAAGGGAGTGCAACCCCATCCAGAACAGGCCATAAGCCTATCTCCTGGACTCAGGAACCACTCACCCACAGGGCTTCCATCTTGCCAGGATTAAGCCTCAGTTTATTGGCCCTCATCCAGCAGCCCATCACTGAGTCCAGGACTTGCAGAGTCTCTCCTGATTCAGTTGTCACAGGGAGACAGCGCTGTGTGTCATCCGCGTACTGATGGCACGTGGCTCCAAATCCCCTCATGACTGCTCCCAGTGGCTTCATATAGATGTGAAACAACATTGGGGACAAGATGGTACCCTGCAGAACCCCATAGCACAATTGCCAAGGGAATTGCCAAGGAATAGTCACCCAATCTTACTATCTGAAATCGACCCCGCAGGTAGGACCGAAACCACTGTAACACAGTGCATCCTGCAGTTGCTTTGCCACAACCCTCTCAAGAACCTTCCCTAAGAAAGGGGTATTTGCAACTGGGCGGTAGTTATCAAATTCTGTTCCTGACTCCTGGAGGGCAAATGTTGTTCCTATCTTCAAAAAGGGCAAGAAGGAGGAACCTGGGAACTATAGGCCAGTCAGTCTGACATCAATCCCTGGGAAAATTTTGGAGCAGATTATAAAAAAGTCAGTCTGCAAGCACCTTGAAAACAATGCAGTGATTACTAGAAGCCAGCATGGATTTGTCTGATCTCATTTTTTGATCGGGTAACCTCGCTTGTGGACTATGGGAATGCAGTGGACATAATATATCTGGACTTCAGCAAAGCTTTCGACAAAGTGCCTCATAATATCCTGATTAGCAAGCTAGCTAAAAGTGGGCTGGATGGAACAACTATCAGGTGGATCCACAATTGGCTACAGAATCGGACTCAAAGAGTGCTTATCAATGGTTCCTTCTCAAACTGGGGAGAGGTAACGAGCGGGGTACCACAGGGCTCGGTCCTGGGCCCAGTGCTCTTCAACATTTTTATTAATGACTTGGATCAGGAGGTGCAGGGAATGCTTATCAAATTTGCAGATGACACAAAGTTGGGTGGAACAGCTAATACTCTGGAAGACTGAAACAACATTCAAAGAGATCTCGATAGGCTGGAGCGCTGGCCCGAAAACTACAGAATGACATTTAATAGGGATAAATGCCAAGTGCTGCACCTAGGGAAAGGAAACCAAATGCATCCAGTTCCTGCTCAATCTGGTGAAGATGGGCAGCTGGTACCCTGCAAACTGTCATCACAAGCCACTGTCCCTTTAAAGTCCTGTGTGTGTTTGAAGCAGAGGAAAGCCACATCATGAGGCATGCTTCCACACACAGTATATTCTCCTCAAATGCAGACTTACAGAGTGGGGGACACTTGGTTCAACAATACTACAAGTGAGAAGGATCTTGGAATTGTTGTAGATCACAAGCTGAATATGAGCCAGCAATGCAATGTGGCTGCAAAGAAAGCAAATGCTATTTTGTGCTGCATTAATAGAAGTATAGCTTCCAAATTGCGTGGTGATAATTCCCCTTTAATCGGCACTGGTTAGGCTTCATCTTGAGTACTGCGTCCAGTTCTGGGCACCACACTTTAAGAAGGACGTAGACAAACTGGAGAGGGTTCAGAGGAGGGCAACGAAGATGATAAAGGGACTGGAAACAAGGCCCTAGGAGGAGAGACTGAAATAAACTGTATTTATTTATTATATTTGTGTACCCCACCTTTTTTCCTGCAAGGAACCCAAGGCAGCTTACATAATCCTCCTCCTCCTCTCCATTTTATCCTCACAACAACCCTGTGAGGTAGGTTAGGTTATTGACTGGCCCAAAGTCACCCAGTGAGTGTCATGCCGAGCGGGGACTAGAACCCGGATCTCCCGAGTCCCAGTCCAACACTCTCACCACTACACTACACTGGCTCGATGGCCTTGTAGTAGGCCCCTTCCAACTCTACTTTTCTATGGTTGTATGATTCTACCCCACTTTCGCGATCTAAGATCACTCATACCTCTGGTGAAATGACAGCTTTTTGACAGCTGTCAGATGCAACCAAAGGGGAAAATAAACTTACCTGCAGCTTCTGTGGGGAAATGCCCAGGGTGGATACCTGCTGTGCTTTGCCAGCGGGCACCCCCCTGCACATTGCCCACCTGAGGCTCTCTATTCCTGCATCTGCCCAACTGCAGATGTCTGCAGTTGTGCAAGTGCGGGTAAAAGAAATCCTCCCCCCCTGCACATATTTGCTAAAATTAGGCAGGCAATTAAAAAAAAAAAACCCGTTTGACAACCACGAGCAGCCCATCCAAGGTGCCACTAGGGCACTTTGGAAGGACTGTACATAGCTGTCAAAACAGGAAGCACGCTCTCCATCTTCTTGCTCCAAACACAGTCACACACCTCTTTTGTTATTTTTAATGTCTCTTGCAAACCTGAGCTCACTCTGAGCTTCAGCCCTCCTGGCACTCTCCCTACAACTAACTTTGGCTGCTCACTTGTATGTGGTTTGCCCCTACACATGTCCTGTTTAGATCGGAGCTCAGCAGAAACAAACTTCCTTATTCAGCCAGCCACAACTCCCCCGCCCGGTTCCTTTAGATGCCTCTTATTTTCCTTCTTTACTGGGTTTGTTTTATGCCTTCAATATCTTGCTTTCAAGATATCTCAAAACTAAACATACCCAGTTCCTTTAATCTTTCCTCATAGGACTGAATTTCTAGTCCTCAGATCATCTTTGTGGCTCTTCTCCAAACTTCCAATTTATCTGAATCCTTCTTAAAGTGTGGTGTCCAGAACAGGACACAATATTTGAGGTAAGGTCCGACCAGTGCCTGTACACTTCCTTACTGACCTGCCCCTCCTTCCACCTCCAATATGTGTCCTTCTGATTTGCAGGTCACTGCCAAAGTTTTCGTGTAGCCACACTGACTTCTTCTATTGTCTTCTGTTCTTTTTCCTCATTGAGATAGTTTCTGACTGCGCCTTTAGTATCTCCTTTTTTTAGGAACTCCCATTCCTCTTGATCTCCTCTTTCTGTTAGGTTTTCCTGCCATGGAATCCTACTATCTGAACTATTGGATATATCCATGTGCAGATTTATGCAAATATAATAATAATCTGAGATTCATCTGATTGACTGACATTCAATGATGGCTCATGGACAATCTTATTGGGGGGCGCCGGCGGACAGTAGGTCAGCAGAGGCGGAGTCAACCATACCTAGATTGGGACACAGCGTTCTCTCTTGCAAACCTCAGGATTGCAGCTGCAACTTTTTCCTCATCCCTCCCTATTCCTTTTTCCTTATGTGTCATGTCTTTTTAGATTGTAAGCCTGTGGGTGGGGACTGCCTTCTTTTACTGATTATTTGTAAGCTGGTCCTTTTTGGCTGGAGAGTGAGATAATAATACTCTAAACTAAGTAAATAAATAAATAGTTTTAAATAAATATTTTAAAAATTAAAAAGATGAGCATCTGTAACCATCTACATGCCCAGCCGGCTGCTCCCAGACTATACTGTATTTAAAAAAAGAAAAAAGTTTGGAAGGATGCTACAGCAACCAGCAGCAACCTTGATGTGCCCCAGCATGTCCATTTCAGCATGTACTTAAGAACTGAGAATGATGACATTAAAAGTGTGTTACTTTAGCTTAATCATGCCCCATTCCTCCACCCCTCATTTGGTGGGTGATCTCACTTGGTCATATTATCCTTCTGTGGTTTAAGGCATCTTTGGCAAATTCTATACATGTCTACTCAGAAGCATATTCCCAGGCAAGTGAGCATATGCTTGCAGCCTCAATTGTAATAGCTACACCCACCCACCCAAAAAGAAAGAACAAATGAATCCTACTAATAGGATAGTAGCAGGGGGAAGAGAGGAAGGATTGATAATTACAATGGAATAATCTCCTGGTAAGAGTACATAGGATTGCAGTGTAAATTTAAAATAGTAAACTTTTTAAAAATGTAATGGAAACATGATCCCTAAATATAATATGCTAGCCACCCCCCACCCCACATTCTGGTCTTTCACAGACTTGCCTTTACACATCCAGCAGGAAAAGATCAACAAGAGATCTTTTGATCAAAAGATCACCTCATGATACAGTTGAAATGTAAATATCACCTCCAGCCAAGCAGTCCCCCTCCCCCAAAATTCTGTCTTTACACACCAGCAGAAAAAGATCAATAGAGCATACATACACTCACCACAGAACACAGTTCACTCAATTACATACCACATCAAACATACCAGTTAAAAACATTAATTTACATTGCCCAGTATTTTTAAATGCAGAAAGAATGTACAAGCATTACAAGCCTGAAACTACAACTGATTTTAACTTCCAACCAGTACAAATTGTAAGGCTACAATCCTATACACACTTACCTGGGAGTAAGTTCCATTGAACTCAATGGAGCTTACTTCTGAGTAGACATGTATAGGATTGCACTGTAAAAATAGCAGCAACAGCAAAAGAAAACGAATGAAAGTAAATCTTATAAATACCATTTTGGGGGATGGTTGAATCTGAGGTGAGCTGAGTTGGTCTCTGTGTCTGGCCACGGCCCAGCAAGCACAACACACACAGTCTCACACAAACAGTATTTTATAGAAGATTATGATTGTGAACTTGTTGCTAGTTACTTGCTCTCCTCTCTCTGCTAAGCTCGAGAAGAAAAGAGCCTGTTCCTTCAGAACAGGATGCTCAACCCAACAACAAGACAATAGCATTGTGACAGCACTTTCTCACTTCCAAACAACAGAACTGGCTGGTGGGCAAGTCGGAGGCCACGTAAAGAGCCCCCATGGAAGCAGCAGCCACCGGACTCCCCCCCCCCCAATGGCCACGGGGACTGGATTAAGCTACATACGCTTCGTGGATTTGAAAGGCTACATAAATAATCACCCCAAACACATATCATTCAACAAGTGTGTCTTCTCTGTTTCTCACCCTTCTCTTCTTCTCCTTCTCAAACAATTAGTCTGTCCAGGCACATTATAATGTGGAACAGTGGAACAGAGAACAGAGAGAAGCCGAAGCCGAAGCTGCTGCTGCTGCTGCTCTCTGTGGTCTCCCTGGAGCCTGGACCCTTGCATTGCACAGGCTCCAGTCATGTGGTATGGGGTGAGATGGGGTGATTTTGCATAGCGGTGCATCCAATCCGGGTTGGCGCCTCCGAGTCGATTTTTGGGCTCGGCGCCGACCCGACTCTATTTTCTGAGCGGCGCAGTGCGCCGCTCGATCGGGCTGCTCCGGCCCATTCACCGCTGTCGAGACACGCCGGGACCCTGCGCAGGCACAGAACGCGCCACAGGGGTCCAGCGCGCCTGCGCAGGGTTCCGTCGCGTCATTTCCGGTCCCAGAAGTGACGGGACGGAACGGGCTGCGTGGGCGGCTCGCCGTGGAGTGGGCAAGCCGCCCCGAAGAAAAGGTAAGGCTTCGCCGGGTGTGAGCGGGGCCAATTTCAGCCTCGTTCTGCCCCAGCAAGGCTCTATCATACAACTCTAATTTTGCAGATGTCTGATTGGCTGACTCCCCTTTGCCCCTATAGCCATGAGATAGAGGAAGGGAGGGAGGGAGAACAACCAATCAGTTTTCACTCTCCAGCTCACAGCCAGAGGGCACTCTTGAGTAATCCAGACTTTTGGCTGGCGAAGGAACTGGTAGCCCTGGCCCCACCCTGAAAATCCTTCTCTTCCCCTACAGACATTTGCATGGGGGGGGGGAGTAGTTCCTGGGAGAATGTTCTGAGCATGTGCAACTTATCACACATGCCCAGTGATCCCCCAAGCCAAAGCAGGAAGTAAAAAAGAACAAACAGTGTTGCACTGCTGCTGCCAGCCACATTACATGGCATCCTATGGAGGGAAACAAGGTCTGGGACACAAGAGAAGCGGGTTAGGCAGGGCAGGATAGGTGGGGCTCTGCCCCCTTTGCCCTGTATGATGAGCCTCCACTGCTGACATTTCTTTAATTGAGTGTCAGCCCAGTTTTGAGCCCTTGGTATCGATCATGATTATGAAAGGAAGTGAGAATAAACTAAATAAAAAATAACAGCCTAAGCCACAGAGTTTACCAGAAAGCACGAAGGAATAAGATAACAGGAACTGCTTGTCCTCATTCACATCGGCTGCTCTTGTGCTCACCTTAGGTGCTTTCACCTACATCTTGCCCCCAAATACTTGTCAACATGAAGAAAGTTCAGGATGGTGTAAGGGAGAAAAAGAGGAGAGACCCTGCAAGGAGCCCCAGGAGAGCGATAGGCCGCCTTTTGCAGAGGAGCTGCTGCCCGGCCCAGCACCAGCCCTGTGCTCTGACTAGATGGGGCCTTTCTCAAAACTTGTTCCTCCTTCATACCAAGGACTGGGCGCAGCTGTCAGCCTGACAGGCTGATGCATAGTTGCCATTCTTGCTCTCCTTCCTGCTTCACCACTTCTTGGATGAGGAAATAAATCTCCCATCTCCCTGGTTATGCCTTCGAGAGCCAGTCAGCACTATGCCACTGGTGCCCATGTCTGCTCAGCCCCTCAGTCTCCACACATGCACCCTCCGCGACCAGGACTCTTGCTGAGGCTTCTCTGGCCCCTTTTCCTTTCACAGAAGGCAGCTGGACCAACGCAAAACAGCGCCCTGTTCTACCCACTTCCCTGCCTCCTGCTGTGGGCAGCTGTAGTCTTGCAGCAGCAAAATTGGGGGGGGGGTGTGACACAGCATTGGAGCCCAGAGCTGCATGCCAACCTTGCAATTTTTGAAAGGATCTGGGGGCTTCCCTGTTTGTGTGCTGTGCCTGCTTAGGGAAACAAAATGCCTCTGGAGAGCTCTGGGTGACCTGCACCGGCACTGCCTACAACGAAGGTGCTGCTGCTGCCATACAGGTGGGATCTTGTGTCAGGGCTGGATGCATCCAGGGCACATCCAGCCGCTCAGAGGGTGTCACTGCAGCCACACCCAAAGCCCATGTGGACCCATTCCTTCAGATGTTCCTCATGCTCAGACCTTGCCTTGAAACTCCCTTCTGAATCTATTCCTACTTGGCAACCTGCCACAGGACTGGACTGGCCATTATGGTTCCACTGCGGGCTTTCCAGTGCGGCACAAGACAGCACAGCTGCTTCCCAAGCCTTAGAAATAGTTATTCTTTAAGAACCTATCACATTATGAATAGTTTCCTCCATCCTGCAGATGGCTCCTCCCACTTCCTGATATGGTTCATGGGACAGGCCAGATGCTCTGTGGAAGTGCGTGAGGCCACACCTCTAAGTAATCCAGTTGCTTTCTTTCTCACAATTATGGTGGCCTAGGAGGATTGATCATTGGCTGAGTTGTGCTGGATAGTGGCAAATTTCTCAAGGTACTTCCAGATGATGTGTTTTACTGCCATCATCACCATCTCTCTAACAGCAAACTGAGGGGGTTGAGTGCCAACAGGACTGGAGCCAAATGGGACCACTGAGAAACAAGAGGAAGGTATCGGCATGCTTAACCATGAGCTATCTAGAAGTATAACACATTTGTAAAAAGAGAACAAAAACATTACTCACAGCCAAAGGACTGTGCGTGCTCACTGGCCTCCAGGAGGTGTCAATTGGAAAAGAAAAATGGAAAGCCAGGAGTGGAGTGTGTGTGTGTGTGTGTGTGTGTGTGTGTGAAGGTGGCCGTGAGAGTCCCCTGGCCTGGCACCCTGAACAGGAGCATCCCTCTTAGGACGGGGATGGGGAACATGGGAACATGGGTCCATCCAGGTGCTGTTGGACTGCAGCTCCCAAGAGTCCTGGGAGCTGCCAAGAGCCCTGGGCTATGCTGGCTGGGCTGATGGGAGTTGCAGTCCCACAACATCTGGAGGGCCACACGTTCCTCACCCCTGTGTTAGGGAGTGAGGGTGCACTACGACAGTTGGGCACAAATCTCACTTGCTAGCTTGATGGGTAACAAAGCTCTGGAAGGAAGCTAAAATAGGCTGGCAGATCACGGAGGGGCAGATCACGGGGGACACATCCGCAAGACACCCGGCTGGGGAAGGCTGCCTTAAACACACTGTTGGGGGGAAAGAGTGCTTAAGCTAAACTGTTTTATTTTGAAGGAAAGGAGCAGCAGGGCCCTGATCCAGATCACACTTTCTCTTCTGAAAATGCCCCCAGGCTGCTATTCGCCTCCAAAGAGGCCAGCTCAAGCACACTTTTTCAAAAGCATATAATGTGGCCCAGAGACATCCATGTGTGGGAACGCGTTGCAGAGACATCCTTTGATGGAGGGGTCTGAGCCAGGGGCCATCTCTGTACTGGCACGGTGATGGACGGCTGTGCAATTAAAACAAAAGGGTACGTGACAAAGGAACATGCCTCAGAGGAAATGTCTTTCAGGAAAACAGAACGTTTCATGCCTGAGATATTAGGAACCAGCTAAATTACAGGCCATCAGGTCCATGCAAGAGCCCAGGAAGAGGTGATCATTGTGTCCCCAAAAGTACATGGCTAGTTAAGCACAAAATATAGACCAAGCCCAGGAAAGCAGAAGATTCTGCTGCTTTCCCCTGGAAAACATGCAAGTTCTAGCTCCCACCGAAGTCCCACTGGAGACTGTCTTCGGGCTACATGGCAACCCACTGTGGTAACTAGCCACAGTGGGTTGCCGTACTGTGCGAACCCGGACTGCTTCCCGCAGGGTGGCTTGACAAGACATGCTGACAACTCATGGCTTTTTCTAGGGGTTATTGGACCCACGATGGGTTATCGTGTCGTCCGGACCTAGGTGACTGACCCCATACATCATGGGTCCAGGGAAGCGGTAAGCAAGTCGCTTGGCAAGAGCAGCAAAAACCCCTTCCCACTCTTGCCAAGCTCACCTGGGCCACCACCAGCGGCAGCTGCTCCAGCATTGCCAAAGCGACAGTTTGGCGTAACCATCACTGGCTTGGTTTCCACGCTCCAATCTCTGCCAGCAACAGCGCCTCACTACCTTTTTTCAAAATTATTTTTTAGGCACCAGAAATGTGCAATATATACAGATTTCATGGCTGCATATGAAATCTGTGTATTTCCCTGTCAGAAAACCCTGTTTAGCCCTGTGACAAACCCTGTTTTAAAAGAAACTCTTCTTTTGGCAGCTGTCAAAATTCCCCATAAGTGGGGTGGGATGCACTTCCCCCTTTCCAGAGCACCTAGAGCAGGGCTCTCCAACCTTGGGTCCCCAGATGTTGCTGGACTACAGCTCCCAGAATCCCTTGCCATTAGCCATGCTGGCTGGGTATGCTGGGAGCTGTAGGCCAGCAACATCTGGGGACACAAGAGCCCAGACCTAGAGTCTCTGGAAAGGGTGGAAAAGGTGGAGGACACTGAGAACTGTCAAACTAGAGTATCCTCTGTGAAGAACAGGGAGATCCCCCTTTCACAAGCAAAGATCTTTTCACAGATTTGCTTTTCACTTGACAGCTTGCCATTTGACAGTGAGAAGCAAAGTAGCAAAATAATCTATTTGCAGCCTTGCTCGGTCAATGTCCATGGCTAGTACCTACTGCACTTACGACCACACTGAGCCGGCAAGACTTTTCATTTCAGTCACCTGCAAGTATGCACTGGTACACCTCCAAAAGACCCCCCCCCCAAAAAAAAATTACAAAAAGATTTCTGGCACCTAAAAAATGTTTTTTTTAAAAAAGGTGGTGAACCAGTGACAGCTGCTCCAACGTGCCACTTGGGCACTTAGGAGGGGCTTTCATTCGCAGATCTCCAAAAGGAAAAAAATCCGCAGCAGCGACAAAACCAGGTTGTGAGCAGAATGGGGAGAGGAGACAAGGCAGCTTGAGGTGCCAAGTCCCCTGGGATACCTGCTGGAGGTCTGATGGGGAAGGGGGGCAACCCACGGTGAGCCCCAACATCTGTCGGGTGCACCGTGGGTTGTCCCACAAACTGCATAGCTTATTCGCAAGGTGGGTTGCCATGCTGTGCAAACTCACCTGGTGAGTTATTTGGCCCAGTGCATGAAGGCAGAGGCCATGCCTCATGGCCTGCACTACAAACTGGGAATGGTGTATACGTTGCTGCTTTTCTTTTGACAGCTTTTTTTTTTTTACTGGATTCCGAAACAGAGATAATAGCTGCACTCTGTCTATATATACCCATTTGTATACAGTCCTTTGTAGTGTGTATGCACATTTTTTGCAGAATATTTTTGCAGATCTTGTTGTGTATATTTGTACTTTTCTAAATATACTTTTGTGTGATATTGGTGAGTTTTGGGGTGAAGCCCGCTGGAGGGAGGCCGTTACTAGCTGAAGACACTGGGCTGAGGCGGTCTGTCTCCTTCTCCCGGCCCCTGCAGGAATTTAAGGCCACTCCTGGCAGAGGCGTGTGAGCTCTTCTTGGCCTTTGGCTTCGAGACTGTGGAGTCACTGTGCAGGGCAGGCTGGGCAACTGGAATTCAGCGGGTGGAGAGCCAGGTGCCTTTGTTTTTTGCCTCTGGGGCCTTATCTGCCTGCCTGAGGAAAGACAGATACCAGCAGAGGGGGGCGCTTTATAGCTGTTTCAGCTCAACGCACCCCAGAAACAGCAGCAGCAGCAGCTGGGAGAGCAGAGGAGCAACTGTGGACTTCTATTGCTCCTTGCTCGCTGCTGCGCTGGGGGTTGGGGCTCTGTTTCATACCAGCATTTTAACATGTGCCTGGGAAACTCATTGAATAATCCGGGTGTGTGTTTGTGCCCCTAATAGTGTGGTCACGGGTCGGGGGAGGTATGGCATTGAGGGATTAACATGCCAGTTGTGGAGAAGGAGGGGGGCTAGCCTTACGCCGATCCCCTCTTCTGGCTTCTTCCTCCAACCGGATGGTTCCTGGCTGCCTTACCAGCTTGCCCTCAGGTCTGGGGCGGCGGCTGCTGCTGCTGCTGCTCCTGAATGCCAGGTCCAGTCCAAAACGGGTCAGGATCGGCTCAGCTGGCACAGCGCCATCTGGTGGCCTGATGGGGAAGGCAGGCAGGTCCACCTGCAAATACTTGCAGGGTTAGTAATGGGCTGGTAGGTGTTTGCAGGGTCATTGTGGTGCCTGCAGCCAGACCCGTCCCGGGCCCTGCCCTGTACATATCTGACCCTTGCTCCTTCCTGGACTTCTGCTTCTGGGCTCACCTTGTTCTGCCTGTGTTTGACCATCACTTGCCCTGGACTTTGCCTTTGCCTCTGGCCTTTCTTCCCCTTCCATCACCCTTGGCCCTAGTGATCCAGCTGAGGCTAGAACGCAGGTGGAGGAAGAGTCGTGCCGAATCTGACCGAACACAGGTTAGAGCTCATAATCGAGCCTACTCTGTGGCAGTGAGGGTGGCAAGGAGGGAGTTTTTTCAACCAGTATTGCATCTTCTCAGTGTCATCTAGCAGAGCTTTGGTTCGTGGCCTGCTGCAATCTGGGCCAGGGAGAGAGATGGTGGAACCCCTGGTAGCACGCTGTGGTAAGTTTGCATGGCATCTTGAAGATAAAGCTGCTCAGATACATCACGAACTAGACACAATTAATGCAGTTCCATTAGTATGGTGCCCAAGCACTGGCTGGTCCAGTTTTATTGGATGAGTTTCAGTTGTTGAGGCCCGAGGAGGCAGACAAGGTGCTTGGCCAAGTCCAGCTGACCACCTGACCTTGCCCTTCATGGCTTATTGCTTCTAATACGGAGGGGATATCAGGCTGGGTCGAGGACGTTGTCAACTCCTCCTTGAGAGAGGGAGTGGGGCCGGCCTCTTTAAAGGAAGTGGCAGTTAGGCCACTCCTGAAAATCTAACCTGGACCCAGATGATGATAACAAGTATAGGCTGGTAGCCAACAATCCCTTCCTGGGCATTTGGACAAGGTGCTTGAGTGGGTGGTTGCCAGTCAACTCTAGATCCATTTCAATCAAGCTTCAGGCCTGGTTTTGGAATGGAAACTGCCTTGGTCACCCTGTGGGATGACCTCTGCCAGAAGAGGGGCAGGGAGTGTGACCCTGTTGGTTCCCTTGGACCTCTCAGTGGCTTTCAAATCATTGACCATGGTGGTCAATGGTCTCAGCCCTTTCCTGAGAGGGCTGTAGACAAAGGTTTGACACAATAATTGTGTTAGCTTTTAATGTGAATGTGCAGCAGCCCACCCACCTTGAAAAAATTATTTTTCACCCCACAATGAGAAGTCATCCAAAGGGCACATGGCCCGCACCCACAGTCCCTAAAGAGTGCAGGCGGTGGCTGCCACCGCCTGGCACACGAAGCTCATCTCTTGGCTTCAGCACCGGCTGCAGGCCCTGCAAGGCCTTTGCTTGCCCTGCTGCCTCCGGAGATCTCTGGAGGAGGCCCAGCACCTGCACTTGCCCTTTGCCCCCGGGGCAGGGCTTCCGTGGTAGTGCCCGATGCCATGGCTTCCTCCTGTTGTCCTTCTGGAGGCAGGTAAAAACCCTTCTTTTAAAGGAAGCCTTCGGAAACAATGGGCTGGGCCTTTTGCTCTCTTTTATGCTCCACTTCCCGTTTTAGGTACTGCTGCTAACTGATGTGAAATTGAGTATGAATAAGGGTATATAAATGCTATAAACAAACTTTACCAGACTAACATCAGCTTGTAACGTAACAGTTTTTATTTCTTTCTCACTTTTGAACGCCATTTAAAATATGAGCTGCATGTAACCTGAAAGCTGGCCCCCAGCATTTCAAGCCCTCTAAGCTCTCACACCCACCCAAGTCCAGAGCTTGTAAGAGGCTCCCTTTTGTGCCGGGATGGCAGAGGTGGGGCTGCACATCTCCTTTCCTCTCAGCAGGGGTGGGCGGGGGCGACGGGACGGTGTGTCCACGTTGCTCTCAGGCTGCGGCTGTGCCAGGCAGGGCCTGCCCGATGCGGCTGCAGGCAGGCTCCATCTTTGGGAGATGCTGGAGGCGCGGGGGCAGGCAGGGCCTCTCCTCTTGGCCAGCGACATGGGACCCTATCCCAAATCGGGAGGGAATTGTTTGCAGAGCTGGCTGTGGACAATCTCACCTGTGAAGTGGATGAGATGCGAGGGGGAGTGAGGGAGGTAGAGCGCACGTGCGCAAGTGCCCACTGCTGGATTCAGTGCCATCAGGCTCCCAGCCATGTAGTCAACTCTCTGGTTCCTGAGCCATGCAGGCCCCAAGCCACACACTGAAGGCAGGCACTGGGCGGAAAGTCTGGTGTGCACACACACACACACACACACACACACACACACACACACAAATGCAGATAGGTAGAGCCCCCCTCCACAAGAAAGGGTGGGCACCAGACAGCTTCACACTCCCTCCCGCCCCACTCAGCCAGGGAAAGATGTGATCCAAGCGGCATGCTCGGGCAGGATTTTGTCAGGGGTGAACTGGGCACCCAAGCCACTTCCTGGCCCCTAGCTTCTGGGGGCAGCCCGGGAGGGATATACGGGTGCTGCGGCAGGCGGGGGCTCGCTGCTGGACCCGCCCTCGCTTCCTGCCCCGCCTCGGTCCAGCTGCTGGGCTTCCTCCTTCGCCTCGGGCTGTGCGCAGCTTTGGCGAGGCTCCTTCCTCACCGTCACACCGCCACTCCAGCTGCCCGTGCCAGGCCCAGGGCCTGCACCAGCTCATCACTCAGGCCGCTCTTCAGGGTCCGTCTCACTGGAAGGAGGCAGAACACAAAGGGGTCACAGCGTGGGGAGCCAGAACGGCCCGCCAAGAGGGGTCGGCCCTCCCTGACAGCCAAGGGCCAGGAGCCGCCATCCCAGAGGGGCCCCCGCACTGCCGCACCGGAACCGGCTTCCCCGCGATGCGGCACCAGAGAGGAGCTCAGCTCAGTGCCACTGGGCCTGCCATGGAAGAGGGTGCTGGGCACACTCTGAGGACACCCCTTTGAGGGCAAGTACGCTCGGGGGAGGCAGTGAGAGGCGGGGAGTGAGATTTCCTGGGTGGGGAGGGAAGCTTCAGCACCTGCGCGACTTTCAGTCCTTCCCCTCAAGTAGCAAAGCCAGAATAAGTTGTACAAAATACAAAAGAATGGCATTATCTTTAAAATTAAAACATTATCCCATGTGGTAAATGTGCGTCACGTATGGAAGGCGTCACGCCCGGCATGGAACGCACATTCTCCGCGAAGAGGGCGATAGAAGAGGCGGGACTTACGGGACTTCCTGTTCACTCGTGAGCGCCTGCGCTCCTTCCCAGCGCCTGGCCGGGATGGAGTGCTCTGCGTGACTGACTTCACCAGGCGGTCCATGATCTCCTCAGAGGCATCTTCAGGAGAGCCAGATGCATCGTCCGGCGGGGCGGGGGGCGCTCGGGGCGGGCTGGACTTGCCAACACCTGGAACAGATGCTACCGTGAAGACTGTGGCGGCCCCTCCCCCAGCAGCTCCCGGCAGGGGGCCCTTTGGGGCTGACCAGCTCACAGAGAGATCCTTGCTCAGGATGGCAACCGCGGGGGCGTGCCTCGCCTCCACGCCCGGGGGAGCCATCCAAGGCGAGGAGCGCAGGGAGAGACCAGAGCCAGGCCGCCAGCCGTGGCGCCGCTGAGCCCAGCCTGCCTCCGAGCAGCCCCTCCTTCCCCCACGGAGGTCGCGGGCGCCCTGCCCCAGCTGCCGCCCTCCTTTGCAGGCAGCATTACCGCCAACGACCCCAAGGCGGCCTGGAGGAAGGAGTGGTGCAATCCAGAAAGGTGCTCGGTCTACGGCAAGTCTCCAGGAGGAGGAGCCGAGCGGCCCCCAGAATGCCCGTTTTGCTTCTCATCCACGGAGCAAGTTCCGTGCAGGCAGGTCGTTGACCGCTGCGGACGGGGCCTGGGGATGGCGCAGCAGCCAACGCCAGCAGGACGAACCCGGGGCCAGCGGGAGCGGTGCTGCGGCAGCACCCCCTCAGCCTGCGGCCCTTGCCGGCAGGCAGGTGATGCTGGGGACATCAGAACGGCCCTAAAGACCAGGCACGGCTGGGAAGATCCAAGACTGACGTCCGGCAGCTGGGGCTCCAGGGAAGGGCCCGCAGGTCTGAAGTTGTCAAGAAGCCGCCCGGGGCGGGAGCGAGCCTGGTCCCAGGGCCCCGATTCTCTGCGGAAACGAGGCCCACCAGCTCCCTACCTCTGCTGGCCCGGGAGCGGCGGCCGGAGGGCTCGGCAGGGGGGGAAATGAGCACGCTGGTCATGTCCATGTGGCCTGCGGCATCCATCCGCTCTGGGCTGGCGGCGAGCACAGCTGGGGCACAGCCGGAGCTTTCTTCGGGCTGGCTGATGGTGGCAAACTTCTCCATCTGCAAGAACAGAAGTGGCAGTGAGGGAGCCGCCTCTGGAAGGGGCCAGGCGTGCCCCAGTGCCCCCCACACATGCCGGCTGGTCTCCCCCTGCTGCTTCTACCCATCAACTGGAGGCGGCCATGCAGGACATGCGGGAAGGGGGCTGCTTCCTCCCCTTTTGAGGCGTGGAGGCACCGAGACCACGGTGAAGGAAACTGTCCCTGGAACATGACTGACGTTAGCAAGTCAAGCCAGATTTTTTTTGGGGGGGGGGGGAAGAGAAAGGATTCTACAGTGGTTACCTCTGTGATCATCCTGCCGCGGGTTTTATTCCTCTCCCGACATGCTGCCCGTTTCTTCCGCTGCTGCAGGACTCGCTCTCGACATGTGCGGTACTCCAGGGCAAACTCCCGCAGGGTCCGGCAGAAGTCTGTGACCTTGACACCCCGCACCGAGTGCGAGTCGTAGCCCAAGTACAGGAGGAAGGCATGGAACCTGCAGAGGAAGCACCCAGGGAAGTGATGGGGGGGGGTCACAAGCCCCCCCCCCTTCGCTGATGCATTCCTTTTT
The DNA here is from genome assembly GCA_021292165.1 of Shinisaurus crocodilurus. NCBI lineage: Eukaryota > Metazoa > Chordata > Lepidosauria > Squamata > Shinisauridae > Shinisaurus > Shinisaurus crocodilurus. The sequence goes on along the minus strand of JAHFWL010000355.1, from coordinate 93,222 downwards.
AGCACAGCAGCGTGCTCTGCTGTCCAGGAATTCCCAAAGCAATCCACAGTAAAGATTAAAAACATAACAAGAAATCAGTAAATAAGACTGCGGATTATGAAGCCACAGCAAGGGCATAATCCACAAAAGCAGAGTTAAAACAAAGGCTGGGGGCAGGAAACCTTTTCTCCTGATGCCAAAAAGACATCAGACTCGGCACCACACAAATCCCAGAGCTTGGTCACCACCACAAAGGCAGCCAGGTGGCCAAATAGTCCCCGCTGGGCTCCCCTTCCACAGTGGTGGGACTCCAAGAAGGGCCGCCGAGGAAGAGCGACTGCTTGGGCAGGCTCATATTGCAGGTGTTCCCGGAAAGGTCGCCAGTCCTCCGCCGCTCGGGGGTCAAGACCAGCACTCTGAATGGCGCCCACGCACTCTCTTTGCTTCTTTTACAGATATACAGGATCGGGGGTAGTTTTAATTGAGAACTTGTCCCTGCGTGCCAGCTGTGGCACCCGTGCCATAGGTTCGCCATCACTGCCATGGGCCATGCTGGCTAGGGCAGACGTGGGTTGTAGGCCTAAACATCTGGAGAGCAGCCAGTCGTCCACCCCTCCTCAGGGGGAGTGCAGTCCCATCCAGAAAGGGCTGGACTCCACCTCCCAAGCCAGACAGAATCCCTGGATGTGTCCAGGCAGAGGGCTCCTAGCACTAGGAATCAAAAGGCGGTTCCCTGTTTTTCTTCTTAACAGATTTTTTTCTGGTAAGAAAAAAGACATTAGTGGTGGGAAAACACAGGAGGGTTACAAATGGAAAATGACCACATCTGTGCCTCCCTCCCTGCATACAAGTCTGTGTTTGAGGCAGGGTGAATGCAGGATAAAAGCCTAGTCCAGAAGCACCCTGGGCTGAGGTTCAGTTTACTCCGTAGAGCAGGGCAACCTTTTGGGGCCCGTGGGCACATTTAGCCATTTGAGGAAGTGTCGTGGGCACCATCACAAAAGGGTCGCCATGGGAGGCGTGGCTAGTGACAGGTGCCCAGTCGGCCGTGTGCCAGGCAGAAGCGGGGGCCGAGCCACAGCACACGAATCGACTCCTCTGAATCCACAATTTTCTGTGCCAAGAGAAACCTGATTCACAGAAGGTAAATTCTTTCCCTCTCTTTTTCGCCCGCACCCTGATCACTGTCCATGGACGCACTCCCTTCCACACACATCCATCCCTGCTCTCGCGTCTTCATTTCCTAAGAATGTCTCTGAGCCCCCCCCCCCCCATGTGGCCCAGAACTGGCATTCGTGGGAGATGAAGATGGCAGCGGCTGGAGGCCCCCACTTTGCTCAGAAGAGCTCGCAGCTGTCGGAAAGAAAACGTGTTGATTTTTTTTTACGTGGGAGGTGTGGGGCACCTTGGCAAGCGCCAAGAGAGATGGCCGGGGGGAGACGGGTGCCCACAGACACCACGTTGCCCACCACCGGTTTAGAAAACCGGGGAGGCATCATGGGTCAGAGAGACTCGGGATCAAACCCTCGCTTGGCCACACAGCTCACTCTGGGTCAGGCATCCTCTCTCAGCCTACACAATCCCACGGCGTTGCTGCAATGGTAAGAATAGGAGAAACTCCGTGTACGGTGCCCTGAGCCATTTGGAAGAAGGGCGAGATACAAAGGTAGCAGAAAAATTGATGTAGTGCTGTTCTGTCAGGAGAGTACGACCTTGAAAAACGAGCCACCATGCTCAAAGAACTACAACTCCCAGGGTTCCCGCAAAGGATTCCTGAGTCTGTAGCCATTCGGTTTACACGTGCATATTCTCAGCGACTCCTGCGTCTTCTAGCAGTGCGATCAAGAGGCCGCTTGCGGCTGTGCACCTCTTGGAGTGGCAGCCACCAGACCCCCTGAACACACCGCACCGGACTCGGTGCCAGGCTTCACCACTGCGGACTGGGTCGCTGTGTCTTGTCAGGACAAGTGGCCCTTCCCTGTCCTGCCTCCCAGGAAGGACCCAAGCGAGGGGACTACTGCAAGACAGCGTGTGCCTGCAGCCTCCTGACGGGGAGAAAGGAATTCCAAGCAAGCCCATGCGCTATGTTGGGTAGCACGTGACGGAGAAAAGGCAACCCTGCAAATTCGGGAGGCCAGTGCGTCTGGATAATTCTAACCTCATGATAGGAGGTCACAGCTGACTGACAGACACACACTCACGGTAATGTAGTCGCACAGGATTAATGTAGGTTTACAGGATTACCACCTCGAGTGCCGTTTTCTTGGTGGAAAGGCAGGCACAAACCAAACAAACAAATACTGAAAAACTATGGAATGTCTTGCCTGACACAGAAACACGCGCCTGTAAATCTGAGCCTTCATATTGCTTGAAATCAAGCAGCTCACTCAACCTTTGCCAAACCGTGTGGGGTGAAAGCGACAAAAGTAACGGGCACTGCTTGTTCAATCTTCCAAGAGGAGAGAAAGAGAAGGGGGGCCGGGGGGCTTCCATGGATCACCTTGACACTGCCGTGCTCCATACACACACACCCGAAACAGAGTTTAAGGACAGCTGATTCTGGGGAGGGGCTTTGACAAGCTGACCAGGACCTTGACCTCTCCCGTGGCCCTCATTCGTGGGACCCCATCCCACAGCTCTCCTCTTGCCATTCCTTTTGCCCATTCCCAACCAAAACATGCTAAATCCTTTGAAAGCCTGGATCTCAACAACAAAATATGCCACCAAATCCATTCTGCATCTGGGTTTCCTTTGCACCGATTTCAGGGCTCCTTGGAACAAAATGTGGTACGGAGCACAAACACACACTCATGACGGTAGCCAAGGCTCTGCATGGCTGGCTGGGCACTGCTCAGCTCACAAGCGCAACACAGTCCAAAGGGGCCCCCATCCTGCTGCAGGACACAAACCTGTTCAAGACACGCCTGTGCACAACTTTAAGGATGACGATCTTCTGGGTGCTGGCCTGCAGGAAGTCCATCAGTTTGTTCTTCAGCGCCGGTTTGGTGTCATGCTTCATGATGGCCTTCAGGCTATCCCAGGATGCTTTGCATCGCTGCTCTAGCTGGAGCAGACCTTCAGCTAGCGCATTGAAGTCAACCTAAGGAGAAAGTGCAAAGCCTCAGAGTGATTCTTAGGAATGCTGCTAAGGGATTTGGCACTCTTAAGAACATACACAGAGCTGCGCTGGATCGGACCAAAGTCCTCTTCTAGTCCAGCTTCCTGTTCCCAGTGGCCAGCCTGCCTGTGAGACACCCTCCAGCAGGGCAGGAGTGCAAATGGGCCCCACTCCTGCTCATGGCCCCAAGCAACGGGCATACATCGGGCACCCTGCCTCTGATACTACTGGAGGGAAGAGAGACCTGCGGAGTTATATGCTGGGTGTAGAACTGCTTAAGTTTTCTTTGAGTGGAACTGTCAGAGTTTGAGGCCCTGTGTTGTTACTACGTTGTGGCCGGTCTAGCAGTGGCTGCTTTAGGGACAGATTCTGAAAGGGAAGAGAGGGAGAACGGTCGCTTTTAATCTTTATAGATGAGGATTCAGTTTTTCCAGGAAACACTGAACTCTGATCAGCTGGGGCTTCTCGTGAGCGGGCAGGTGACGTGCTCACGCTGGAGACAGCTCTTGGTGGGGAAGCCGGCCGGAGACCGTGGGGTAAGGCAAGGACCGGAGCAAGCTGAGGAGCAGGCAAACAGCTGAGGCCTGAATATTAAGCTACTCCTTCCCTGTGTGATAACCATCCAATGCTGGTGAAGATCCGAAGAAGAGGAGCCGGTGGCTGTGTGATGATGCCAGGAGGCCATCCTGGGTTAAGATCTTACCCAAAGGTTACACAAGCAGGCCTGAAAACCAGATAAACTGCTCAAGCAGCCGGAAGTGCAACAGGAGCAGCGTCGGGGCCAGAGGAAGATGCGACAACATGCCCCTTTGCACTTTAGGACCAGGCGCATAAGCCCTTCTCAGGCCAAGCATCAACACTTAAAAACCTGAGGGGAGGGTCCCTACTAATGAGGGAAAAGATTAATACTGGTTATGAAGGATCTATTTTTAAATTTATGATGCTGTGGGTAATGCAGGTTAATAACGCCAAGCTGACACGTAGGATTTGGGTAGCCAACAAAATAAAAATAAGTTTATTTTAATTCTCAAAATCTTAGTTCCAGAAAATAACTTAACTCCAAACACTTTCCCATAACACACTAACCCGACTAACTCTGACATCATAGATTTCTTGGAAGGAGCCTACAAGGCTATCGAGTCCAACCCCCTGCTTAACGCAGGAAACTAGAGGAGGGGTCTCCCATCCAAGTCATAACCAGGCCTGACCCTGCTTAGCTTTCCACACCCCTGACCTGACATCAAACACTCCTTATATACTCCTCCCCCCACCCTCTCTAAGACATCACAAACCACACCCACTCAGTTCAACATTATACTCACTAAATATACTAAAGCCGACATACACCAGGGAACTGAATTGTGGGGTTACGCCACAGAAGACTGTGCCCAGGGGCTGGACCTGGTTGTGAGAAAATTTGGCCGAGGCAGAGATTTGGGGAATTTGGCCAATCAGAGGCTCTTATCATCAGCAACAGCGTCTCTTGAGTCCTTAAGGACTATAATTAGAGAGGATATGAGTATTAATGGGATTGGGAATAAAGAAAAGATTAAGATAAGTTTGTTTGCAGATGATACCTTATTAACGATTGAGAATCCGTTGGAAACTATGGATAGAACAGAATTACATTTGAAGGAATTTGGGGAAGTGATGGGTCTACAAATAAATGGGCTTAAATCAGAGATGATGTTGTTTAATTATAATAAGGTGGAAGAGGAAGGTTTAATTAGGAATAAGGTTAATATTGGGATAAGGAATTTAATCAAATATTTAGGTATAAATATTTCAAAAAATTGGATAGGCTAGAAAAGAAATTTTTAAGAAATTAAAGAATGATATTAAGAATAAATTAGAGGAATATAGAAAAATTAAGCTTTCATGGTTTGGTAGAATAGCAGTTATTAAAATGAAGATTTTACCTAAGATTAATTTTTTAGTTAGGATGTTACCAATTAAGGTATCGGAAGCGGAATTGAAAGAATGCCAAATTATGCTTAATAAATTTTGTAATGGGGATAAAAAGCAAGGGTTAATAAGAAAAGATGGTATAAATCTCAAAAAAAGGAGGATTGGGTCTTCCTAATTTAAAGTTATATTATATAGCTAACCAATTAAGATATATTGTGGATATTATCTCAAGACCTAAAGATTTAATTTGGTTGGAGATGGAAATACAAGAATTGGACTTGAATTTAGAAAAATTTTTTTTATTAAACTTACTAAGAAACTGATGACAAGAATTGAAAATCATTTAAATGATCAAACCAGTCAAATTGGATTGTCTTTAATCCAGGTAAAACAATATAATTTTATAGAAGTGAGGCGACAAATTAAGAACAGACTTTTGGACATTGACTTTCAGCTGGCACGGTCAGAGGCAAACTGTGAATGCTCACCACTGAAGTGGGGTATAGAGCCAAGACCAGACTATGTTTCAGCGAAATACCTGGTTTTATCCATAGTTAAATTCAGGAAAGCGTACACTGCTGCTCGTTTTAATTGTCTTCCACCTGCAGTTATGGAAGGACGTTTTAAAAAACTTCCACTTGAATTAGGTAAGACTGTGTCCTTGTCAGTCAGGACAGGTCGAAACAGTGGAACATATTTTACTGGACTGTAGTTTTTATAAAGACATTAGGGCCCATTTTATAACCCCATTACTAACTTTGTTGCCTGGAAGGTCAAAAGTATTTTACATTTCACATCTTCTGGCTGGCACAAATATGGTTGAAATTGTACAAACAGCAAAATATTTTGCTGCAGTTATTAAGAAAAGATCACAGATAGATAATGGCTGTTAGCAACACTTTGGAAAATAAACTGTATGGGCACAGGTTTTATGTTGTGTATATGTTTATTTTTTAATTAACTATTTTAACGATTACCCATATTGTTTTGCTGTTATAATTTACAATCCTATTTTATTGTTTTAATAACAACTTTTTAACAATAATTGGTTTTTTTTAAAAAAAATCATTTTTATGTATTATTCACTGTTATGTATTATTCACTGTTTTAATAATAATTTTAACAATGGTGTCTTAATGCTTGTTTTGAGTATTGTTGTGTGGAAAAGGTCTATGGACCAAATAAACACTGATTGATTGATTGATTGAGAATTGAAAATCCATTTTTAATGAATATGTTAGAGATTTGGGCAAGGTATAAAGAAACATTTGTACCAGCTATTTCTCCATTAACTCCAGCGGTGGTGTTGGAAAATTTTCCAATAAATTTAAGTAGGGAATTGGAAATTTTATTAAGGGAGAAGAAAGTCATTAAATTAAAGGACTGGGTGGAAAAGACTGGGTGTAAAGAGCATATCAGTGAAGTGTTAGGAAAGAGGAAGATATCTTGGTTTAATATTATGCAATTAGAGCAATGTACAAGGAATTGGATAAGGAAATATGAGGAACGTAGAAGAGTATACAAGCTTTGAAAAGATGATTATACAAAGGGATAGAAGAAAATATAGTTATAAAAGGTACAAGTAGTGAAATTTATAAAATGTTGTTGGAAATTGAAGATCAACAAGATTATCTTAAATCTGTATGGGATTATGATTTGACAGAAAAGATAAGTAATCGGAGCTGGAGGAAGATATGGGATTTGCGTATTTTGAAAACTATGTCTGTAAGGATAAAGGGAAATTATTATAAGTTGGTTTGGAGATGGTATTTAATGCCAGTAAAATTAATCCAAATTGATAAGAAATACTCAGCGTTATGTTGGAGAGGATGTCAGGAAACTGGCATTTATGTTCATGTGTGGTGGAGTTGTAAGCATGTACAGAAATTTTGGCAAATAGTATTTAAAGAGATAAATGAAATAACTGGGGTAAACTTAAGAGGTATTTTCTAATATAGCATTATTATCAATTTATGATGAGGTTTATTGTACAGCAGCAAGGTTAATGATACCTAGAAAATGGAAAATGCAATATGATTATCAAATAGAGGAATGGTATAAAGAAGTATGGGATATTGCTATTAATGCTAAATTAACGTGTAGTATGAAAGTTAAAAGGGGATTACTGAAACGAAATGACTTTAAAGATATACGGAGAGCATTTGTAGATGTTGTTTTATGAGGTGGGGAAGGGTGTGCACCATCACAGGAGCCATTACAATTACAACTAGTCATTACAACTAGTTACGTAGTTTAGTTGGTCCCGGTGGGGGGGGGGGTGCACCGTACTTATTATTGTTATTTTTATGTGTTTGTTTGTATAATTTGTAAGCTTACTTTATATGTTAAAATTTAAATAAAAATTTTAAAAAAAGAACTATAATTAAGCATTTTTAAAGCCCCAAAGTCAGTAACAGTATTCCCTCGTGTAAAAAAAATCCCTTTAACAAACATTGTTATTTAATATTTCATACTGTCTTTAGCGTTGGTGTCCAACTCATGCCTAAGCCTCTTACGCAAGCTACAAGGCGGTTCTAAAGTATTCTAATGGAACTGGCAGCAGCAGAAAAGTGCCAATTTGTGCAATTCTGAGCTATTGTGGCAGGGAGTTCCTTAGGCCCTGAAATACATAAACGATTCTAAAAATTAAAAAATGTAAACACCTCTTTTTAAGTGGGATCGAGGAGGGAAGCGTTTCCCCCATAATAGCTATCACGACTAGTAGTCACTGATCACCTTCTCCTGCACTCAAAGCAGGCCTCCCAGAGGCAAGAGCAGAAAAGGCCGGCCGCCCTCACCTTGGCGGAGCGCGTGATGGCAGCAATTTCCGAGTAGAGGTCTGTTGTGTCTGGGAACTTCTCCACCACGTTGTGGCACAGGTGGTGCAGCAGGGTCTGCCGGTGCACGGTGTCCTTCACCTCCGAAACCTTTGCCAGGTAGCTCAGCTCAAACCCTCGGCTCTGGAAGTCAAGGCCGCACTCAGCTCAACTCCTTCGCTTGCAGAAGAAGCAGAGCCGGCGGTGTGTGGAGACAAACTGGGAGGAGCGCTCACTGGGCTCCCGCCACCAGACGCGGGGGCCACCCTGGTCCTCGGCTCTCCTCACAGGGGGAGAACAGCCATTCAGCTGCCCTCTCCCCCTGCTCTCAGTGAACGAGCCACCACGTCAAACTGCTTGGACGCGCCCCAAATCGTATTCTCTCCACACAATACGCCCCGCAAGAGGCCGCTGTGCTTGCGGACAGCAACTGCCTTTGGAGACGGTGACCGCTGCCAGTGAAGCCCTCCTAGTGACTGACCAGTCACCACAAGGCTGCAAAGGGGCCGCGGTGGCCCAGACAGATTCTGTGAGGAACAGAGCTAAGTTTGCGCTCAAAAGGCCCCTGGTTCAATCCCTGGTCTCTCCTGTTAGAAAGAGGAACATGAAGCCACGTGGAGGCCTTCAGGTGTGTTGAACTGGAACTCCCATAATTCCCAGCCAACATGGCCTCCGTTGGAGAAGGCTGAGAAAGCAGGTGATGGAAAGGCCTTTCTCTGCTGGTCTGAACAGACATCCTGGGCTAGACAGACCAACAGTCTTGACCTCATCTAAGGTCACTTCCTGTGACCACCGTAGATTCATAGATCATAGAGATTGGAAGGGGCCTACAAGGCCATCGAGTCCAACCCCCTGCTCAATGCAGGCAACGCAGTCCAAGCCCCTGCTCAATGCAGTCTCCCATCCAAATGATAACCAGGCCTGACCCACACTCAGACAAGCTGAGCCAGCATGAGCCACAGGCCTGTTCATGACATGAACAAAGTTCAATTCCTTATTCACGCAGAGCAGAACTCAAGGTATGCTCTGGCCCAGAATGGGTGGGCAGCTTGTGTTGGACTTCAGCTCCCATCATCCTCACCATTGGCTATGCTGGCCTTATGGGAGTTACAGTCCAACATCTGGACGGCCACAAGTTGCCCAACCCTGCAAATGAAAAATCCAGGCTCCAAGCCCAGATGTATGACTGGGTTTGACTGGTTACTAAGTGGAGAAAGAATGAGTACTCTGCACATGTCCAGAGTTACTCTTCTTCAGACGCTGGGTCCAGGGCGAAGTCCTGCCTCAATTGCAGCCCCAAGGCCTGAGCGAATACTGCCCACCCCTGCTGGCCTCAGGCGGCTTCGTCCCTCCCGGTTTCTCTCACCCGGGATCCATTCAGGAAGTTGCCCATGGCTAGGAGGGTGGCAAGGACACACTGGAAGGTCTGGTTTTTGGCCAGTTGCTCCATCCCAAGTTTCAGGTCAAACAGAGGCTCTGCAATTTCCTAACAAAGAAAATAAAAGACAGCCCATGACGGATGATGTCTTTGGATGTTTTGTTAAATGCTTCTGCTTTTACTGCAATTTTTTTGTATTTTAATTTGTCGTGCACTGCTTCGATATTGCTTGACATGGAGCGGTTTGCAAATGGTATCATTAAGGCGTTAATGTGGGATTCACTTGCCCATTGCTGCTGGGGAGGGAGGGAATTCTGGGGGAAATCCTGGGAAAAGACTGCCCACCCAGCCCCTCGCCCATCACCCAAAGGAGAAGCAAAGCAGTGAGAGCGCGCCATAAACTGTTGCTGCTCCGGCAGCAGCCGTGAGCAGGCGCCCGACTCCACCCCGGGGCCACTCACTCCCTGACCAGAGCACCGGCGGGGGCTGCCTCCTCCCTCCACGCGTGGCAACGCCCTTGCTGCCGGCCAGGCGACGACCGCCTTCTTGCAGGGAACGTCCTGCCCGAGCAACGGGGATACCGAGAGCCCACCTGCTCCAGCGTCTCATAGTCCAGCTTGAACGCCCACAACTGGAGCCGGGCGCCAAGCTCCAGTGATCGAGGAGAGAGCCAGGAGGAACTGCTCAGCTGACCCCAGAGGGACATTGGGATTGGCCAGCTGGGCTTCCTGAATCTTCTGCTTTTCTTCCTCAGTCGGAACCATGGCCAAGATTTTCTGAGGGGCAGGAGAGACCAGTGGGACTGAGGCTAGCCAGAACATGACCCTTCCCTTCTGACCCTTCAGGGCCAACACTGAAAGACTCCCGCTCCCCCCACACCCGCTCCCACAATGGTGCAGCGGAACAGTCTCCAAGGCTGCGTGTGCGTGTATCCGTGCACATACGCACAACACAAAGTCCCATCTGGCTCAACGCACAGGCGGCTCTCACCTCAATCCCCTCCTTGTTAATGGCAAACTCGTCGAAGTTGAGGATGGCCATCTTGATGACGTGGATGGGAGGCAGCACGGTCAGGCCGATGTTGATGGCGTTGCTCCGCTTGGGGTCCAAGACCACAACGAGCTTCTTTCCATCAACAGCTTTCTTGGGGATGTGGGGAGGAATTAAAAATAAGCGGCTGACATTTCTTCCTCTATCCATCTATCCTATCCTTGGCAGCACACATTGCTCGGGCTTCTACCACTTGACTTGTGAGGCAGATTCTGTTGAGAAATGGCAGCTGCCCCAAAGGTCAACCAGTGAGCAGGGACTGGAACCTGGGCTTCCCAGACTCTCTGTCCAATGTGGGCTAACAACTCTAGGACACACCAGAGGGTCCAAGAGCTGCTCTGTGCCTAAGAAGAGCAAGGTCTCTTTGCCCTGGCGGGGCAATTCTCTGCCTGCCTGCAGGACATCTGCAAGGCCAACCCGAGGCAGCACCGGCCATGCCTTTCCAGTGCCGCTGCGCTGCTCCTGTCTCAACGCCATAACCTCCAGAACAGGAGAGGGAGAAATCTGTTCCCTGGGCCAGGTTGTCCACAGGTCCCCAGGGGCAAGGGAACAGAAGAGGAAGTGGTGAGCAATGGTTTGGGGAGCAGCTCAAGGGTGGAGCAGGGCCTGTCTTGGAGGCAGAAGGCCCTGGGTTCAATCCCTGGCATCAGAGGCAGGAGGTCTGCCCGAGTGTCCTGCCGGCCGGGAAGGGCTGGATGGGTGCAAGGCGGCTCCCTGGGCTGCCCCAGCCCCTTCCTTCAACCACACTGGAAAGGGGAGGCTGGTGCTCCAGCAGCAGTCCCACAGCCCCCCGCTCGTATGGGCCTCCCTGGAGAGCCAGGAGCAGGGCTCGCGAGCGCGGTGCGGCTCCCCCTCCAGCTGAAGGTCCGCGGTGCCCACAGGAGACGCCCCGCTGGCCCAGAGGCGTCCTGCCTGGCAACCTACCTTGGAGCTCAGCACCTCCTTTGCCTTGGATTCAAACAGATGCTCCAGCTTGGCCGTGTCAATCTGGACCTTCTCCAGGGAGGCCCACAGAGTGGCCGGCCCAAACCAGCTGCATCCTCCGCTGGCCGGGCCAGCCACGCCCTTGAGCTCCCTCCAGAAGAGCTTGACCGTCTTCTTCTTGGCAGGGGAGTGGGCGTCTTCCCCGGGGGAGCCGAGCATGCCGGGAGGGGGACAACCTAGTGGGAGGGGAGGGGGGGGAGGAGGGCCAGCGCCTGGTGGGGGAGGGGGAGGGGGAGGAGGGGGGCAGCCAGGGGGAGGGGGAGGGCTGCAGGCACCGCTGCACCCACAGCCATGGGAGGCGGCACCCCCTCCACCAGCTCTGCGTCGAGGATATCGAAGTCTTCCTCCTCGCCCAGGTCGGAGAAGTCCAGGTCCCGGATCCTGAGGAGGCTGGGCTGCGGGGGGCCACGCGTCACCTCAGAGTCCTTCCGCAAGGGCGTCGCGAGGGCCCTCTCCAGGCTCTGCAGGCTGGCTTCGGCCTCAATGCTGAACTGGGCACGCAGTGGTCGGGCCCGCACGTCAGGCCGGCCCTCTTTCCCCTGGCCCCCAGGGCTCTCTCCCCTTTCCCGGCTCGCCTGCTTCCAGGCGTCTGCCAGGCACTCGTCTTCTGGGCGTGAAGGCGCCCCCCCTGGCCCTGTCGGGCTCTTGCTGGAGAGGTGCTCGTCAAGCACCAGCGTCCTCCCGGGAGCAACGCCACTGCGGGGGATCCACGCTGCTGCAACCCAGAACGATCCCCTGCGATGCCACTGGGACCGAACGCGAGGCTGCCGGAGGCCCCCATGCGTGGCGTGTCCCCCGCCGCCTCGCCACCACCGAAGCCAGCCAAGGCCAACGCTGAGCCAGCCTCCTTCCCGGCACCACTTCCGTTCTGGCCTTCACACCACCGCCCTAAGGAGTCAGAGAGCGGGAGGTAAGCTCTGCCGCCCCACGCAGGGCCAGGAAATGAAAGCAGAGGAAGGCCGTTCCCAGCGACAGCTGCATGGCGGCCCGTGCCTCTGGCCAGGCCGGGATGCCAACACAGGGCCAGCTGGCTCCCCCGGCTCCTCGCCGCATTACCTGGGGCATTCGGCTCAGCGCCTGCCGTCGCTTCCGCAAGGACCTCTGCTCGCCCCCTGGAGATGGCCACCATCTTCTCCTGCTGGGACGCAGCAAGGTTTTCCAGGAAGCGGGCTCTACGGGAGAAGAGAAAGCCCAGGGCATTCAGCAGCCTGGACACGACGGCCCCTCACAGCACAGCCCCTCACGACGGCCCCTCACAGGGACCCGCACATTTCGCAAGCACGGCAGGCCGTGTCACACACCACAGTAGCCCCCCTCCTCCAATCCAACATACAGAAGGTCAAGCCACAAACCCCTTGTGGCAGATCCTTTGGGACGCAAAGCTCCCTGTGTGTCTGTTTGAAGAGATGCAGACTGCTGGCCATTCTTGGAGCCCAATGACCCCAAGCAGCACCAAGGGCCAACGCATACGTCCCGTCCCGTCCGTCCCCCCCGCCCAGAAAATCACTGGCCTTTCCTCCCCCTTCCCCAGCAGTTTTCATCAACATAGGATTCGCACCAGAACAACGTTCCAGCTGGCCCAGGAATAGAATACATTATCAGGTAGAAGGTAAATCCAGACTGCAAGGATTGAAATACTAAAACACAGTTAAAGGACTTTAAAAGCCTGAAATAGCAGTGTGGGCAGCCAGACAAGCTTCCCTTGGGAGGGTATTCCAGAGCTGGGGCCACCACCAAAGAAGCCCCCTCTCTTGTTGCCACCCTCCGTGCCTCAGAATGCGGGGTCCTCCATCCACTGCGCATCAGAAGCACAGCGTCAACGTTCGCCAGCACAGAGCAGCTGATGGGCCCAAGTCCCAGCCCTCCTGACAGCTCAAGCGGCCCACGGCGTCCCCGTCCCTCAGCCTCACCTCCTCCAAGGACCAGAAGGCTCACAGAGCCCTCTTCCACATGGGAACAACAAGGTGAGCAGGACAGGTGCCAGCCACTCTGTGCAACGCGTTCTCTGGCCAGGCACCACCCGGCCAGCAGAGCCAGCCTGCAATCTTCATCTGGTCCAGACACTCCAGTTATTCAGAGTTAGGTTCAGAGGCCGTTATGCGCAACAAAAGCCCACCAAGCATCTTTCAATGAAATCGGTCATTAAAGCCAGAAAATAAACATGGGAGCAGTGCAGCTCATCCACAGAACCACCCCAATGCTCAGGAAAAAAGTCTCACCGAGAAAGTGGGGGGGGGGGTGAGATGTTTTTGCGGATCTCCTGAAGATCTTAATGGAGGGGACCTGGTGTGTCTCCCTGGATTCCCAGTCCCAAGAGCTCACTTCCTGGTTGGGGCTCACTTCACACACACACACCACACCCCGTCCATTCACAACACCCCGTCTGCTGTCTCAGCGCTCCCAAAATGCACGCTCACAGGGGAGGCTTTGGGAAGTGCGGACCCAGCGGGACCAGTGCTTTTCAAAGCCTCTTCTCCCCCCCCCCGCTTGGGAAGGGAGGTGGGCTGCTTCTGCCCCCCCTGCGCAGGGAAGGCTCTGGCACAGCCTGCCAGAGATGGTGCGGGCTACCTGTGGCCGGCAGGTTCCCCCTAGCTGCCCTGGATGGCGGCCGGGGGCTACTGCCCAATTGCCTGCATGTGCACTCGACTAGCCTGAGTTATAAGGAGCCACCCCATGGGATACTGGATGCCGGCAAATGCCTACCTGACCACCAAGCCCCCCTCAGTGAGACGACCCCTGTGCCTCTACACCTGGCCAGCCCAGCGCTTTGGTGGGGAACATGGCCCAATCCTGAAGCATCCCCACCTGATCGGAGCACCCTTGCTTGGCTCTCGGCCCGTCCCTCGTGATCCTTCCCCGGCCCCCGCCCGGCCCTGGTTTCCAGGGCCAGAGGAACTCCCCCACCCCCCGTGTGCCCAGGCGAGGTCCGTGTTGCCTCGTGCACCCGCTCCGCTCCGCTCCCCCCCAGCGACGCACCTGTCGCGACTCTCCCGCCTGCCCTGCGAGCGCCGGGCCGTACAGCTCAGCCCTCCGGCCGAGCGGTCGACGCCATGCCCAACGGTGTGGTGGGCAAGCAGGGCCTCGGGGCACGGTGTTGAGACCTTACGAGGGTCTTAAGCCAAGCCACGCTTCATCGTCACTTTCTCTTGCTTGCCTCTTCCCATGTTTTTTAGTTGCCTCAGAGTTGTCAGGGTTACGGAGAGGTCTCATTTTTAGGATCTCCGTTCCAGATTCTACTCTGGCAACCAAATTAGCATCCAAGGCTCCGGTCAGTCTCCCCATCCTTGCCGTGGGACCGTCACCCGCCTCGGAAGCAAAGGCCACCACGGTCCTGCTTCCGAGGGCAATTGCTGCAGGTCGGCTGTACCCTCTGCGGGTTTCCAAGTATCCAGGCCCAGCCTGGAAGTGAGCTCCCTTGTGAGTCCCTCGCCTTGAGAGCGCCGCTTCAACTCTATTCCCTTCTCTTTCCCCTGAAATTCCTCTGGATTCTGCCCCTCACGTGCCCCAGCCCTTACCACTAACTCCCTCACATAGTCATGTTTTTATTTTACAATGAAATAACGAATAAGACAGGACATAATAAAACCAAGATAGGGCCAGCAGCAAAGAGTAAAAACAATACAGCATATGAAACTAAGGAAAAACAGCAGCAAAGTAAGTGTGTGCCAAGATCTAAAAGCAGAAGGAACTGTTCCTAAAATGCCTGGGAAAATGAAACGGTCTTTGCCTGGCATAGTAAAGTCCACAATGTAGGCATGAGACAAGCCGTGTGTGTGTGTGTGTGTGTGTGTGTGATTTCCTCAATCTCTGGTAGCCACCCACCTCACCTCATTGGGGGGGGGGGCACCTGGAGAAGGGTCCCAGCCAATGCTCTGGGGGTCCAGGTAGGTAGATATGGGAGGAGCCACTCCAGTCCACCAGGTCAACTGGTCCCAAGCCACTTAGGGCTTTAAAGCATATCGTCCGCCTGTCCGTCCGTCCGCCCCCAAGCACTGCATCGCCATTTCCAGAGCACCCTCCACACACCTTATTTAGCAAGCACTAATTCCCCCGGCCCCAGATAATGGAGGCAAACAGACCAAGGAGCCGCTGGGAGCTCCGCTCGCCAAGGCCTGACCCACCAGTCAGATAATCAACCTGGCCCTGGAGGCGGAGAAGAGAGAGGTTCTCCTGCGCTGGAAAGAGCTCTACAGCTCAGAACCTCAGTCCTCCCACCAGCAGAGCTCCCTCCCTCGCCACCAGCCCGATCCAGCCGTGGGGCAGGCGGCCCGCAGTCACCTCGGCTCTGTCCCACGAGGAAGCATGCCGGCTGGGAAAGGGCGAACGGGCAAGGGGCTGCTGGCAGGGGTCAGCAATGGCCTCCTTAAGAAGGGGGCGTCTCGAGGGGCCGAGGCCTTTGGTTGCACCTGCAGCCCGGCACGGAAGCCACGGCTGCCCCACGGGCCAAGTGCTGCCGGGCCCCCTGGAATCACGGCAGGGATTCTGGCAGGCTCTCTGCACAAGCAGCCCAGGGAGGGGCCACGGCCGAGTGGCAGAGCCCGCCCCTGCTTGGCACGCAGACGGCTCGGTCCCCGCAGCATCTCCAGGGAAGGCTGGGAAAGAATCCTGTCGGGAGCCCAGGCGTCGACAGTCCTGGGCCAGAGGGACCCGGGCACTGACCCGGGCAAGGCGGCTTCGTGGCTCCTGGCCCACAGTTTCCGTGACGCATCTGCGTGTGGAACTGAGCCAAGCCAGACTCCTCTTCTGTGGCGCCAGGGCCAGTGGGGAAGCGAAGTCTGCCAGCGGGGCTCCTCGCTCCAGCACTGGCCTCACCCCCGAGGAAGGGCACGCAGGTCTGTACTTACTCAAAGCGCCTCAGAACGGGTTTGTCCCCACATGCGGGGGGGCTTTCCTCTCGCCTGGGAGAAAAAGTCAGTTAGTGCCAGTGGACGGGAGGAGCCACACTCTGCATGCCCACGAGCGGTGCCAAGCCAATGCCAGCCCCAAAGTGAGAGGCGCACGCAGCAGGGAGGCGGTTTTCCGGGGGCAGCTCAAGTTACAGGAACCCAGATTCCACCTAAACATCAGGAAAAATTTCCTGACCGTCAGCGCAATAAGACAATGGAACCAACTACCTAGGGAGGTGGTGGGCTCTCCCACTCTGGTGGAGGCATTCAAGGTGCGGCTGGACAGCCATCTGTCGGGGATGCTTTGACCTGGACTCCTGCACTGAGCAGGGGGTTGGACTCGATCACCTGGTAGGCCCCTTCCAACTCTACCTTTCTATTGATTCTATGATTCCTTACGGAGCACCCCACCCCCCTGCCTAGCTTGGCTGTGGTTCCCAATCCCCCAGCCTCCCCCAAACGCACCAAGCGCCACACCAAACGGGCCTCGAGTAGCTACGGCTCTGGGTGCTGAGGAGCACAGCGCCTGCGTGAGACCCTCACGCCACTCCGGACTCCGCCCCGCCCTGCCCCAAGAAGCCCACACTCACGTAGCCAAGCGGGAGCAGCAGGAGAACTCTTGACACGAGCACAGAGGCTGAAGCCAAGCAAGAACCCACCCGGCCAAGTGTTTTCTGCCGGGAATTATTTTAGTGGCTGGCTAGACGTGTGTGTGTGTGTGTGAGATTTCTTTTAAGGTATTTAAGCATTTTGACAATATCTTTTAAAGGGCCCGAGGGTAGGTTAAAGACAACACTGATCTATGACAGCATGGCAGACAGAACAGTCATTTTGTCAGATGCACAAAGTGGAAATGAGCACGTGTGTGTATTCGCCAACAGTGGAGATGCACGTCTGCCTGTTCACTTTTTGACGTGAAACACTGATTAGGGCGGGGAGGCGGCCGGTCCGGGCCTCCCCTCAGCCTAGAATTGGGCAGCTGCTGATGCTCATGGACCGTGGTGGGAGCTGCACAGCTCTTCTCCCAGGGAGACTCCAAGGGGTGGGCGGGGGGTAGGGAGCTTCCTGGGAGGAGGGGCGAGGGGGGGCTAATGGTAGGCCCAGCATCAACCCCCCCCACACACACACATACACCAATGGAGCTTCTGGTCAGCCAACCTCATGCTTCCTGGCGCTGCAATTCCCCAGCAAGGAACTCATCCAGACCCAGAAGCACCACAAAGGAAAGGCCCAGAAGGGTCTCCACAATGCAAAACCACACGCCAAGAAGCCCCAGCCCCAAGCTCGGCAAAAGGAACCCTCCTCTGGAGTCACACACACACACACACACACCCGGCAACGGAAGGAGACCTCCTGGGCCTTGAAAACCACACACAGACACGAGCTGCAGCATCACTTACCAAGCAGGGGCAGTTTCGTGAAGTCTGGAAAAGGAAAGGCAGTTTAAGCAGGAGACAAAAGCACTGAAGAGGCAAAGGGAGCAGGGCGCGGCTGCAGCCCGAGGAGGAGCCCCCACGCCAGCGGCAGCCGAGGCGACGTGCTGCTCGCGCTGACTCGACTGGCGTCTTCGGCGGGCCGGGGCAGACCATCCAGACCAGCTGCCACGTTGCCGAGGATGCAGCCTGAAAAGCTTGGCAACTGGGCTGGGTCCCAGACACAAAAAAGGGGGGGAGCGAGAAGAGGAGAGAAGAGGCGGCGGAAAGGGGGAGGAAGACGCGATGAAAGGGACACGCACAGACCGCCTGGCGGCCCCCCTGGGCAGCAAGGAGTGGGCCCCATTCCCCCGGCACAGCTGCCTCTTCCCCCACTCGTTCGGCTGCGCCTCCTCACCACAGCACACGGTATCACCGTCAACCCGCAACACCACTGCTCTGGACCCTCCTGGGGCCCCGGCCTTCCTCTTCACCCACAAGTCCAGGGACTTGTCGGCTGCTTGGGAAAGGGCATGTTTTCAGCACAATTTACAGGGGGGGGTGGAGGAAGCAAACGACCCCCTGCACACCCCACTGCCCCATCCACAGCAGGGTCTTTTTCAGCTGGGCCCCCTGATGACAGAAACCCTCAAGTTGCACCACAGGATGCCATGGAGGGAAATCCTTGCCTATGGACTCCGTCCACTTTAGAGGACTAGTGACAAAGCTCCACACCCTGGATCTCGTGATGCTTTCACTGGGTTTCTCGCCCCGTTTGCCCCTCTCACCCCTACTGATGGCACCTCCAACCCACGGCTGGAGCACGAGGCACCCACCCACTCGAGAGTGACAAGGTCACTGCACAGCTGAAGGATCTGAGTCAGGGGTAGGCAACCTGACCCCTTCAAAATGTTTTGGACTGCAACTCCCATAAGCCCCAGCCAGCATGGCTAATGGTCAGAGATGATGGGACTTGCAGTCCAAAGCGTCTGGAGGGCAGCCAGGATGCCTCTCCCCGACCTCGGCAGCTACCTGCAGGAATGAGGAGGACCATCACAGGGTGGCTTTTCAGGGCGCCTCAACGACAGCAAGACCACCGCCTTCCACCCCCGGGACGGCCACGCCACGGCTGCCTATCAACTCCTTGCCAGTGGGCAAGGAAAGACGAGAAAGGGATGGCCCCCGACGGCGTTCCCTGGTGGCCCTTGCCTCTCCTTGGTTGCCCTCCCAATAATGCCACCACCCCAGACTCCTGAGGGGGACCTACTTGAAGATGCTCCTGTCGCCCAGACTGCCCAGCTGCTCGCCTGCTTCGGCCTGGGGCGGACGGCACGGAGAGCTGCACCGCGGAGGCACCGCTGTACGTGCTTTGGAAGCTGGGCCTGGGTGAGAAGAGCAGAGTCAGCGCAGCTGCCGGGTGGGCTCAAGGCCGACTGCGGCCACAGAGCAGATGCTGGCGAAGCCCCTCTCGGGCGAGCAGAGGAAAGCTGCCCCCTGGAACTCCGTGCCCACCCCCTGCCGGGTGAGTCCTTCTGGGCGGAGATGGGCCGGCAGAGGCGGATTCGACACAAGGGCTACGGAAGAGCAGGAGGACGCGGGTGCCACGCCGCACGCCGCCCCCGCGTCCCCCTCGGCACAAGCCCTCCTCCGCCGGTTCAGACCGTCGTTCATCGGCTGATGGGGACCCTCCCCGGCCAACTCACTGGTCCTCGTGCCTCTCCCCAGCCAGGCCCGGTGCCAGAGCGGGCGCTGGGTCGCGGGTCTTCGGCAGCCCGCGGGCCTCCAGCCGTCCTCCTGGGCCGCCGCGCTGTGGCCCAGCGAGCGCCGCTGCCCCCGCTGCCCCTCGTCCCCTCTCCTCCGCTCCTTGCAGCGCGCGCCGGCCGGGGGCTCTTCAAGACCGTCCTCGTGCTGGAGGGCGTTCTGCAGAGCAAAGATGCCCGGGCCAGAATGATTGCAGGGTGCAGGTGGGAAACGGGCCGCACTGGGACAGAGCCCGCCCCCCGCGGCTCACTCACTCACTCGGGCCGGGCCGAGGAGCAGAAGGGCTTTACCTCGTAAACGGCCAGCTGGTGCTTCAGGTCTGGGTCCGTGCCCGACTGGGCCACGAGCTGCCCGATGACTTGCTCCATGCCCTGCTGCTCCAGGCAGTCCGTCACGTCATAGAAGGCGTCCTGGTCCGGGAGGGCAGCCAGCGTCTGTGCAACACCAGCCAGGCACTGGTCAGCCCAGCCGCCCCCGCTGCCCTGCCCTGCCCAGCCAGGCTGAGGGGCCGCCCCCGCCCCGCCCCCATCGCCCCCAGGCAGTCACCTGGTTGATGAGTGTCATTGCAAACACCTGAAGTTCTGTGTCAGCCCCGTTCTTCTGCTCGAGGAGAGCCACGAGGTGAGACCACGGAAGTCCACCTGCAAGGCAAGGAAGGAAGGTGGGTGGGTGACAAGACCAGTCAGGGACGCCTCGGAGGACCCCCTTCTGCTCAGCCCCCACTGGGGGCCCTAAAAGGCAGGCCTGCTGCAGTTCAGGGCCCGCTCCGCCCATAGGCCTGGCTAGAAGCGAGGGGCGAGGTCAGAGGGCAAGAGCAGCTTTTTGGGGCACAACCGAATCAAGCAGGGCTGCTGGTGTTGCAGCGCTCGTTGTGCAGAGGGAATCCAAGAGTGGCCTCCCGGGTTAGCCCAAAAGGAACATCGGCGACCGGGCAGGAGGAAAAGCCCCACCCCGGGCTAACCAGAGGTAGAAACCCCCTGGAAATGGAGGCCCCTCTTTTTACTATCCTGTCCTCTGTGGAAACCACAGCCTCCTACAACTCCCATCAGCCCCAGCCAGCATAGCCAAAGGTGACGGATGAGGGCAGTTGCAGCCAAAGACACCTGGAGGGCCACAAGCTGCCCGCCCCTGGGCTAGGGGATCAGCCCACTCACCACTGGCCTGCTCCACGGTCATGACGGCCTGGACGAGCAGCTGGGCGTTGGACTCCGCGTACTCCACAAAGACGAGCAGCAGCTTCAGGGCCGTCTTCACCACCAGGCGGTACTAACACAGGAGCATCGAAGCCGCCTTAGGCCGAGGCTGGATGTCAGATCCGCCCCCCCCCCCACGCTGACTGGCAGTGCCTTGCCAAAGGCGGGGGTCTGTGCCGGCAACCCTGCCTGGGACCGTCCACGTGCAAAGCAGGGCCTTTCCCCCGGGGAGGAGCCAATGCCTGCAGCCGCACACTGGACCTCCGCCAGGACTCCCGGCGGGGCACGGCAGAGCCCCCCATCTCCAGGCCTGCTTTGGGCCTAGCTTAGGAACTCCCCCGACTTCCCTCTCTCGGCTTGTCTCCGGGAGACTCTCCACCCTTGAGCTACGTCTGCTGCTAAGGGAAGGAGACCCGCCCCTCGCTTCACACCCAGGCGGCACCCACGGGGGGGGGGGGGGGAAGACCAACCCACCGTTTCCGGATCCAACCCTTTCCTGGGGAGGGGCTGTTCTGTCCCCCTGAAGGTATCATACGGCTCCTCATGGAACTAAACTGATGCGACCCCCACCCAATTTATGTCCTGCACTCCCATTCCAGAGGCACAAATTCTCAAGATGTTCTTGAAGAGCTAAGAGGCCCACCAGCTGGTTTGCCTCAGGCCAGTCCCGGGGCCAAAGCAAGACCCCACGACCTCGGGAGTCCACCTCAGGGTCACTGGAAAAAGGACTCTGGGGCTCGTCTCCTGCCTCGTGGGAGGGCCCTTCCCCCCCAGATCCCCGGTTCTCACGCTGACCCGGGGCGACCAGCCTGTGAGACAGGCGCACACAGAGCGCCCCCCCCCCCGCCGGCACAGCTAGTCCGAGGGGGGAATGAGGAGCCCCCGCACCACCCAGCCTGGCAGGACAGCCCCGGGGCCCTACTCACCGTGCCCCCGCAGAGGGTGTAGAGCCACTGCACCGTCTCGTTGTGGCTGATCACGCCCATCATGCCGTCCACGAAGAGCATGATCTGGCCGAGAGCTGGAACGGAGAGCGGCCAAGGGCCCTGGGTGAGTTCCCGCACACAGTGGCGGGGGGACGGGACGGGGGATGCGCCCAGCTGGCCACAGAACACGGTGGGTCCTGCAAAATCGCCACACTTTGCTTGCTCACTTTTTACAGGGCTTTCCTCAGACTGGAGAAAGTCTGACTCTTTGAGAACGGAAGAAGGGCACCAAGCCCACAGGCGCCAAGGGCCTCACCGCCACTCCGGTGTCACAGGCTCAACATGCGCAACCACAACGCTGGCGCACCCACGCTCGGAACTTTTTGGCCAGTGCCATCTTACCACCATGTTTATTGGGGGTTGAGACAGCCTTTTAATTAGTGCAGAAACTCTTTTCCAATTATGTTTTTTTAATATATATATATATATATATTGTACAATAGCATTTAACCGAAAGAATGTGATAGTATTAATTAAAAAAAATATTTTTAAAAACCTTGCTGCTTTTTCTGTGACTGCCATATTAGCATCGGGGCTGCAGAGGGGCAAACATTCTGTTCCCCCTTTATGGGGTGTGGGGGAGGGTTTTGCCCCTAATCAGCCATTTCTGAGGGTGCAAGTAGGTGTTTGGCCTTGCCTGGGGGGGGGGGGGGGAGGAGCCCACTGTGATGATGGTCTAGGAGCCCCGAGTTCAAATCCCAACTCAGACTTGAAACTCAGTGGGTGGCCAGGAGCTAGTCACTATCTCTCAGCCTAATCTGCCTCACAGGGTTGTTGTGAGAACAAGATGAGGGAGGGGAAGAACCACATCTGCCTCCTTCACCTCCATGGGGAGAGGGGGGGGGGATAAAAATGTCACAAATGAATAAACAACTGCAATTGTCTTGAACACGGCTGCTCCACTGCCATGCGGAAGAAACGCGTGGAAATTCCACCTGCAGCTCATACAGCAGAAAAGCAAGGGCTGGGCCGCGGCGGGAGCCATCGCCCACATGGAAGCAACGGCAATGGGGAGCCGAATCGGAGACACGGCTGCAGGAGACCTCCTGGCAGGAGGCGCCCCGTGGCCATTTCCATGCCAAGACGCCCACCCCCCGCCCCCGTCATGCCGCCCCTGTAAGGGCCCGCCGAGGCCTCCCAGCTGTCCCTGACCCTGGAAGGCTCCGGCCTGGCCAATGCTGGCGCTGTCTGTCAAGACGGCCCACGCGCTGCCAGCCCTGACGCCCAGCGCCACGGAGGCCAAGGGCCTCTCTCAGCTCCGTTTTCAAATCATCAGGACCCTGGCCTCGGGGGAGCGAAGGCCTAATTCTCCCCACTGCTTTCCAGACCAAGATCTAATCACCTGGCCCCGTTAGGGAAAACAGATCCATGCCCCCATGTTTTCCCAGCAACAAGGAACCAAGTGGCCGTGTATACAGGCCTGTGGCTCACGCTGCCTCAGCTTGTCTGAGCATGGAAAGCTAAGCAGGGGCAGGCCTGGTTATGACTTGGATGGGAGACCCCTCCTCTAGTTGCCTGCATTGAGCAGGGGGTTGGACTCATAGAAAAGTAGAGTTGGAAGGGGCCTACAAGGCCATCGAGTCCACCCCCCTGCTCAATGCAGGAATCCAGGTCAAAGCATCCCCGACAGATGTCTGTTCAGCTGCACTTTGAATGCCTCCAGAGTGGGAGAGCCCACCACCTCCCTAGGTAGTTGGTTCCTTTGTCTTATTGCTCTGACAGTCAGGAAATTTTTCCTGATGTTTAGGTGGAATCTGGGTTCCTGTAACTTGAGCCCATTATTCCGTGTCCTGCAAACTGGGATGATCGAGAAGAGATCCTGGCCTTGTAGGCCCCTTCTAACTCTGTGATCTATGAAATCTATGAATTAGATCGGGAAAACAACATGGGGGGAGCATCAAGCCGCTTTCAGCCTGAGGGCTGAATCCCGTTTCGGAGAAGCTCAGCCGGTGTGTGTGTGTATGTGTGTGTGATTGATTATTTATTTACGGTCATAGACCAAAACCACTTTGTACAAAATCGTACATAATCATACACAATCTACATTGGGACATACAAAGGTTCATTATTATACAAATAGTAAAACTTTAAAATTCACCATAAATGTTAAAAAATATATATAGTAGAATTTAAAACTAGATGGTATAAAACTTTAAAATTCACCATAAATGTTAAAAAAATATATAATAGAATTTAAAACTAGATGGTATATAAAATTTTTACTTCTGCTCATATTTGGTGCGGATGTTAACCACGTAAGCGCAAAACTTGGCTACCTGTCTTGTAATGTTCAGATTATCATCGGCTAATAATTTTCTTAAACAGAACTTATCGGGCAGATATGATAGAGACACTAAAAAGAGGGAAATAAATTTAGCCCTTGTTTCAGTACAAAAAGGACAACGTAAAAACATATGAGCCGTGGACTCAACTTCTCCTGAGCCACATGGGCAGAGTCTCTCAGCGTAAGGTATTTTCAAGTATTTTGCAATACGGCAGACGGAAAGGCCTCACATCTAGCTAAAGAAAAGGCTCTCCTATGACGGTGAACTTCTAAGTTCATAAGATACGGGGAAATCGTCATAATGTATCTACGGTTGATGGAAGATATATAACCGGGAGATTTTAGCAGATCTTGCTGCCTCTCTATATCTAGGATCCTCTGTTTAATAATGTTTTTTGCCCAATCAACATTTTGAGCAAGAAGGGCATTGGGCGATAAACCCACACTTCTGAGTTTGGATTTAATCGCCCTGATCCATCTGGGTTGCAAGTTGTCATGAGTTATTAGTGGGAATAAGCCCTTTATATCACTATGCAACCTCAACCATAAATAAGCTGTTGAGAGAGAAATTTTTGCTTCGATTTTCATTACACTGGTTTCTAGGCGAATTAGCGCATTGGGCACACAAGAGGGCACTTGTAAGATGGTGCGTAAAAACTTGGACTGGACTTTTTCCAATAAATATAGACTTGAAATTGCCATCCCCGTGTGAGTGCCATAGAGCAATTGAGGGATGACTTTCGATTGGAATAATTTTAATGCTGCCGGAACGTAAAATCGTCCCTTGGATCGGAAAAATCTTAAGATGGCATACACAGATCTTTCACCACGGTCAGCCAGCATATTGCAGTGCGCTATATTAGACCCAGAACCCTGCACTACAACTCCCAAGTATTTATATTCATTGACTTGTTCAATACGGTTCCCCTTCATTTTCCAAATCCGGCTTCTAGGATCCTTACCAAATGCCATTACTTTAGTTTTATTATAGTTAATTTCCAGATGTTCATTAGTGTGTGTGTGTGTGTGTGTGTGTGTGTGTTCCAGTGGTGGGGTGGGGCCAAAAGCAAAAGGGACAGGACAAAAACACCAGCACAGCCTCATTTAAAGCCGTTGATATCAGCAACTGAGCCTCGCGAGAGGCATTTCAACTTTTACATTTGAGGAAAAACGGCACAGAAGCCCGGAAACCACCGAGTGATCTGGGGCAGGGGGAGGAGTCCTCTGGGGGAGCCCAGGGGGCCTGGTTTGGCCCAGAGGCCCGAAGTTCAGCACCTCTGAGTTAAACCTTCCCCCTCCCAGTGCAGTGGCCCCGACCCAAGTGCCCCACAGAGCTGCTTTTAAAATAAACTGAGACAGGTGTGAGGCCTCATCACGGCTCTCCGATGACTTCTCCATCCAGCCCAGCGCTGCCAATGAAGGGGAAGCAGTCTCCCCAAGACGGCTCACCGATCACAGGCAGATGTCCACGCGGGAGGCTCCCTGGCTGCACAGTCTGGGTGGAAGGGCTGGCGACACGGAGATACCGCCTCATTCCGAAGGCTCGGGAATGGGTCAAAGCCACTGCAAAGCCAACACCCTGGAAACAAAACTTTCTAGCAGTCCTTCCTCCCCATCTCACCCAGCCACTACTTCCGAGATAAAAATATTAGTTAAAATCCCCCAGCTGCGGTTTAAACGCAGCCACTACAAGTCAGTGACAGCAGGACGGCACGAAGCAAACACCCCCCAAAGGCCCTGTAATGTTTGCACCCGCCGGTATCGGTCAGGGCCCAATGGGGTCCGCCCACGCGGCGCGATTAAGCTCTGTGGGTGGCAGAGAGGCCAGAGTCGCGTGCACCCCCCCCCCCTCAGCGGCCAGTGGATCCGCACCAGCGTGGGGAAGGGCTGTGTGCAAAACGGGGAAGCCGCTCTGCCCACAATGCTCCGTGATGTGCCGGCTGCCCTGCCCGTGTCCTCGGGATTCCACCGGCTGCAACCCTTTGGCGGGAGGGGTCCAGGTATCAGCCTCTCGAAGGAAGCTCGAGCGGCCCGGATTCTGCCCCTCCCCTCCTTGGGCGGCCACTCACCTCTGAGGATGTAGTTCTGGTAGTTCTGGTCGGCCTCGGCTCCCACTGCGATGAGGCATGTCAGCCCCCCAGAGTTCACAAACTCCGGCACCAGGTCCTTATCTTCCTGCAACAGGAATCTGGAGATGAGGTACCTCCGTCCAGGCCACGCATCAGAGGTCCCTTTGCCCCTTGCACCGCCGAGGAGCGGCGGCCCCAAGTCGGCGTGAGGACGGGGTGTAAGTCACGGCCGGGGGCAGCATCCATCCAACGGCTGGTACCCAGCTGCTGGGAGGGCGGGCGCTGGCCTCCTCCCTTCCCCTGGTGCACATGTCTGCGCACCGGCCGCACATCGGAAGAGCAGAGAGGAAGCTGCTGCAGGGGCAAAGGTGACTGAAGGAAAAGGAAGAGGGGCTCCATGGGCCCAAGTTCACATGCACGGATCCACACCCACGGCCCGAGTGCTCTGGCGCAGGCTGTGGGTGGACAGAGGGCCCCCCCAGAACACTCTCCTGGCGGGGGGCTTACCTGGAAGAGCTGCTTCAAGGAGAAGAGGGAGCGTCTCAGCTCGGGGCCCTTGGAGCTGTACAGCTTCTCTGAAGAAAAAACAAAAGCCAAAGGGAGGCCTCCCTTCAGTCCACAGGGAAGACAGAAACAAAATTCAAAGTGACCTCGATAGGCTGGAGCGCTGGGCCGAAAACAACAGAATGACATTTTAATAGGGATAAATGCCAAGTGCTGCACCTAGGGAGAGGAAACCAACTGCACAGTGACAGGATGGGGGACACTTGGCTCAACAATACCACAAGTGAGAAGGATCTTGGAATTGTGGTAGCTCACAAACTGAATATGAGCCAGCAATGCGATGTGGCTGCAAAGAAGGCAAATGCTATTTTGGGCTGCATTAATAGAAGTATAGCTTCCAAATCGCGTGAAGTGATAATTCCCCTTTACTCAGCACTGGTTAGGCCTCCTCTTGAGTACTGCGTCCAGTTCTGGGCACCACACTTTCAGAAGGACGTAGACAAACTGGAGAGGGTTCAGAGGAGGGCAACAAGGATGATAAAGGGACTGGAAATAAGGCCCTATGAGGAGAGACTGAAAGAACTGAGCCAGTGTGGCATAGTGGTTAGAGTGTTGGACTGGGACTAAGTGTATGGGGTGGGCTAAGATTTTAAAATTTTATACTGTTTTAAATGTATTTTATCCTGTTTTTATCTTGTGTGCATCGCCCAGGGTGGCCGGTTTGCCGGCCAGATGGGCGAATCATCATCATCATCATCATCATCATCATCATCATCATCATCATGTCAGACAGGAAGGGAGTGGCAGCCTGGGTCAGAGGGGCAGTAAGCTCCTCCTTGAAAAGGGAGTGGTCATGCTCCCAAAAAGCCCTCCCAGAGCCCAGAAGCGCGCAAGAACCATCACTCGGACTCCCCTCCTGGACCAGGTGCTCGAGTGGGTGGTTGCTGCAGTGCCTCTTGGAGGACACGGATCCCCCGGAGCTCTGCCAGTCCAGCATTTGCTTTTGACACGGAGGCCGCCTGACCCACCCTGTGTGCTGGGGCGACGGAGGCAGAGGTGGGGGGATGCAACCCTCTCATTCTCGGTCCTGCAGGCAGGTGGTTCTTCTGCCCAGGGCGACGGTGTTCTGCCTGGGGCAGCGGGGCCCTTGAGCAGTCTGGCTCACCGCTCAAGAGGGGGCTCACGGACCCCCACTGGAGGCACACGTGGGCTTGGTGTCATCATCGAGTGCCTTTGCCCAGCCTCCACGAGGGCAGCACCTGCAGCGCTTTCTGGACAGACACAGCCACGCCACGGTCTGGTAACCTCGAGGCTAGACTACTGTGACGCGGCGTAGGTGAGGCTGCCCACCCTTGCTTCCCAGGACCCTGCCCCAGCTACGCGCGGTGCTTCCTGCCAGGTTGCCCCTGGCGTGGGAGGCCTCGAGAGGCCGGGGTTCTTGGGACGGCCTCTCTTTCGGCCATTACTGAACGGCCCCGCCAGCTTAATCTAGACATGCCGGCCAGAAGTACCAAAGGTGAGCGGATTTTGCTGCTGGATTTCAACTGCAGCCGCATCCCGGGCCAGCAGCGGGCAGCCACGGGCAATGCCAGGGCCACGGTGCCGAGGGAGGGGCCACCCTGCACCCGCCCCGTTGACAATTTTTTTTTGGTCGGAATTATACCAGGCAGCTTGTTCCAGCCACCATTTAATGCCCCACAATGCCCCCAGCCATCCAATCTCCCATCACTCCAGGGCATTGTGGGAGATTGGATGGCGCTAGAGCAGCTGCCCTCTGCTGTCCGCCACCAGGCAAGCCACCAGCAAGGAGAGGCCCTCTTCCCCGGCTACGGCCCCCCAAGCCTGGAGCCGGCCCCAGAGTCATCCCGAGACGGATTTTGGAACGCGCGATGCGAATAAAGGACACCGTCCCACACGCGCTTCCAAGTGCGGACTGCCCGGCGGCTCAACCGTCAACAGCCGAGAAGACCCAGGGACGGGAGCCCCGCGATGCAGCCGGGAACAAAAGCAGCGCTCCGGGCAGTCCGCGAGGGCACGGAGCGAGGCTGCCCCCCAAGCCGACCCCCTCCCCTGCCCACCAGGGTGCTTAAGTGCAGGTCCCTCTCGGTATGCGGATTTCCTACCATCGGGGAGCATTCCCACGTTCAGCCCCTCCCTCCAGCAGCCCAAAGCACTCCAGCCCGGCCAGAGGCCTGAAGGAGCACTGCTCACGCGGGGGGGGGGGGGGGGGGCACAGCCCAGAGAACTGCGGTACTGCTGGCCCAGAGTCAGGCGCAGCGCCAGGCGCCTCCCCCCCCCCCCGGGTTGCCCGCTGTGGCATTTCCCCCACGTGAGCCTCGGGACATGCTGGCCGAGAGCCGGGAGCAGCTGCGGCCGAGCCGAGGCTGGCTGGCTGCCTTCCTGTGTCCTGCATTATATAAATATCTCTTGCAGCTTCCCACGCAGAGAAGAACGGCAACAGAAGTGAGAGGGAGGGAGGGCTTCTCGTCACTCCCTCCGCCTGGAGCCAGACGGCCACAGGATCGACCCTCAAAACACGGTGACAAGGAAGGCTCCTCTCCCTGCTGGCACGAGCCAGGAGCCACGCTTGAGCCGCGACCAGAAAAGGCCAGCGGCTCTTTGGACACAGACGGCCCAAGCGCAGCTGCTTTCCCAGGCCTGGCGATACCCGGGTGGCGAACGGCTTGGCCTGCCCACACTGGGGCAACATCAGATGAGGCTAAAAGGGCCTCGCCCCCTGCCCCAGGCCCCTGCAGTGAAATAAAGCCACAGAGATGGCGAGGGGGACAAGCTCGTCTCTCGGGGTCAACAGCGGCCCTGTCCCGGAGGAGTTTAACATTTCCTCCCGTTGGTTTATTCTACCTTTCCTACACACACACACACCCATCCCAAAGGGAACGACCGATTCCCTTGTGCTCCAATGAACTCCACCCTCTTCTCAGACTAACCCTCCTCCTGCCAGATTTTAAACCTCAAGGGGGTGCACGAATCCAGGGATGCACGGGTCTCT
Organism: Shinisaurus crocodilurus; assembly: GCA_021292165.1. Taxonomy (NCBI): domain Eukaryota; kingdom Metazoa; phylum Chordata; class Lepidosauria; order Squamata; family Shinisauridae; genus Shinisaurus; species Shinisaurus crocodilurus. The sequence goes on along the minus strand of JAHFWL010000355.1, from coordinate 63,884 downwards.
GCAGGACGCGGGAGCCGGGGAGACCTCTGGGGAGCCAGGGAGGAGAACTGTGCTTCCTGCCCCCGGGGCCAGTGGCTACCGCCGGGTGCCTAGATCTTCGCAGCCCTGCACGGAACTTCTCACTCTGCACAGGCCAGGCGGGCTCTTCACAAGGGCGACACGCTGTCAGCCTCACTGCCTTGGTACCTTCGACCGCAGGAAATTGGGGAGGAGGCACAGGCCAACTGCAGATGGGATGGTAAAGCTGCCCCCACTTCATTCCCCTCTCCTTCAAGCTGCAGCATTCATGGTAACCGCTGCTCGTTTGCACGGGGGCAGAGGGCAGGGACACCGGCAGCAGCCGGGAGGGAGGGAGGGAGGGAGGGAGCTGGCCCGAGGGATGGGCGGGCGCCTGGCTGCAGGGCTGCCATCTTGCCCACAGAGTGCCAGGCCCAGGTCACTTTGGGCCCTGGCTCCTTTGCGCTTCACTCCAAGCGCAGGCGCCTCACGCAGGCGCCCGAATGTCCGTGTTCTGCCGTCACATCATGCAGAGAGGGTCTTCCAGGGACGCAGCAGGAGGTGAGCAGGAGGCGCTGCGGAAAGGCAGGACGCGAGAGCTCAGAAGGACACTTCCTCCACAAGCCAACGGAAGACTTCCTGCTCGCTGCCGGCATCGCACCCTATAAATGCCGGAAGGGAGACTCTGCTGACCCGGGGCCTGGCCTGCAAGCACGGGGCTTGCTGGTGGGAGCGGTGCTGACGGCGGCAGCCGACCGGCCGGCCAGGCGGGGAGGAAAAGGACCAAAGCACGGGCGAGGGAAGAGGGGAAGGAAGCACCGGCACTGAACACTGGAAGCCACGCAGGGAGCTCTTTCCGTGGCCTTCTCAAGCATGCCGCACAGTGGGTCCCTGGCTTCATTCCACAGCAGCCGAGAGCCGGGGGACGTGGCCGCGGCCACCTGGAAGCCAGGAGCTTCGTGCAAAGACGCGTTGCTTCCACCCACCAGCAGCGTATTGCCGGGGAACGATGTCTGCGGAAGGCAGCCAGGAGAGCCTCGCACGCCGCGCAGGTCGGGTGGTGCGTCGTCTGTGGGCGAGCCAACGTGCGCAGCAGCCTCCCCCAACCGGACGCCCTCCAGAGGCTTTGGACTTCAGCTCCCATCAGCCCCGGCCAGCACAGCCAAAGGGCAGGAATGATGGGAGTTGTAGCTGGGGAAGGCTACAGAATTGTAACTTTTGGGTGAAAGTCCCATCAAACATGGGCCAGTAATTAAACAGACCTTCCCAGGCGTTTGCTTAATGGGCCAGACCCAGAGTGGGCAGCCAAGTGCCCTCCAGATGTTTTGGACTACAATACCCACCGGCCCTAGCCTGCAAGGCCAATGGTTAGAGACTATGTGGGAGCTGCACTCCAAAACATCTGGCGGGCCTGAGGCCGTTACGTGCACAGCACACAGGGGGCCTTGCACGCGCCCGCTCCAACCACAGCGCACTGCGCAGCCCGCCACAGACTGGCACACGTGCCCCTTGAGAAGAACAGTGGCCCTGAATGCTGGCGTGGGCGTGGGCCTTAAGGGAGACCGGTGCCCGCTGCTGCCGCCGAAGGGGAAGAGGCCCAAGCGCGCATCTCGGGCCGCTGCTGGAGCTAAGCTGGCGTCTGGCTGGTCCCTCCCTCCCTCCCTCCCCAGAAGCACTCAGCCTCGCTTGCTCCGAACAGGGGAGACTGGGTCCCCCTCCCTGCACCTGGTCAATTGGACTCACGGTGAGACCTGCGTTGTGGTTGTTGCCTGGCCTATTTACGTAATTGCCTGCAGGTCCCCAGTAAACCAGGGAGGCGAGGGGGCTCAACAGCACAGGGGAGGACGCTTGGCAGCGATCGTGACCAGCGGTGCAGCGCTAAACGCGGAATTGGAGGCGCGCATCCCGACAGTCCCCACAGCCACCCCCCCAAGGAGCGTCCAACAATGCCAGCCACAGCGGTGATCCACGGCAACAGAGGATTCTAGCAGCTCTCATCTCCACTGGGAGCAGGCCCTTTGCAAAGCCAGTGGGTCTTAATTGCCCATTAGAGACCAAGACACCACAAAATTCTTTTCACTGCAACATGGAAGAGGCCTGGATGCTCCTGATGCTTTTGCAACTACACAACATTACGAGGAGCTTTGGCCTTCCTGGATCTCTCCTCTGTCCTGCAGGTCCCTGATCCCATGAATGGCCACGAGCAGAAAGACCCAAAGACAGAGAGCACATTCATTCTGCAGACCAGTCCTTGGATGCAGCGCGGAGGATCACACAGCATAAGTGCCTGGAAACATCTGTGGAGGGGTGTTCGGATCATGACTGCATTACTCCGCAAGTGGCCGAGGGGACAACAAACAGGGAGCTGCCACAGACTCCCAACCCGTTCCGTCGCAGCAAGCAGGCACCTCGCCCACTCCCGCCAGGAACAACAAGGCCAGAGAGTGCACTGTGGACCCTGGATCCGTTCCAGGGTTGTGCCAGCCAATTCTCTCGCAGAGTATACCATGAGTGAAGCAAGAACCCACGTAGGCCCACAGTTTTAGAACATTAATTTGCAAACTGGAGGTAGGGACGCAACAGGAGTGGAGGCCCTTTCCTCGCACGCCACTACTGCAAAGCCCACAGGGCCGTAGCTGGGGGTCCTTCAAAGGAAGGCCCTCAGAGGCGCAGACGCACCTGTTTCCCGAACTGCAGGGTGGGCTGGGCTTGCCAAGCAGGCGGCAAGAGGGCCACGGCAACGCAGGGCGCCACGCCACTTGCCCGGCTGCCTCCTCCTCCTGTGCAGGAGGTGGGAGCTGCCCGACCCCACAGCCGAGCGGACAGGTCTCCAGAAACCGCCTCCCAACTCAGGGCCCCCCAACTTCTTTGGGTCCGTGGGCATGTACTGGACGGGCTGCACCAGAAGAAGTGATTGAGGTTCAAGTTATTACGGTTCAACAGGCAGTGTAGTGAACTTCCGCAGCACCCAAAGCCAGGATGGTTTCTTGGGAGCCACGCCGGGGCCTTCAGCTCATTAGGAAGAGCACCAGCCTCCAAGCTGCCTTCCCCAACTGCACTGCTCAGATAAGGGCTGCTTTTGCCATGAGAAATGAAACTGTGTGCTCTCCTGAAGCAGCTCCCCCGCCCCGCCCGTCTCCCAGGAAGGGGGGCTGGCTGGCAGCCTCTGGAACCAGGGGAGGGAGGAACTCTACAGAACCCGGAGGTTGCCTGTTAGCCCTTTGGCTTCCTGCCTGAGACGAGGAGCAGGCAAGTGTCCAAGCAACTCAGTGCCTGGAGCGGCGCCTGTCGCATTAGGAAGCCCTGCGGCCAGAGGGACGTTTGTGTGCTTTGCTTTTGCTTGTTTATTGATAATCCGCATCCCTATTCCAACTTTGTATTCAATAAACTGTATATCATCTTTGACACAAGTGGTTTTGTTTCTTCCTGAGTATCCTTGCATCTAAAGTAAGGTGCCTTGACTGGTCCAGGCTCCATGGCTAATGACGGCATATCTGGAATTTTGAGAGTGTCATAAGCGCTCTCACAAAATGGCTGCCACAGCGCATGGCAAGTCACAAAACACTCATTTCCCAGAAGACAACTGGGGACAACTTCTGCCTACGTTCAAGGCAGAAGTGGGACCTGAGCTGCAAGACACAAAACTACTCTTTGGAACCCAAATAAAGAATGGCGCTGGTGGGCAGCACTTTGTTTTGCAGCATGCCGGCCTTCCAGCTAAAGAATATAGTTTTGGAGATCTTAATAAAATAAAAATCAGGAGGGGCCGGGAGCTGGTGGGTGCCAGTGAGTGCCGAGAGAGGCATCTGCAGGCACCGTGCTGGACACCCCAGTCCTAGCGGAACACCAACCCCACATTCCCGGAACTCCCTCTTGGCTGCCTGCAGGGCCAAGAAGGAAGGGACCAGGATGGAGCCCTCCCCACCGGCTCATCTAGGAGATGAGGGGGGAACGACAGAAATCCAAGCCACGCGGACAGAGCTGATGCTCCAGTCACACCTCACACCAGCACCACGCCCCAAACGCGGGGTGGCCACCCGGCCCAGCCTCCAAAACAAGGAGTCCAGCGGCACGCCGCGCCCTCTTGTGCTCCCACGTGCCTTGCAACAGAGAGAGCCTCTTTCCAGCAGAGCTGCAGGGGCCCATCCAGGAAATACTTGCAACATTTATCAGCGTAGACAAGACTGGAGGCACGGGAAACCCGCGAGTGCAAATGCTGACTCATGAGGAAGCAGCTGCCACCGTGCCCAGGAGGGGAGCGGGCAGAACAACTGCAGACAGGAGGGCGAGGAAAGAGGCCGCAACTGCCGGCTCACGACCAAGGCGGTAGGGCAGGGAAGGAAAGGCCGTCTGTCCCCCGCCTCACCAGCCTTTGAGTCACAGCAAGCAGCACGCCTTTCTTCCTGAAAGATTCACTTCTCGGCCCTTCCAGGCATTTTCCAAGGTTCTCCTTGGAGTTTTGCTCTCTACATCAGGAGTGGTGAACCATTTTCAATCCAAGGGCAAAATCCAGGCGAGGAAGGTCCGGGGAGCACACCCCATGTGGACCAGGCCAAAATGAGATTCTCACTTAATTTAAGCCTTCGTAGAAGCAAGCAGGACAAACCTCAGGAGTGAGCTGGGCTCCCCCCGCTGAGCACCAAGGAAAGGAGCCCTTTTCAGTGCTCAGCAGAGAAAAGGTTCTCTCCCTGCTCAGCTGATCAGGGACAAGAGCTTTTCACTGCTGGGGGAGGGGGTGGGGCCTGAAGAAATTGCTGGTGGACCAGATGGAGAACCACTGGGGGTCATGTCTGCCCACAGTCCCCCATGCCTCCTCTGCACCACTGCTGGTGCTCCCACCCTAACCCAGACATGTTAGAATCATAGAAAAGTAGAGTTGGAAGGGGCCTACAAGGCCATCGAGTCCACCCCCCTGCTCATTGCAGGAATCCAGGTCAAAGCATCCCTGACAGATGGCTGTCCAGCTGCACCTTGAATGCCTCCAGAGTGGGAGAGCCCACCACCTCCCTAGGTAGTTGATTCCATTGTCTTGTTGCTCTGACAGTCTGAAATTTTTCCTCATGTTTAGGTGAAATCTGGGTTCCTGTAACTTGAGCCCATTATTCCGTGTCCTGCAAACTGGGATGATCGAGAAGAGATCCTGGCCCTCCTCTGTGTGACATCCCTTCAAGTACTGGAAGAGTACGATCAGATCTCCCCTCAGTCTCCTCTTCTGAAGGCTAAACATGCCCAGTTCTTTCACTCTCCTCATAGGGCCTTGTTTCCAGTCCCTTTATCATCCTTGTTGCCCTCCTCTGAACCCTCTCCAGTTTGTCTACGTCCTTCTAAAAGTGTGGTGCCCAGAACTGGACGCAGTACTCAAGATGAGGCCTAACCAGTGCCGAGTAAAGGGGAATTATCACTTCACGCGATTTGTTTATTCTGTTACATAGGGAATATGTAACATTCACGAAAAGGGAAGAATTCATAATCAGCCTGAACATACTGGGCTGGGGCCAGATTCACCGTAGATCAACTGTGCTGACGGAAATGGGGTTCCAGGCCGCTGCCTCCCCACAGCAGCCCCCTGGAAATGCTGCGGAGGCGGGAGACCTGCTGAATGGGGTGAGCTGCGGAGGGGGCGGCAAGACCAAGGTCCCCCGAGCCAGGCAGGACGAATGTTTTCAGGATCGGGGCCAGAGCAAGAGGACATACCCAAGCCAGAGCAGCGCTGGGACTCACCGAGGATGGCGTGCACTCGGACGGGGAGCTGCGTGCGCAGCAGTAGGACAGGGCCGCCTCCCTTTACTGCAACGACAGGAAAGCAAACAGACTCGGTCAGCGCACGGAGGCTCAGCCCAGCAAGCCCCCCGAGAACCCTCTCCCCACGCGGGGCGCTTCTAGGGGGAGGGAGGGAGGGAGGGCTCCGAGGGCTGCCACCCAGAAAGCCCCGCACAGCTATTCCAAAATTTCTTCCTTGACGGATTTTCCGCAAATAGATGGAAGACGCAGTGGGGAAACACAGGAGGGTTACGAGCGGAAGATGTCATCGCCTGGACCCCCCCCCCAAAAAACTCCATGAATGACACAGGGCCTCGCCTAGAAGCACCCCACCTCCGAGCCATCCACTCAAGGAACGCCCCGGAGCGGAGCCTCTCTCTTTACACTCCACAGGCAGACAATGAAAGGGGCACCCAAAGCAGACAGACAACAGGCAGCACCCTTCCCCAACCTGGTGCCCTCCAGGTGTGATGAACTCCCATAATCCCCCAGCCAGCATAGCCACAGCCTGTGCATCCATTCGTAGCTACACTTCTGGATCTGCTTGACCTGATGTTGGCCTGTGACCGCTCACGCCAGGAAACTAGGGATGGCGCTCTCCTCCTAGTGAGACTCCAGGCAGGCTTGGGCTAAGTTTACCCCCGGGGTGGTCTGAATGCCCTGAAGGACTACGTGTCCTGCCACAGCAATTCACCTGATGTCCTCATAGAACCCTTCCAGCACATCTTTCTGCTCCAGAATCGACAGCTCGAGGTCCAAATAATGCCCAGAAGGCAGGACTTGCAAGGTGCAGTCTTCCAGCTGCAAAACATGAGCACATCCAGACATTAAAAGGGCTGCCAAGGAAGCAACAGGGGAGAAGAGCCCGTGCCGCCCAGGCAAGGAAACAGCCCCGAGTACACACGGTCAGAGGGCTCAGGCCGGCCGGCCGCATCTTGCCTCCCTTGGCTCCCCAAGTCTTCGCCAAGCCTACCTGCTGCAGATGGGTTGCCTTTTGTCCTAAAATAACCCCAGGAAGCCCATTACCCAAGGCAAGGCGCCGTGCAGCACAGAGCCAGCAGTGACCACGCGCCCGTGCCCTGAGCAACGTCAGCCCTGCCCGATCTCGGCAGCCACATCCGGCCCGTCACTGACCAGGCACTGCCAATAACCGAGTGAGATGCCCTGGCAGGCTCACCGCAGAGGCAGCAGCACGAGATGGGCCCGGGAAAGGTACCCGAGTCTCTTGCCACTGGCTGGGCAGCTTCCACGGCGGCCTCCTCTACTCCTGCATTACCCAAGCCCTCTGAGCCTGGTGTGTGTGTGTGTGTGTGTGTGTGCGCGCCCCCGTTTGGGGAAGATTCTCCACAGGCGAAGACACAGGGAGAAACAAAACCAAGCGGTGGGCTGGATGCCGATGGCCACTCCTCGGAAGTAGGGCAGGGTTGGGAACCCCCAGCCCACGGGCCAAACCCAGCCCTCCGAGGTTCTCCAAAGAGCCACACCCCCTTTCCCCGACTGCTGACCATTTGGTGGTTTTCCAGCTTTTGCATGGTCTCTCCATTCTAAAATGGCTTTGTTACTGGCAGGAAGAGCTGTAAACTACAATATGCCAGCGGGGGGGGGGGGGGGTGTTGCTGTTTTTGGCCCCGACCCTTCTGCCTAGAATGCAGCCCCCAAGAGCTTCTCCCAAGATGGGATTTGGTCCTCTGCCTGAGATTGGTGTGACACGCAGACGCAGGCATCCTGCTCTGTTCCTTGATGTTGTGGTTTGTGCATTTTAACGGTGTTGAGCGCTGCCGAAAATCCTGCAGGCGGAAGAGCAAGCCGGGTAGCAGATGCCAAAAAGACCTAAACCATTCTACTTCCAATGGCAGTGTTGAGTAAGTGCCCCAATTTCTAAATCTGTGTGTGCACACAGGCACACAACGGTGCACCAGGATCTCCCGTTTCCAAAAACTCTTATGACCATGAGGGCTAGAGATTCACTTCTGGGAAACATCACGAACGCAGAGATTCTCAAAAAGCCAAGTCCAGGGCCAAGGTCTGGATTGTCTTATACCCATGGGATAGAAATAGCCATGAAAATTTACCTAAGTTTTTAAAGGCTCACACAGAGGAGAGGAACGCATGTGCGCCCGAAGACTCCCCGACCCTCCCTCAACGGCTGCCACCAGCAGGCACTCCAACGGGCCGGAGAAGCAGGGCCGCTCCACCAGACAACTAAAGCTGAACCACTCTGAAGGAGGCACGCATGGCAAATGGAAACCCTTCTCAGCTGCAGGACGTGCTCGGGCCTCTGCCTCACTCCCAACTCCTCCTGGCACAAATGCGGACTCTCCTCCCCGCCAGTCCCCCCTCGTTTCTTTTGCTGTCTTTCTAATAATAGCACAGATTTGCAGCATGCCTTGCCAGGCATTTCAGTCCGGGGGTACTTCTGGACAGATGCCTCCTGGCACTACCAAGCAAGAAACACGGTACAGCTAGCTCATCTTTCCCTGGATTTTTTGTGTAGTAAGAAAAAAAGATGGGGAAAGTAGAGGGAAAACGCGGGGGAGGTCACAAGTAGAATGCACTGTCATCTGGAGCCCAGCCCTGTAAAATTCTGTGAACAAGGCAGGGCAATTGCACAATAAAAGCCTCGTTTGGAAGAACCCTGGGGAAGTTTGCAATTGTCCAAGAAGTTCTTTTTTGAAAATTAGGTAGGGTGCCGATCCGAAGATGTGCCTCCACAGGAAAACCTCCCCAGCATAATCTAAGCATGCCACTGCGGTTGGGGAAAAGGACGCGGGGTGCCAGGACCGGGGAGGGGTGAGCGGGGGCAGGCTGTGCGTCTGCAGCAGGCAGACACCACGGGCGTGGGGCGGAGAGGCGTGCCACCAACCACGGCCGCCCTGGAAGCAGGGCCGGTGAGGATCTGGTGGTGCTCCCCTGGGCCGGCCGGAGCTGCAGCTGACCCGCCCCGCCCGAGCCAGCCCGCTCCACATCACTGGCTCATCAAAGGATGTGGCGGCAGCTCCCGGCTATTTCCAGACCCATCACAGCCTCAAGGGAAATGCCTGGGCTGATACAAGAGCCACGGAGGGAGCACATGCTACACCCCCCTCCATGTATTAAATGCTAGAGGGGGCGGGGGAGGAAGATGCAAGTACATCTAGAAGCTCTGAACTAGAGAGATGCCCTTCCATTTCCAAAAGCAGGCCTGGAGGGCGCCTCCCGCGCAAGGCTCGGAGCTGCCTGAAGGATGTGTTGGGGGGGGGGGGAGCAAGGGGGGAGGAGGGAGGGCTTTTCCCCAGGGGAGGGCCAGGTGCCTGGATTCATTTCCCAGCGTGCAGCGGGGGGCTGCTGCTGCTGCTGAGCCAGGGCACACGGGGAGCTCCCGGCTGCTCCTCCAGCTCCCCAGGGCCCGCCCTTCGACTCTGGGGCTTGCTGCAGACCCCCTCGTCAGCACCCGTGCCAAGCTCAGGCAGCGCAGAGTGAACGTGGAGCGGAGAGGCCGGCCGGGAGGCAGACCTTTCCGGTCACAAGGGGCTGCTCCCCCCCCCGCCACTTCCCCAGGCTGAGGCTTGGCAGACGCACTGCTCGGTCCAGACCCCGGCCATGGTGGTTTGCAAGGCTCCTGCAGGCACAGGCGGCCCAGTCCAGCCCACTCACTAACTGGGGAGCTCAGCCTCTGGGCAGCTTCAAGGGAAGGAAGCAGGCCGCACTGCAGGCCTCCTCTCTGGGGCCGCCGGGTCAGGGGCAAAGTCCCACAAGCAGCCCTGCTCCTCCACAGCCTATCAGGCGCAAGCAAGGATCATGACTACACAAAAGTCGCCCCCCCCCTTGCAATCAGACACAGAGAATCTCTCACATGGCTTTTGGCATTCTACTTACAGAAGCAGCAAGTTTCTAGCCCTCATGTTTGTGGAGCAACATGGACAGCATCAGCTTAAAGCTCACCAGCCAGAGACGCCTGGGTGGGCAGGGTGCTCAGCGCTCTCAACCAAGCCTTCCCCAAGTGGTGCCCTCCAGATGTGGTCCCTGACTGGGAATGATGGGAGTTGCAGTCCAACACACCTGGAGGGCACCACTTGGGGAAGGCTGCTCTAATGCTTCCTGTGGCTCCTGCCCCTCCGGGCCAGCCTCGGGTCACAGAAGAGCAGATCCTCCGCTTTCTTGTCCAGGCTCCTGCTCCATCCTTTCCCATCTGCCACTCTAAGGCACGAACGGGCCCCCGCCCTGCGCCACGTGAGCCAGGAGCTCACATCCTGCAAGAACGGAGCACACCGAGGGAGCAGGAGGGCCCCACGCACCCTGGGCACAGACCTGGTGGCATCTCTGTGCCCCAGAGAGAGCAGCCCGGCTGATCCCCAGCCAGAGGCCGGGGGGTGCCGGGAGCGCGGAGGCCAGCAGTGCCCAGAGGCCGAGGGGTGCGCAGACAGGCCTGCGTGGCTAGAGCTGGCGGCAGATCCCCCTCGTCCTCAAAATACGGTCGTGTGCTGGGACTGGTCCTCAGTGAGGACGACGTCTACACCATGGGATCCCCTTCCCGGGATTGCCAAGGGTCCCAGTCACAAAAGGCAGGCAGCGGGGTAGGATGAGAACCGTCCTAGGTGATGGGAGAGGAGAGCGTGACGCAGCCGTTCCATCCTGCTCGGGAAGAGCCGCTTGCTCTGCGGCAGGACTGATTCGGTCTCACGGCTTCCACATCCATTCAGGGCCTTGCCTTGGCTGCTCTGCGGCCTAGTGTAGACTTCAAAGCCTCCTTTGGGATATGCAGCCCAGGCAGGAGACGGTGGTGGTCTACAGGGAAACCTCCAAAGCGTTCCAGAATAGACTTTGTGAGTTTTGGAGGGGGGACTAAACTGCTCAAGTTTACTTTTGTAGCACAAGGTTGCAGGCGGTGGGAGAGGGCATGAAACCGGACGGCCCGTTCTCTTGCCAAGAGCAGCACATAGAAGGGGCTTCGGGATCAGGAACAGCCCCCCCCCCAGTGCATATAATGGGATGGCACTGGGTGTACTTGGAAGGTTTATATTTAATACTCCCAGATGAAATGACTGGAACATGCTCCCAGGGAAAACCTGACTCTTGGTGTTCTAAGAAGTTGATCTTTATGCGCTTGAATGTTGACCGCTGCCTAGCATAAAAGAACTGGCCTGAAGGGAAAAGGGTAAACGGATTTGCACTAATTATACAACTGCATTGCTGTTAGCACACGAGCAGAAAACCCACTGTCTAGAGGTGGAGCCTGAGCCAAGGGCCCCCAACCTTTTGGGGGTGATGGGCGCATATGGAATTTTGAGAGCATCATGGGCTCTCTCACAAAATGGCTGCCACGGGGACTTGTCCATTCATAAAATGGGTACCACTGTGGGCATGGCTGGTCAAAAAATACTAATTTCCCAAAAGGCAACTGGGGAAACTAAAAGAAAACTTGGCCAAGAACCGAAGGCCAAGGCAGAGGTGGGGTCTGAGCTCCAAAACACGAACCCACTATTTTGAATCCTCTCCAGTTTGTCTACGTCCTTCTTAAAGTGTGGTGCCCAGAACTGGACGCAGTACTCAAGATGAGGCCTAACCAGTGCCGAGTAAAGGGGAATTATCACTTCCCATGATTTGGAAGCTATACTTCTATTAATGCAGCCCAAAATAGCATTTGCCTTCTTTGCAGCCACATCGCATTGCTGCCTCATATTCAGTTTGTGATCTACCACAATTCCAACCCTTCTCATGTCCTATTGGGCATCAGATGTTTTACTGCAACAATCTCCAAAATCTATATATATATAAAGAAGAAGTTCTGACTGACTGATTTTTGATTGACTGACTCATCAACGCCCAGCTCAACCTGTTTAATCTAGGAACGTGAAATTTTGAAGGAACATAGTTTTTATGACGTAGACACCCACTAAGGAAGGATTTTTGGAAATTCCGTCCCTAAGGGGGTGAAAAAAGGGGGCAAAATCACCCCACTCTCATATCTCCTATGGGCAAAACAACAGGGCAGCAGTTATGCAAGTCGGCCTCACCTCATAATTGCTGCAGGAGCCAATAGGAGCAGTTATGCAAATAGCCCATAGGACACTTAGAATGTTCGTATGAATTCCTGCAGGGACCAATAGGGCTGGGTATGCAAATCTCCTCTCGGCCATTTAGAATGCTCTCTGAAGGGGTGAAAAGGGAGGGAAACTTTTAAATGACTGAATGAATGTTATGTGTGGGGCGTTTTGACGGATCCACCCCAAACTTGGCACGGTCACTCTTCGTCACCCAAGGACAAAGATTGGCATGTTCAAATCTCCGAAAAACCCTCGCTGCACCTGTACGGCCCAAAATAGATGAGAGCCAATGGCGTCACTTGGAATGTTTGCAGGGGTCATTCAGGAGCGGTTATGCAAATGGCTCCAACGACATATAGAATGTTCGTATGAACTGCCACAGGGGCCCAATCAGGAGCGGATATGCAAATCTCTCCTGCGTCCAAACAGAATGTTCATATGAACCACAGCCAGGGCCTACGGGGGGGGGGGGAGCTGGGATTTAATTGTTGGGTAGCCCCGAGGGGGAACATGGATTTCATTGTTGGGTAGTCCAGGGGGGGCAAGCTGGGATTACATTGTGTAGTCCTGGGGGGAGCAGGGATTTCATTGCGTGGTCCCAGGGGGGGGGGGGGGCAGGGATTTCATTGTTGTGCAGTCCCAGGGGGGAGCAGCAATTTCATTGTGTAGTCCTGGGGGGGGGACCAGAGATTTGATTGTGTAGTCCCGGGGAGGGGGCTGGGATTTCACTGTTGTGTAGTCCCGGAGGGGGGAGCTGGGATTTCATTACGTAGTCCTGGGGGGGGGGGAGCAGAGATTTCATTGTGTAGTCCAGGGGAGGGATTTCATTGTGTAGTCCCGGGGGGGGGGGATTTCATTTAGTCCCGGGGGGGGAGCAGGAATTTCATTGTGTAGTCCAGGGGAAGCTGGAAGTCCCGGGGGAGCTAGGATTCCATTATGTAGTCCCGGGGGACCTTTCTTATGGAGCGATTCAAAACAGCGGTTAGCTACCTGCATTAATAGAAGTATAGCTTCCAAATCGTGGGAAGTGATACTTCCCCTTTACTCGGCACTGGCTAGGCCTCATCTTGAGTACTGCGTCCAGTTCTGGGCACCGCACTTTAAGAAGGACATAGACAAACTGGAGAGGGTTCAGAGGAGGGCAACAAGGATGATAAAGGGACTGGAAGCAAGGCCCTATGAGGAGAGACTGAAAGAACTGGGCATGTTTAGCCTTCAGAAGAGGAGACTGAGGGGAGATATGATCGCACTCTTCCGGTCCTTGAAGGGATGCCACACAGAGGAGGGCCAGGATCTCTTCTCGATCATCCCAGTTTGCAGGACACGGAATAATGGGCTCAAGTTACAGGAACCCAGATTCCACCTAAACATCAGGAAAAATTTCCTGACTGTCAGAGCAATAACACAATGGAACCAACTACCTATGGAGGTGGTGGGCTCTCCCACTCTGGAGGCATTCAAGGTGCAGCTGGACAGCCATCTGTCAGGGATGCTTTGACCTGGATTCCTGCATTGAGCAAGGGGTTGGACTCGATGGCCTTGTGGGCCCTTCCAACTCTACTTTTCTATGATTCTACCTTAAGGAATTTCAAACAAATAGTGCCTATAGGAAAATGACAACCCGTGCAAACTTGGCACGGTCACTCTTCATCACGCAAGCGAAGCCACGGGCAACAGCTAGTTTGGTATTATAGTAATCTCTTATACAGTCATGCCTTGGATTGAGAGCATAATTCGTTCCGGAAACGTACTTGTAATCCAAAACACTCTTATATCAAAACAAAATCCCCCCCAAAAAAATTGTACAGTGATTTTTAATTTAAGCCGTACTACAGTACTTGTATTGCAAGACCTCGCTTGTATACCAAGTAAAAAAAAATTAAATAAATATTTAAAAAATTGCTTGTCTTGCAAACGCTCTCAAACCAAGTTACTTGCAATCCAAGGTATTACTGTACAGTATTCTGTAATACAGCATGGAGAACGCCATCAATGGCTACTAGTCCTAATGGCTATACGCTACCTCCACTATCAGAGGCAGTGTGCCTGTGTATTGCCCTCGTGTCCTACTTGTGGGCTTCCCATTGGGGCAGCTGGCTGACCACTGTGTAAACAGAATGCTGGAGTAGACGAACACTGGTCTGATCCAGCATGGCTCATGTTCTTCACATGTACTCAGAATTTTATTGTTTATAGCCAATGGCCATCACAATACATATATACATGAAGTATAAAATAAAATAAAAACAGGTTGAACATTAAATATAATGAAACAAAATGCTATAAAATAATCAAGGTTTAGAAACATTCTTTCTGGGCCAGCTTCACATGCATACTTTTCAGACTTGTTCTGTGTTCACTCTTTTCCCGTAAGAGTAAGCATAAAGCGCAACCTCGCTGTTGCGCAGCTCAACGCTAAGCCCAAAATCTAACATTATGCGTGTCAATCGCTTACGTGCATGCCTGTAATTGGGGACATGCGGTAACACCACACATGAGGACTGTACTTCCTTGCTGAGATGGGGGCTTTTCTTCCTCAGTGCCCAGCACAGAAATGCAGCAAGCTGCTAACAGAGGAAAAGTGGCAGAACTCCGGAGCCATGCTCCCTCGTGCCCACTTCCTGGCTGGGGACTGCAGGGTGGGGGAGGCGGAAATGGTTAAAGGACCGAAGTCCCCCTCCACGTCTGCTGGGGTCCCCAAGAACACCAGCCCTCACCCAGCCGACCCCACTTGCATCTTCATAACCCTCCACATTCCAAGCAAAGATGCATTTGAGGCGGAAGTCTGTCTGGCGCTCAGTGGCTGCAACATCTGCAATGGCCAGACCAGCCTTCCCCAACCTGGTGCCCTCCAGATGGCTGGGAGATCTCAGAAGTTGTACCCCCACTTATCTAGAGAGCACCAGGCTGGGGGAAACTGAACCAGACTAGGTTAACAGCTGTTATCTAGGCAGGAAGCTCAACTGAGGTGCACAGGCTTGAACCCAAGTGCCTTCAGTTGGAATGACTTTTCCAGTTTGTTCCGACATCCTTTTAGTCACTGACAAAAAATACCCCATGACTAAGTCAACTGGAGACATTCAGCTGCTTCATAACAAGAATAAAGAAAGATGCAAAAGAGACAGTGTGCTTTGAGACCAACATTATCTGGTTTGCACGCTCATCTAATTCAAATCAGGAATTCAGCTTACTCGGGCCATTCGCTTGCCTGCCTCGTCTGCATTCGCACATGCCTTGCAGGACTGGACCAAGGGGCCGTTCTAGTCCACCAGTAATTGGTCGAATGCTCTGGAAAGCCCACAAAACGGAGCCTGGATGGCCGCCCTGTTAAGCTGAGGCATCTCGTACGCAGAGGCACATTGCCTCGGATCAGGACACTATCACAGCTAGACGCCATCCACGTACCTGTTCTCCTCTTTCAGAGAGAAAGAGAGCCATGTTCATCTGCTGAAGAACGGAAGTCTTAACAACTAATACATATATTATGGCAGGCGCTTTTATGGACTAGAACCCACTGCATCAAGAACCTGAGCCATAATGTGTGTGTCTTTGAGGTGCTACAAAACTTGTTTGTTTCTGTTCTCCTCTGTAACTTGGCCCTAGAAACCATCTTTCTCCCCCTTAAAGGATTTTCCGCAGTAAAAAAAAAAAAAGACAGAGGTGATGGGAAAACATGGCAGGGTTAAGAGTGGAAAATGTTGTCATCTGAACCCTGGTAAACTTCTGTGAACCAGGCAGGGCAATGGTGACATGAAAGTGTTGCCTGGAAGCAGCCAGAGATGCAGGAAAGCCGACCCAAACACATCCTGCCTGCATGTTGCGCCTGGAAGCAAGACACGGTGCATGCATGTGTGCACTCTCCCCATCATGGGTAGTAAGAAGGTCCAGCAGGGACCTTGACAGGAGGCAGCATGAGGCGTGGAGGAAAACAAAAGCAGCAATCCTAAGAACTTGAGAAACAAGAAGGCAATTGAAAGCAGAGGAGGGAAACAGACTAATGCCAGACCACACTTTTGAGATGTGCTCCTTTCAGGATCAGGCCAGGAGCCAGAAGATTCTTGAAAGATAGTCCTGCAACCCTGCCCAAACGGCAGAAAACATCTTCCGCTGAACTAGGTATGCTGTTCGAGTAAATGCTGCGGTCCAGCCGGTACTTTCCTAGTGTATGCATCCAAGCACTTTTGGGAACTTTCTCTCTGTGTGTCTCTGACCTGTGGAGAGGGATCCTGTCCCACTGAGAATGGCACAACACAGGAAAGAAGCCCGCAAGGACTGCATTCTAGCCCACTGCAGAAAACTAGGTCCATGTTTATATCTTCTGTACCGGCTTCTTCAATCTGGTGCCCTTCCGAGGTTTTGGATTACAACCCCCATCATCCCCCTGACCATTGGCCATGCTAGCTGGGGATTACAAGAGTTGTAGTCCAAAACATCTGGGGGGGCACAAAGTTGGGGAAGGCAAACATCTTTGCCCACAGAAAAATTTCTAGACTGTGAAGTTCTTAAGATTTTGGAAAATTAACGGCTCCTGCCACGGCTGAGTTTGCTGCATTAACTGGGTGGAGGGAACACCCGCGGCTGCCACTGGCTGGCAACGGCCACCAAGTGGCTCACGCTGGCTCAGCTTGTCTGAGCGTGGAAAGCTAAGCCGGGTCAGGCCTGGTTATGACTTGGATGGGAGACCCCTCCTCTAGTTTCCTGCATTCAGCAGGGGGGTGGACTCGATGGCCTTGTAGGCCCCTTCCAACTCTGTGATCTATAAATCCAGAGCCACTCAGGCGCGACCCACACCAGACAAACCGGCCAGGCGGGGAGAGCCCCGCACAAGGCCGCGCCCCGCCCCGCCCCAGCAGCATTCCAACCGGGGGGGGGGGCTTCTGGTGCCGACCCACCGTGGCCGAAGGCGCGGGGAGCCCTGTGGCGCCCTCAACCAAGCACGGCCGCCGCCGCCCCCCCCCCCGGCCTGGGGGGGGGGGGCGGGCGGGCGGGAAAGCAAGGCAGCAGCAGCAGCCGGACCACCCTCCGCTCCTCCTCCACTTCCACGGGGCCCCCGGAGCCCCTCGGGCAAAGCGCGGCCCTTGCTCAGCGCGGCCAGCAGGCCGGGCACGCCACCGACAGCCCCGCCGCGACGCCGGCGGAGCCCGCAGAGCAGCGAGGGCCGCCTCGGCTGAAGCCGGCGGCGCGGCGCAGCGGCAAGGGCGAAGGCCGGCGTGTGGCTGGACCGCTGGCCATGCTGCCGGGGGTGATGGGGGCTGTAGTCGAAGAGCACCCGGGTCCCCAAGGTCGGGAAAGGCCGGAGGAGCTCCGCGCGGGGGGCACTGCTGCTGCGCGTCTTTTGCGCGCCCCGGGCCCCCCCTAATGAAAAGGGGCCCCGCAGAGGAGGGGCCGGCGAGGGAGCTCCCGGCAGCCCACGGAAGCTCTGCGTCCGCAACGCGCAGTTTCCCTCCCCGCCCCCAGCCCTCTGCACGCGCTCAGAGGCCGCCCCGCGCATACCGGCAGCGGCGCGCCCAGCAGGCGGT
Organism: Shinisaurus crocodilurus; assembly: GCA_021292165.1. Taxonomy (NCBI): domain Eukaryota; kingdom Metazoa; phylum Chordata; class Lepidosauria; order Squamata; family Shinisauridae; genus Shinisaurus; species Shinisaurus crocodilurus. The sequence goes on along the minus strand of JAHFWL010000355.1, from coordinate 46,585 downwards.
GGAAGGCGGGCACTTGGGCGGCGAGCGGCAGCGCCTCCAGGACGGGCTGGACGGGCGGGCGGCGCGGCTCCGGGAAGGCGGCGCACGAGAACGGGTCCCCGTCCTCCAGGTACTGCAGGCGGCACACCAGCGCCGAGCCCGCCGCCGCCGCCGCGGCATCAGGCGGGCCCATGGCGGCGCACGGAGGAGGAGCAGCGGACGGAGAGCGCCCTGCCGGCCCACGCCTCGCCGGCTGCAGCGAAGAGGCGGGCGGGCGCGCCCTTCCGGCGCCTGGAGCAGCGCGCGCGCGCGCGCCCCCCGGGGCTGCAGCCACGCCCAGAAGGGAGGCGGGGCGCTGCGTCTGCGCGGGGCGGGCGCCGCTCCCGAAAAGGCCCTGCCGCCTCGCTGGGCCCGAGAAGCGCGGGGCGGACGAAGGGCCCTCGTCCGGGCCGCGAGCCGGAAGCGCCGCCCCCGCAGGCGCCGAGCCTCCTGATGGGTCCCCGCGGGAGGGAGGGAGGCAGGCAGGCAGGCAGCAGCGGGCGGAGAGCCTGGACCGCCGCGCGGCGCTCGAGGCCCTGCAGGATGGGCAGGGCAGGGCAGGGCAGGGCGAGCTCCGTGCGCCCGCCGCCGCCACCGCCCAGAGGCACGCCCAGGCGGGACCTCCGGCGCCCCCACTCCGGGGCTCCTCCGGGCGGCAGCAGGCGGAAGACGTCAGGCCCCCTTCGCGGCTTTCCTCCCTTCGCGGATCTTTTGCGGAAAGCAAATAGGCGGTGGGCGAACACGGGAAGACGTCTCGAATAGAACACTTACATGTAAAAATTGCAACTGGGTTATGAGTTATGCTCAGCTCAGACCTTAATAATAAACTTTAAGCTGGATTCAAAGGTTTTCATCTGCCTTCTGCGTATCTCCTCCTGACCCTCCTATCAATTGAGACTTAGAAGTTAAGGATATGTAAAGGTCATATGAGTGCACGTGGGGGGGGGGAGGACTTCGCTCTATGCCTGGCGCGGAGGTGGCCACCAGGGGGCGGGGGGCGACAAGCAAAGAGCGGGGGGTGGGGTGGCGGACACGTGCGTCAGCCGGGGCAACGCCTCTTCGCCCCTTCAAAGCAGGATTAGGGGGGCGCCCTCTGCCCCCCTCGACGCTTCTCCAAAAGACAGCGAAGAATGCGAGAAGCCCCGGGGATGCGGCCGCTTCACATTTCTGTGGGACTCGGTGCAGCTCAGTAATTTTAGACCCCGGACTTAACGGTTTTGTGAGGCGCCCCTTCACGTGGTCGTGTGCAACACCCAACTATCATTTCTCTCCCCACAGCCCCGCAACTGCCGTTCCAGGCTTTACATTCCTGCTTTTACATTCGTGATACGATAAAACAGTAAAACCATTCGCCAACTCTGATTTTTAAAAAACAAAAAACTTTTGAGCATGTGCAGTTTTGCATTTTAAACTCAGGGAAGTCATAGCACCATCATGGCTACAGGAATAAAATGGTGTTTGCTTCTGCAGCTGCCTCCTTCTGTGTGGTCATTTGCGGGCCTAGACTCTGGCACCAAGGTCCGGCCCCACTGCTCAGAGTGCCCCACCCCGCTGGGCTCCTAACCCAGAAGCCAAGTGCCCTAAGAGTGCAACCTCAGTCAGAAGGCGGGGGGGGGGGGGGGGGGGAGAGAGCTGTGGAGAAAGAGAGCCTCAGTACAGAGATGGGCCTTTCAGTTTCCCCGTGCATTGATTTTATTATATGTAGGAAATAAAAGAAAAATGCTTTCTTCTTCCAATTTGAATTTATGACCACATACTACATTTTACTTTCAACATACTTCTAGTAGTAGGCGATCACTCGTGACCGAGTAAGATTTTCTTCCAGGATAAAATTACACAAAAAGAAAATTATAAAAGGAGGAAATTCTAAAGAAGATTGTGTAGACTCTAGCGATGAGTCCGTAAGTGACTGTGGAGGCCAATTCTAGATCCACACAGCTTCCCACAGTGAGGACACAGGTTACCAGATGGAAGATGGTCCTGTAAAGGATTCGGTTGACGTGCTTTTCGCTTAGCACCTTTCTCCCTTTCACCTTGCACTCGGGCTTCTTCAAAGTCCATGGAACCTTTGTGAAAGACCCAACTTCCATTTAGATCGTTCATGGGCCAGAGCTTCCCAGTTTTTGATGTTTATATTGCATTTTTTTATATTAGCCTTAAGAACATCTTTAAACCTCTTGTACTGACCACCAATATTCCGCTTTCCATCCTTGAGTTGGGAATAAAGTAATTGCTTTGGGAGACGGCAGTCAGACATTCGAACAACATGACCGGTCCACTGAAGTTGGCGTTGAAGGATCATTTTTCCAATGCTAGTAGTCTTTGCTTCTTCCAGTACACTGACATTTGTTCGCCTGTCTTCCCAAGTAATTCGCAGGATTTTCCGGAGGCAACGTTGATGAAATCTTTCAAGGAGGTGGAAGTGACGTTTATAGATAGTCCATGTTTCGCAGGCATACAATAAAGTTGGTAATACAATGGCTTTATAAACCAACGTTTTGGTCTCCTTACAGATATCCCAATCCTCGAACACTCTACGCTTCATTCGAGAAAACGCGGCACTTGCGGAGCTCAAATAATGCTGGATTTCACTGTCGATGTTAGCTGTAACAGAAAGATAGCTGCCAAGATAGAGAAAATGATTGACATTTTCCAGTATTGCCCCACCAAGCTGGATAGATGGCGTCACCAAAGGCTTAACTTGCACTTGCTGATAAAGCACTTTGGTTTTTTTGATGTTAAGTGAGAGACCAAGTTTTTCGTATGCTTCTGCAAAAGCAAAAAACACACAACAAAAACAACAACATACTTCTACATCAACTTTAATCTCTAAGAGTAGTTTTCTTTTACACACAACATTTTAGGACTTTAAGTTCATTGCACTGTTTGCTTCTTGAAATCAGTTTTCTAACGTCGTAAGAAGAGGCCCATTTTTCAAGAATTCCTCCTTCCTGCCGATCAACCTGTGAGTAAATGCCTCAGAAATTCAAGCAGCTCCAACAAAGTTCACCCATGTTCCACCACTTTGGAAAGATCTCAGCTACCAGAAAGGTTCCCGCCATTCCTCTCACCCTGCTATTTTGCAAGACACAACCACCACACCCAATAAAGCACAGAGAAAAGTATAACCAACCCAACAAGAGGAAACACAGGCGAGCGGCTGCATTCTGTACCAGCTGCAACTTCCGAACCGTCTTCCAGGGTAACCCCACGTAGAGCGCATTACAGTAGTCTAGGCGAGAGGAGACCAAGGCATGAACCACTGATGCTGCCGTCCGTCCGTCCATCCACCCCGAACGCGAACTCTGCTCAGTCTAGCCATCAGATGACCTTGGGCTGAGGCATGTGGTCATTTGGGGTGTGTTGGCATCCACCTGAGCTGGCTTTTTTCCAGTGGATTGCAGACGCTAAAACAGATTGTGTGAAAGGTTCAGCCCTTGGCACATCCTTTAAAAATGGTCTAGAACAGTGGGTTGAATCAAAGCATGCTCAGTGATCTAGAAGCTTATCCTTTAACAGCATGTATAACCCCCCCCTCCCAAAAAGTCAATACATGTTTGTGGTTGGGGGAAGGGTCAGCCCCGCACAGTTTTGGGCACACCAATCTGGTGTCCTGTGCAGCCTCAGTTTCCCACAGAACCAGTTTTTTTTTTTTTTTTGTGGGATAGCTTTGTTTTCAGTTCTAAAGTCCCTCCTCCCCCTGAGTCACGTTAGGATTCTCTTGCCTAGCACAGTGACCCCGTTACTCGGAGATTTGAAAGGTTCCTGCTTGGGCAGCATGTAGATGGGGGTAAGATTTACATAGAGGTAAGATCCTGAAGAAGCCCTCCCTGGACCCAGAAAATCTTAGTAATTTTAGGCCGGTAGAGAATGTTCCTTTCCTGGGCAAGGTCCTTGAGCGGGTGGTGGCCAACCAGCTCCAGGCGTTCTTGGATGAGACTGATTATCTGGATCCATTTCAGTCAGAGTTCAGGCCTAGTTTTGGCACAGAAACAGCTTTGGTCTCCCTGTATGATGACCTATGTCGGGAGAGAGACAGGGGGAGTGTGACCCTGTTGATACTCCTGGATCTCTCGGCGGCTTTCGATACCATCGACCATGGTATCCTTCTGGGGTTGCTGTCTGAGTTGGGGGTGGGGGGCACTGCATTTCAGGGTTCTGCTCCTACTTGGATGGCCGGCTCCAGAAGGTGGGGTTTGGGGAATATTGCTCAGCCCCATGGACTCTCCAGTATGGAGTTCCACAGGGGTCGGTTTTGTCCCCCATGCTATTTACCATCTACATGAAGCCATTTAGTGCGGTCATCCAGAGTTTTGGGGTGCGTTGCCATCAGTACGCTGATGACACGCAGCTCTATTTCTCCTTTTCGTCTTCATCAGGTGAGGCTGTGGATATGCTAGATCGGTGCCTGGCTGCCACAATGGGCTGGATGAGGGCTAATAAACTGAGACCCAATCCAGACAAGACTGAGATGCTGTTAGCAGGTGGTTCTCCTGATTGGATGGTGGGTGTTCAGCCTGTTCTGGATGGGGTTGCCCTCCCCCTGAAAGAGCGAGTTCAGAGCTTAGGGGCTTCTTCTGTAGCTCACGTGGCCTCAGTGGTATGGAGTGTCTTCTACCAACTTCAGCTGTGGCCCAGCTATGTCCCTATTTGGATAACCTGGCTTCAGTTGTCTATGCTCTGTTAACCTCCAGGCTAGAGTACTGCAATGAGCTCTACAAGGGCAACCTTTGAAGACGGTTCAGAAGCTGCAGCTTGTGTAAAACTGTCAGAGCAATAAGACAATGGAACCAACTACCTAGGGAGGTGGTGGGCTCTCCCAATCTGGAGGCATTCAAGGTGCAGCTGGACAGCCATCTGTCAGGGATGCTTTGACCTGGATTCCTGCATTGAGCAGGGGGTTGGACTCGATGGCCTTGTAGGCCCCTTCCAACTCTACTTTTCTATGATTCTATGAACACAGTGGCCAGATTGATGACAGGAACCAGAAGGTCCAAACATAACACTGATTCTGGCCCGCTTGCACCAGCTGCCAGTATGTTTCTGTGAAGGACCACCGCTGGTCCTTTGCGTGAGTTTGGGAGTTAACGGGTTAACCAGAGCTGAGAAAATTGAGAGTGAATTTGATAAGAATACCAGCTTGTTGATAGTATGTTTAGTGAAGCATATCACAACAAGCAAGTAAGAACACTGTAACCACAGTAGAGTCTATAAAACTTAATGAGGTGTGCATACACATATGAGCTAAGTTAGCAGAGAGGCAGATATAATAGCGTCCTGAAATTATCTTGCTTCCTCGAAAGCGAGTCCCTAGAAGCCTTGCCAATTTTTAGCCTTTACCGGGCACGTTACCCAGGGTTGATTCCCGACTGGAGTCAGGGATGGTCCGTGCAGCCTTGCACCCAGCATTCAACAACCTACCGGGGCTTGGTGCCCCTCTTTTACCTCCTCCTTCGCTGCCCCCTCCCTCCCTGTTGACGGGAAGAACCGGTTCTTCCTGCCAGACCCTCAGTGCCCCTGGGTGCTTGAAAGTACTTGGCAGCTCTTTGAGACTGCCAGGGCATCCTGGCACCCCCCCGGTGTTTGAGGGTGTTTGAGGGTGCTTCGCAGCTCTTTGTGAGCTGCCAGGGGAAGTTACTGGGGGGTATGTAGATGGGTCCCATTGAGGTGAATGTAAATGAAGGCTGATGCAAATGACTGCTCAGAACTGAGTGGCTTCTGCCCTAGGCAGAAGCCTTGATGGCGGTGGCGGGGTGTGTGTCGGCGGGTGTACCTGACCTGGCTTTCTCTCCACAGTTTCCAAGCCCAATTCAAGGTGCTGGTTTTATTATTTATTTATTCATTTCATTTCTATACCGCCCAATAGCCAAAGCTCTCTGAGCAGTTTACAACAATTATAAAATTTTACAATAAAATACAATTTTACAATATGTGAAGAAAAACAGACCCTCGGTGTCCTTCTCCACCACACAGGTGTAAACAAGGCTGGGAACCTCATGCAAATGTACATAGTTCCTCAGATGGCTCTGGGCCTCAGAATCTCCTACAAAGGTACCTGGTTTCCTCTGATGGCCCTGTGCCACCTCAGAGTCTCCCATGTATTCGCATGCAAATGTTCCCCAAGCACTCTAGTCATGGTCAGGAATTCACTCCTCCAACACCTAGGAGCCAGCCCTCCCCTGCCTAGCCCAGATGAAATTCATCCTGATTGGCCAAGGACAGCCAGGCTACTGAGAGGTGGTGGGGGGATTGATACTGCCAGCTGTGGCTTCATAGATTTCATAGATCATAGAGTTGGAAGGAGCCTACAAGGCTATCGAGTCCAACCCCCTGCTCAATGCAGGAAACTAGAGGAGGGGTCTCCCATCCAAGTAACAACCAGGCTTGACCCTGCTTAGCTTTCCATGCTCAGACAAGCTGAGCCAGCGTAAGCCACAGGCTTTTGGGTCTTGTTGTTGTTCTAGACACGAAGGATTGCAGAGTAGGGCTTTTGCTGAGGCAGGCCCTAAGAAGACCAACCCCCCAGGCAAAGAGTAAGTGCCTGGGTGTTTATATAGTAAAGGAACTAGTTTTGTTGTTTTGTAGCTCTACTTGTGTATACCAAAGTGTCTCCCCACCTTTTTCCCCTTCCCTCATTTCCCACCTTTTATTGTAATCGGTTTACCTTAAATAAACTTTCCTGGTTCATGGTGTGTGTGGTTGCTCTGTGGTTCAATGCTCAAATCCAGTTTATAGACCAAGGGCAAAGCCCCGAGAGAATCAGTGTCAAGACAGCAGAGCCAAGGTTGGCAGTTTTGCACTTTTGATCTCTCGTCTTGAGATAAAGGACCGGTTGCAGTCCTTCATACAATAAAATACAATTTTTCAATAAAATACAATTTTACAATAAAATACAATATTGTGGAGGAAGGGGGGGCTGGCTGGCCCGCCACACCCCCACCCTTTCCTACCCCAAAGGATCCAAGACCCCCTGAGATCTCAAGATACCAGATTGCCAGCCTCAGCTGTCTGCAATCCTACTTGGATCTCTGTTCAGGGACTCGCCTTTAATTCTGTAACCTGGATTTAGATACTGAAGCCACAGAGTACTACAAAACCCATGTGGGGTAAAACCAGGACAAGGTTTATTCTGGTAGCATTTTACAACAAGATCAGGGAAATGAGAGAAGCACACAAAATAAAGAGAGAGACACTTTAGTACATAGTAAAGCTGCAAAACAATAAAACCTGATTCCTTAATATCTCTCAGGCACACACCTGTTACCTGAGGGTGTTCTCTTCAAGGGTTAAATCCAGCACAGCCTCACTGCCCGAGGGAGATTACCACACCTACCCGAAGGTCCGAGATGGGTAAAACTCCCACAAGGCTTGCCTTTACTAGAGCCCTCAATCCAGCTAATTTCACCAGGAGCTGCCTGGGGTCCTTGGCTTACCGCCATTACCACAGCCGGGTAGAACAAAGACCAAAACCCACGCTTTGGGAAATATACCTTTTCCCCCCCTCCCCTCCTCCCTGTAGCTCTGCTGCCTCTTAGCCAATCATAATGCACTTCACCTGGCCAGGCAGGGGGAAGGGAACTCATGACTCATGGCTTGAACTATTTACATATGAAAGCCCTAGGCCAGCTTCTCCAGGCATCTAGGCGCCATTCATTCCATCCGAGGCTTTCGTTTCCTCCCAGCCCGCTCAACTGGCCCCACTTGGTTTACACATGAGGAGGCGTGTGTGTGTGTGTATGTAGGAACCCCCAAAAGCTCCACAAATATAAAAATACAAACAATAAAAACATCAAAAAAAAATTTCCCCACTAGACATATGTTCTTATCTTGCAAACATTTTGTATCCTGCTATGACACCATTCTCTCAAGTACTCTCTTACCTTTTTATCTGTCAAGTAGTTCATTGAACTACTATGCTGCACCTGGATCTGGATTCACATTTGAGTTCAGGGATACCATGTAGCATTCAACTAAATACTGTATTTCCCCATCTGTAAAAATAATGATGGACCAATCTTAAGGTTTTGACCGATAAAGCCTTACACGGCTCGGGAACGCAATGCCTGATGGAGTGTTTGTGGCTTATGCTGGCTCAGCTTGTCTGAGTGTGGAAAGCTAAGCAGGGTCAGGCCTGGTCATTACTTGGATGGGAGACCCCTCCTCTAGTTTCCTGCATTGAGCAGGGGGTTGGACTCGATAGCCTTGTAGGCTCCTTCCAACTCTTATGATCTATGAAATCTATGCCTCTCCCGGCATGAACCTGCCAATACACAACATTCGTCCTCTAAGGTGCCATATACATGTTTGTATGTATATGGTTTTTATAATGTATTTTTAAAGGTTGTAATCTTTGTAAACTGTCCAGAGAGTTTCTGCTGTTGGGCGGTATAGAAATGCAATAAATGAATGAAATGAAATGAGTAGGAAGGAGAAATAGCCGTCCCGTTGGGAGTGGGATTCCTCTCCCACCCCCATTGATTCAGGGATGGAAGGCACTTCAGCCTTGTATTCCTCTTCAGTTATGCTTTGGGACGTCTCCCAATGCTGCATTTCTTGACAGCACTGATGCTTCCATGCAGGGAATACTTGCTAGCGTTGCTCTTCTTTTCTGCAACAACTCTTCTTTCCAGAGATGGAACAACAGCCGTCAGATGCCACAAGGATTTGGGGTTTGCTAATGACCAGCCTCTGTTGCCACAGCCGGAAACTCTCTTTCAGATCCAGTGAGTCATCCTCGGAGTTGTCAGGCCCACTTTGAGCCGTTCATGAAAGAATCATCCCAGCAGCAGGATCAAAACCACTAGTCAGGGGCCGGATTTCTGTGACACAACAAGTTTCCATGGTTTCCGAGCGGCCTATGGGAAGCCAAAATCAACCATAATTATACTGCCTCCTGCCATAATTTCCATCTTGGATATCACTAGGAGGAAATGAAATAGTGTTTGGCCATCCTTTCTGGGGCAGGGAGAAGGACTTGGTGGTGGCTGAAAGGAGAGTGGAAAGGCTTCCCAGATGCCCCAACATCCCTTGCAGCGATGTTCAGCCTGCCATTTTGTAGGTGCTGTGTGCACTCTTGTGTTGGGCTGCATATCCCCCCCTTGTACACCAAGACACCCGTTCAGTGGGGAAAGGAAAGTGGTGTTCATTTTGCCAGGATGGCTCTTGGACATGGTGCACTACAAACAGACTTCGTGGGCAGCAGGGCAAGTTTGCCAAAGCTCTCGAGCCACAGCCAAGATTGCTCTCGATCTCCAGAATTTCATACCCTCCAATTGCCCCGGACAGTCCTGCAAACACTTAAGCCATCAAGGTGACTTTGGGCCAGTCACTGACAGCCTCACCCACCTCACAGGGTTGTTGTGAGGATAAAATGGAGAGGAGGAGGATTATGTAAGCCGCCTTGGGTTCCTTGCAGGAAAAAAGGCAGGGTATAAATATAATAAATAAATAAATAAGGCTTCGTACTTTGTTATGCAGATTCCTGATTTGTTATGCAGAGCCATGAATTCCCCTGCCTCCTCCCGCAAGCTGTTTGGCTTAGCTGCAATTTTGCCCATGGACCCTTTAAGCAGGAAGGGAGGCCCCCGGGGTAAGTAAGACCCATTGAGGACATTTGTACTTTCTTCCGAGTAACTGTGCGTAGGATTGCACTCTTTGTTTTAACTTAATTCATATTAGTTAAGTTCTGTAACAGTATTCCAGTTTAAGTGTCTCTTTAAATTGTGCAAATAGAACACAAAAAGTGCTTTAAACTGGGGGCTTTCCACAATAACAAACAACAACAAAGCTGTTCAGCCCCTCAAAGTTACTCCATGTGCTTAAAAACCAGAGCTGTAGAGGTTTCATGAATCTGATAGAGTTGGAAGGGGCCTACAAGGCCATGGAGTCAGGGCCGGCGCTACCGCTAGGCAGACCCAGGCGGCTGCTTAGGGCGCGTGGCGGAAGAGGGCGCAGAAACGCTGCACTCCTTCCTCGCCGCCGGTGCGCTCCTGCCCCGCCTGCCGCCTCCGCCGCGCCTCCCCGCCCGCCGCTGCCGCCGCCGCACCTCCCCCCCGGCGCGCGCGCCCGTGCCCACCCGCCAGCCACCTACCTACCTTTGCGTCATTTCCGGAGCCCCGCCGGCGTTGTTTTGGCGGGAGGAACCAGGGCAACAGGGCTTAAACAGCCCTGTTGCCCTGGTTTCTCCGGCAAAAAAAAAAAGCGCGGGGGTCCCGTCGCGTTGGAGGAGGAGGAGGCGGCGGCGGCAGCAGCAGCAGCAGCCAGCAGCGGGGGGGGGGGAAGGTAGGTGGTGGCGGCGGCGGCGCGGGGGTGGTGGTTGCAGAGCAGGGCTGCTTTGCTCCAGAGCCCCCCCCATGGCACAAGAGGGGGGCCCACTAAATATAATTTGGCCTAGGGCGCCAAACAGCCCTGCACTGTTCCTGCATGGAGTCCAACCCCCTGCTCAATGCAGGAAACTAGAGGAGAGGTCTCCCATCCAAGTAAAAACCAGGCCTGACCCTGCTTAGCTTTCCACGCTCAGACAAGCTGAGCCAGCGTGAGCCACAGGCCTGTAGAGGTGTTGGAGCAAAATGCTGAAGGGGCTCGAAACCCCAACGTGTCTTTTTGATTTTCCCCCACCCAAAAGCTCCCCCTCCTCCGCATCTCCTTTTCTTCTCCTTCTCCAACTGCCCTGAAAATGCCGGGACCGATCCAGACAACTTTAAAACAAAAAGGAAGAGATTGCCCTGCAAGCACTGACACCCCCCCTCATGAAAAACACCAGATATCAACAATTAAAGGTTTAAGTAAGGTTAAAAAAAAAATTTTTTTTACAAAAGCCAGTAATAAAATATTATAAAATAATGTATAATATAATAATGTAATAATTATATAAGATTTTGTGTGTTTCCTCTAATAATTTTTGCACTTGACCAGGGGTCTTCAAACTAAGGCCCGCGGGACACATCCGGCCCGCCGGATCTTTTCATCCAGCCCGGCGGCCGATCTAGAGGCTCCCTGCGGGGGAAGGGGAGGAGGGACGGCTAAGCCGAGCAGCGGGGCGCGGGCCATCGGCCCGCCTCCCTGCGGGGTAAGAGGAGGCTGAGCAGGCGGCGGGGCACGGGCCGCCCACCCACCCATCCACCCGCCACCCTGCATCAGTAAGGGGAGGAGGGGCGGCTGAACCGGCGGTGGGGCGCGGGGCGCTTGCCTGCCTGCTGCCCTGCATCTCCTGCAGGGGGGGAAGGGGAGGGGGCAGCTGAACCGGCAGTGGGGCGCGGAGCGCCTGTCCACCCACCGCCCTGTGGGGTAAGGGGAGGCTGAGCCGGCGGCAGGGCGCGGGGCACCTGCCCGCCCGCCACCCTGTGTCTCCTGCGGGGGCAGGGATGTTGAAGAGTCCTTGGTCTCGAGTCACGAGTCGAGTCACGAGTCTTTGGACCTGAGTCTCGAGTCCGAGTCCTTGGTCCAAAATGGTGACTCATGAGTCACGAGTCACTCCCAAAGCTGACTCCACGAGTCCCTATTAAAATCAATGGGGGAGGGGGTTGCAACAAAATAAGGCTATTTCAGATGTGTGGCTTAAATAAATTCTAGGCACAAGTGTGCCTTTTTATTTCAAAACTCTGCAACTGATTTTGGCAAGAACAGACCAGGCAGACAAACTCAAAATAACCAGACAGGCAGAGGAGGCAGGGAACCCCAAAGCAGGCAGGCAGAGGCCTTTGTCTTGGACAATTCAAACTGTGGAACTGGTTAAGAAGAGACCAGGCAGGCAGAGGAGGCAGGGAACCCCAAACAGGCAGGCAGAGGCAGCCAAACCCAAAATGTCTGAAAGGTTGCATTTTAGGAAAATTATTTTAAAAAATAAACTTGCTGTACTTCCTAAAACCTATCCATGTTGCATTTGAGGAACACAATTTTGGAACACGAGTCCTTGGTCTCGAGTCCCGAGTCAAGTCTCGAGTCCCATTAAAAATATTGGGACTCGAGTCTGACTCGAGTCAGAGGGGGGACTCAGTCCGACTCACGAGTCGAGTCCTGGAGTCCGAGTCCCCATCCCTGTGCGGGGGTAAGGGGAGGAGCGGCGGCTGAACTGGCAGCAAATTAATTTATTAATTTGTAATAACTTTCCATTTAATCAAGTAAAAAAAAAAAGGACCCTGGTCCTTTTTTTTACTTGATCCATTCGTTCATATTTTTTGCAAACTATAGTCCGGGCCCCCAACAGTCTGAGGGACAATGAACTGGCCCCCTGTTTAAAAAGTTTGAGGACCCCTGCACTTGACCATGCCCTTTGGTTGCCTGGCCATACCCTTGGCCACGCCCTCATGTTGCCCGGCCATGCCCTCTTGATCACACCTGCATGTTGCTTAACCGTACCTCTTACAAATTCACATGTGTGTCCCTATTTTCATCTGTGAAATGTTGGAGGGTATGGAATTTTCAGCCCTCTTTAGAAAAGGAACCTGCAAAGCAACTCCAGGTCCCACATTTTTCTCCAAAGTTCTACCTCTGGGTCAACAGGGGGATTCTGGAGATTTGCTACCAGTCAAAAGAAGAAATGCTGGGTTAGAGGGACCAAAGATCTAGCTCCGTACAATGACCCTTCAGAAGTTCTTATAGAGCCTATGATCAGGAGGGGGCGTGGCTCAGTGGGAGAGCCCCTGCTTGGCATGCCGAAGGTCCTGGGTTCGATCCCCAGCAGCATCTCCAGGTAGGGCAAGGAGATAATCCTGCCTGAAACGCTGGAGAGCTGCTGCTGCCAGTCAGTGTCGACAATACTGGGCTGGATGGACCCAGCAGGCTCTGGCTCAGGATAAGCCTGCTCACCACCTCCTTGTTCTTCCTCTTGCTGCAAACACAATCACACAACCCCTTTGTTATTTTTAATGTCTCTTGAAAACCTGAACTCACTCTGAGCTTTGGAACGAATCAGAATCTTGCTTTGGAAATCTGGAACGTAGTCTCGTCGGTCCTTTGCTGTTTGACTGTCGCCATGTACCTGTTTTGCTTTGTGACACACACACACAGAGAGAGAGAGAGAGAATGAGAATTGCCAATTGCATTTATATTTCTCGGCATGATTGGATGAAATTTGCCAGCATCGCTATCCTGTCTGAGGAGTTGGGGCCTGACCAGTTTCAGGAGGCAGGTGCAGGGGATTCGTGCAAGAGCAGCCTTTTCAGTTTGAAGGTTTAAGGAGAAAAAAGGAGTCCCCCCCCCCCATGTGCGTGCCAAGGTTTTGTGGGGAGCAATCTATATGAAAACAACATTCGTTATAGAGGTGCCTCCAGGGAAGAAACCTGGACAATCTCAGAAGGGGAGTGTTCCATAGTCCAAGAAGCAGAGCCAAGCAGGGCTCCAAAGGTCAGCAGCACAACTGCTCAGTCACGGAGAAAGCTCGGAGGAACAAGGATCCGCTGCAAGAGAAGCGGAAGTGCGGTGTTGTTTCCAGCAGCTAGTAGTTCTAAAGCCGCCTTGAGTGCCACTTTTTGGTGGAAATCAAAGAAAGAAAGAAATTGATTTACCCGGACTCTCCTTTTCACTTCCAATCACAGTGCTCTTGGGAGGGATGTAGAAGGAAGTCGTCAGAGGCAGCCCCTGTGTTTTGAGGGCACCTCGTGAGGGTGTGTCTGAGGCAGCCGCAGCAGCAGTGATCTGGGCTTTTCAGTTTGAAGGTTTAAGGAGAAAAAAGGAGTCCCCCCCCCCCCATGTGCGTGCCAAGGTTTTGTGGGGAGCAATCTATATGAAAACAACATTCGTTATAGAGGTTAGATGCTGGAACTTCCAGAGCCCCTCCCAGGACTCAGCTGCATCCTATTGGAGGCTTGTGTAAGAAGTCCTCCTCGTGAGGAGTCCTTTACTCAGGGAGAGCCTGGTTGCTGCGGTTCTTGAGGTGCAGGCTTCACCTGCGCCTTGGCCTTCTGGTGCCAGCGCACTCTCGGGCTGGGGGGGAACACGACGAGCGGGAGGGAAGGTGCCGTTGCACTAGTGTCCTGCGTATGGGTTTCCCGTGGCCGTGGGCAGCTGCTTGGCCACTGTATGAACACAATGCTGGACCAGAGGGACCCTTGGTCTGATCCAGCAGGGCTCCCAGAAGCCCAGATCACTGCTGCGGCGGCTGCCTCAGACACACCCTCACGAGGTGCCCTCAAAACACAGGGGCTGCCTCTGACGACTTCCTTCTACATCCCTCCCAAGAGCACTGTGATTGGAAGTGAAAAGGAGAGTCCGGGTAAATCAATCCCCTGGTTGGAAGCTAGAGCTGTCAGTCACAAAACTGCACCCGCTCCTCCCCCTCCCCCTGGAGTTCTTATCTGAAGAGTTTGAGGGGTGCGGAGTATCCGTTTTTGGAGACACGCTGCTGGTGTCCCTCTGAATCAATCCAAAGCTGCCCAGTTTGGTTTGGGACTGGGAATTTGCCTGAATCTGACGCATCACCCTACTTTGGACCTCCTGTGGAGCCCCACGTTGTGCAGAGATGCAGACCCTGCGTGGTCCGGACGAAGTCTGCAAGCACGGCACGCTCCCCCACGCCACGTGGCCTGTGACGGACGTCACCACTATTGAGCCAACATGCTCCTATCAGAAGCAGGTCGGGGGACACTTCTTACTGGTGCACTGCAGAAGCACAGTCGTGGTTTCCCGCTTCGAAGGGGTGCCGCTCTGCTTAGTGCGGGGGGGGGCATGCGAGCAAGGGGGGGCTCCCGATAGCCACATGCCAAGCCACCCCCTGCTGTTCACAGAAACCTTGGGCCTGCTGCCTCCGGCCTCCTCACTCACACCGCCGGGAGGCAACTGTCCCCGTTGCCCAGCAACAGAGCCGGCCCTGCGCACACCTGATGGATCCCACTGGGGCCGAGAGGGCCCTGGCAGCCAGAGCAAGGACGGGGGACGGCCAGAGAGCGCGCCTGGGGCTTCCCGCCCTCCTTCAAGGCTGATGGTGACCTGAGCTCTCCTTTCACCCTGTGGGTAGGGGGAGGATTTGGGCTTCTCCGGAGAGAGCTACAACCCTAATTGCGGGGTTTCAGAAACCGCTCCTCCCCCTTTCGAGGTCTGCTGGATTTTGGCAGCTCCTGTCCCCCCCCCCCGCTGCCCGCCAAGATCCTGACATCCTCGTGCCTGAGCTGTGGTTATGCTCACAGGCTCTGAAGCAGAAGCGGAGCGATCGGTTCTGACCACCAGGAAAAACCCTTCCTCAGCACTCGGAGCCCAAGTCAGGCAGGCTGCATTGAGCAAGCGCTCCTGCCACAGATTTTTCAGGCACATCGCATCATCATCATCATCATCATCATCATCATCATCATCATCATCATCATCCATCATCTTGCTCAGGTCTTTGGACGCATGTTGTGCTCCCTCACCCAGAGTTTCCAGTGGGGTCACTCAGTGGAAGCTGGAGGCTCAGGCTGGTGGTCGCTCTCCTGCAAGCACTTTGGCCAGGACAGGAGCAACAGCAGCAGTCTTGCTTCGACTCCACTGAGAGGCAGCGTGGCATCTTCTCCCCTGGGCTGACTGTTCCTGGGGCCGTCCTGGCTCCACTCGAGGGAGGAGGCCCACACTTCGAGATGTTATTTGGGGTTTTCCAGTGCTGAAAAGGACTTCTCCAGGCAAGAGGAGCAGTTTTGGGATCTTGGAGAAGATGCTCTGATTTCTGTACCCTGAACTCAACTGTGCTGACAATGAACCCCAAGTAGGTGCTGTTTCTGGCTGGGTGTGCAGCACCAAGCCTTTTCTCATCGCATGCTGTGCTTGAAGGATCAGGCAAGCAGAACTGAGCTCCCCTGTGGGATCTGGACAAAGCAAGCAACCCGGCAAGGCTGCTGGATCATGTCTTTGCCAGGTGAGTAAACTCCACAAGGGAGGCATGAAAAGCCACCTGGCCAGCTCCCTCTCCCTTTCCATGCATTGCCAAAGCTGCTTGGGCACTTGTGTCAGAAAGGAAGGGCAGAGCTGTGGCGTGGGCCAGAAATCTGAAGCGCTCGGCTGAGTTCCGTGCAGCCCAGGAAGCAGAAGGCACTGGGTGCGTCCTGCGTGGGCCAAAGCAGCCTGGCTGGACTAGACTGCCCCCCTGGAAGCTTAGGCCAGAATAAACGTGTTCATCTTTCAGGTGCCACACGGCTCTTGGTCGTTCTCTCCAGAGTGGTGCAGAGGGATGTGTGGAACTCTGGAAGGAGTCCTGGCCGAGGACACAGCTAGGTGGGATCCGATTAGGGCGGGAAGGTCTTGCCTAGTCAAGGGCTGGGTGGGGCGGGGTCCCAGGGAGCCTTCATGGAAGGTCGGTGCCTTTGCACCAGGCAAAATCCGGAAATACTGTGGGATATGCACAAAACCCTGGAGCAGCCTCCCCCAACCTGAGGCCTCTGGTGGTTCATAGAATCATAGAAAAGTAGAGTTGGAAGGGGCCTACAAGGCCATCGAGTCCAACCCCCTGCTCAATGCAGGAATCTAGGTCAAAGCATCTCTTCCAGCTTCCATCAGCCCAGCCAGCTTAGCCAGTCATCTGGAATCCTCAGGGCGGCAGTCTGTAGTTGTAATCTGGAGGATACCAGGCTGGGCGGGTCTGTGCTGGGGGGTTCACCATTGCGAGTGCGACTTGGCGTTTAACCTGATTTGAACGGCCACTAAGAATCTTATGACAGCTTAAAGACTAACAAATGTATTCAGGCATAACAGTTTTGCTATTTTTGCTGCAAAAGACTGTCAAGGTGGCCCTCCGGAACGAGTTTTAAACAGAGAGTGTAGATGAGTTTGGCAACCAAAACAACCATTTGCTGCTGCCCGCTCCAGGATAGCCTTCCCAGACACAGGAGCACCTTCTGTGCTCCAGGAGGCCACGTCTGGCCTGGGACCACGCCACCACTTACATTCCTGCATGGGATGGTGCCTGTGTCCCACACTCATGTCCGGCCCTTTTAGTGCAAGGAACAGGGGTCCTCGGAGGGAGCCCCCACGTTCGCCTGGAGAGTGGCAAGCCAAGCAAAAGCCCCGAATGAGGGGTGGGGAGCGAGAGGAACCCCAAGGCTGAGGCTTAGCTGTCATTGCCATGCCGTGCCAGATGTTGGGGGCCTGCCCCAGTGGATTTAAATTACTAGCACTTTTGTTGCAGCAGCAGAAGCATTTTAAAAGAACAAAATAGCTTTGCTTCTCAATTCAAATGGAGCTGGGGAGAGGTGAGGGGAAACCAGTAATTAACTCCACCCACCCCCCCGGAACAGAAACTGACATTGTGTCAGTGGGGCGGGGTGGGGTGAGGAAAGGGGAATCTGGATTCAAATCCACGCTGCTCAGCCACGACTTTGGGCTGGTCACTAACTCTGCCTGGCCTACCTTGCATAGTTGTTGTAAGGATCAAAGAGAGGATCATGTATACCACCTGGACTCCTGGAGGTTCTTGGAAGAAAGGAAGGATAATTAATTGATAAATTAAATAGAGACTATGCAAGGGGCAATAGGCTCTTCAACACTAAAATTAAATAGAGGCTATGCAAGGGACAATAGGCTCTTCAACACTAATTGTTCATCAGGAAGCAACTATATATATATATATATATATATATATATATATTCTGTACTGCCCAATAGCCAAAACTAGAACGGATTGAATCTACAAGGATGTTGCTGGAAACCTTTGCTGAAAAGTACTTACTTGCAAAGATTATGGGGGGGGGGGGGTTCTTGGCCATGGGGAAGGGCACTGCTGGCACTACATTAAGTGCTTGAGTGGAACCACTGCTTTCATTCTGCTTCCAGATAACTCCACAAAAGCAATGCCTCAGCAACAGTCGCACTAACGGGCTGTCGTGTGGGAGCACCCATTTGTCGCTTCATGAGCCACAAGCATTTGACCCGAAAGACAAGATGGCCCCAGGCTGCCGGGAAAACAAACCAAGCACAGCACGCCCTAATTCGGGAACAGCAGCTAATGCCATTCTAAAGCCGTAGCCGGTTCAGCAGACGGCATCTGGCACCCGCCGTGCTTGCCGTCTGTCTCTTGATAGCCTGCTGCATTAATTCAGCCCCCCATTCCACCTCCTAGCGGGTCTGCAAAGCTGCTCAGCATAGGCCAAAGAAGATATATAGTCTGCAAAGGATATAGTTTTCATTGGCCAGATCAGCAACAGCCTTTTGATCTGGCAGAGCGAGGGCGGGCAGGAAAGAGAAATGCCCTCTGGGCATGCGTTATCTGCTGAGTGAGAGGTTCTCCTGCACATGCTGTCCTGGAGTTCGTTGACGGGCTCTTGCGCAAACTCCCACTCGTGTCAGCATGGAAGGAGACAGGAGATGACTCCTGATTATTTGGTTTCAGATCGCTTCCTGCCGATACCACTGGATACTTTTCTATGGGTCAGGTAGCACAAACCAGCAAATGCAGCTTGTTGGTCTGGGTCTGGGCTACATGGTGTATGCTTGGAAAGGCGGTCTGGGGCCTTGTGTCTGGGTGGGCCTCGGGGGGGGGGCAGCTCCTCCTCCTCCTCCTCCTCCTCCTCCTCCTCCTCCTCCTTTGCTAGTGCACAGAGTAGAGACCAATTCCAGCACAAGCTGGAGGGAGGACATGTGCCCCTTGCTCTCCTCAGGCTGAACTCCGGAAGGGGACATCAACAGCTGTGAGAGGGCCGGGGGGGGGGGAGATTTGCTGGCCTCCCTCGGCTGCTCTCCTCCGGTTCTTTGGTGGGGGACCTGCTGGCGGTGCTAGGGGCTGCCCCTGTGGACCTGCCCTAAAGCCCGAATCAGGACTGCCCTGAGCATGCCTGCAGGCAGCCTCCCCCCGCAACAATTCTTCTAGGGTGGCCAGGTGTCCTCTTTTATGGAGAACTGTCTTCTACTTGAAGGGCTGTCCAGTCCAAGTCCAGCTTGAAGATAAAGAACCAGAAGGAGGGAGCGCCGGGGGCTAGGGGCTGAAGCCGCCCACCCACAGCAAGAGCGCCTGAACCACGGGCTGAGCAGCCACACTGACCACCCGGCCACAGGCCTCCCAGTTGTGGTGAAACGGTTTTTCTATTTAAATAATAATAATTATTTCTAAATTTGCATGTATACATGCAGGTTAGCTTACACAAATGTGATGCGTTTCCTCTTTTTTGGTGCTGCAGAAGTGGCCACCCTCGGTGCGCCTGGCTGAGCCCTGTGAAGTTCGGCAGGCACCCTGGACCCCTGCCTGGGGCTGGCCAGGCCAGGCCTGGGGCAAATGCCAGGAGGCTGCCCGGCCTCCCAGCTCCAGCTTCCGCCCCCGGCCATGGGGGCTGTAGGGAAACGTGCATTTCTGAAAGCCGTTTCGCCGCCCTGATACTGCTGTGTGCACTGTGCAGTGAGAGGCCTTCCAGGGAAAAGCAGCAGGCGCTTGACACCCACACACCCGATTCCCCCCTTCTGGGGCATTTTGAATCTTTCCCTGGCCCGGCCCAGCCCTGGCAGTGCAGCAACAGCCAGGCCACTTCTATTTCCCTTCTTGTGACCAACTGGAAGCCCCGAGGCTCCAGCTGCATCTCCACACACACACTCTCCTTGTCCTAACTGAACAGACCATTGCAAGGTTGCTATGACATACACACACCCGTCGTCTGTTTTTTGGCCCCCGGACATTGGAAACAATTAATTGTCACGGGGTGAAAGAATTTGCCATATGAAATTACTTCCTCTCCGAGAGGAAAAGGTCTTTTACTACCTCACTTGATAGGATTGTGATGATGGTGCCATGACTTGAAATAGGCATTTCCGGTACGTTTCCTTCCCAAAATGTATGAAGCTGAACTCTCCTCTCTCTCTCTCTCTGTATTTCTGGAAATTCCTGGTTTAACTCCCTCTGTGTAAAGCTATTTGTTAGGGGTCCGCAGTCACAAGGAAGGGTGGGAACTGGCGGGAGGTGTGTGCGGGAGACAAGGGCAGGATTGTTTGCACACTTGGTCAGTCTGACGGGACAATCAATCCACTGGGGCAACCTTTGGCCTCACTTAGATGTGTGGGAACCATCCAAGGAGCCTTTCATTTCATAGAATAATAGAAAAGTAGAGTTGGAAGGGGCCTACAAGGCCATCGAGTCCAACCCCCAGCTCAATGCAGGAATCCAGGTCAAAGCATCCCCGACAGATGGCCGTCCAGCTGCACCTTGAATGCCTCCAGAGTGGGAGAGCCCACCACCTCCCTAGGTAGTTGGTTCCATTGTCTTATTGCTCTGACAGTCAGGAAATTTTTCCTGATGTTTAGGTGGAATCTGGGTTCCTGTAACTTGAGCCCATTATTCCGTGTCCTGCAAACTGGGATGATCGAGAAGAGATCCTGGCCCTCCTCTGTGTGACATCCCTTCAAGTACTGGAAGAGTGCGATCATATCTCCCCTCAGTCTCCTCTTCTGAAGGCTAAACATGCCCAGTTCTTTCAGTCTCTCCTCATAGGGCCTTGTTTCCAGTACCTTTATCATCCTTGTTGCCCTCCTCTGAACCCTCTCCAGTTTGTCTACGTCCTTCTTAAAGTGTGGTGCCCAGAACTGGACGCAGTACTCAAGATGAGGCCTAACCAGTGCTGAGTAAAGGGGAATTATCACTTCACGCGATTTGGAAGCTATACTTCTATTAATGCAGCCCAAAATAGCATTTGCCTTCTTTGCAACCACATCGCATTGCTGGCTCATAATTCAGTTTGTGATCTACAACAATTCCAAGATCCTTCTCACTTGTGGTATTGTTGAGCCAAGTGTCCCCCATTCTGTAACTCTGCATTTGGTTTCCTTTCCCGAGGTGCAGCACTTGGCCAGGGCCGGTGCTACCATTAGGCGAACTAGGCAGCTGCCTAGGGTGCTGGGCTAAAGGGGGCGCCAGAAATGCCTTGGGGAAAAAATACAGCGCTAAAATGCGTATTTTACCAAGTTTGTTTTACCAATCATGTCCTGTGGTGGGGAAGGGGAGGTGAAAGAAGTGTGCCCCTCCCTCTCTGTCCTGCACCTCAGGGCTCGGTCTCCAAGCCTCGCCACCGTTACCAGGAGCAGCAGCTGCTGCTGGCACCGCTGCTGCTGCCTCTATTGCTGCTGGCGCCGCTGAAGCTTCAGGCAGGTTCCTCCTCACAACGGTGGTCAGGGGCCAATGATGGGAGGCTGGTGGGCGGTGGGAAGGAGGCACCTGCAAACACCTCCGCCTTCCCTCCCTCCGGCGCGTGCCTCACGTTCCTCAGCTCAACGTCCCCTGAAAGCAGTTATTTCCAGCAACCAGGGAGGGGAGGAAAAGGTATTTTAAGCTAGCTTGGGCTCCAATGTTTTAGTATTTACCATGCTGTTTCTGTGTTTTGGTTTTAAATGCTTTTAGGATGCAATCCTACGCGTGTTTGGATGGGGGGGCGGGAGAAGTCCTACAACTCCCAGCATTCCCCAGCCAGCCATGCCCTCCTCCAGTCATCTGGCACCTCGCCTGTCCTCCATGATTTCTCAAAGATAATGGACAGTGGTTCTGAGAGTTCTTCTGCCAGTTCCTTTATTACTCTAGAATGCAGCTCATCAGGCCCTGGAGATTTAAACTTGGTCAGAGTAATCAGGTGCTCCTTGACCATTTGCCTATCAATCTCAAGCTGCAATCCTGCCCCTTCAGTCTGCACTTCAGGTTTGCCCGGGGGGGTCATAGACCCTCTTTTAGGAGAAGACCGAGCTGAAGTAGGAATTGAACACTTCTGCCTTTTCTTTGTCTTCTGTTATCAATTTGCCATCCTCATTGTGTAGTTGAACCACCAGTTCTTTCTTCTGTCTTTTACTATGCATGTATCTGAAGAAAGCTTTTTTGTTGCTTTTAGCATCCCTCGCTAACCTTAGCTCATTCTCAGCTTTAGACTTCCTGACACTATTCCTGCAGTTCTGTGCTACCTGCCTGTACTCTTCCCTTGTAGCCTGTCCTTCCTTCCACTTCCTATACGTCTCCTTTTTTGTTTTCAGGTCATCTTTGAGCTTATTGTCAAGCCACATTGGCTTCTTCTGTTGCCCTTTGCCTTTTTTCCTTGTGGGAATTGTTTGCAATTGTGCCTTTAAAATTTCCTTTTTTAAAAACTCCCACCCATCCTGGGCTCCTTTTCTCATGAGAGTCGCTTGCCATGGGACCTTACTTATCATTGTTCTGAGTTTGTTAAAATTGGCTTTCCTAAAATCCATGGTACGTGTTTGGCTACACTCAGTTTTTGCTCCCCTTAGAATCAAGAACTCAAGTATAACATGGTCACTTTCTCCCAGAGTTCCCGAAACTGCCACTTTATCCACTAACTCGTCTCTGTTGGTTAGAATCAGGTCAAGGATAGCCGATCCTCTAGTTCCTTCCTCCACTTTCTGTAGGAGGAAGTTATCAGCAACACAACTCAGGAATTTCTTGGAGGGGCCACGTTTGGCAGAATTTGTCTCCCAACAGATATCAGGGAAATTGAAGTCACCCATTACTACCACATCATGCCTCCTTGAAACAATGGCAATTTGCTTTTCAAAAGTTTCATCCTCGTCTTCTCCTTGATTGGGTGGTCAGTAGTAGACTCCAACCGCCATGTTCGTTTTATTCTTTGCCCCCTTTATTTTAACCCAGATGCTCTCAATGGTGCTGCCAAGCTCCTCTTCCTGTATCTCTGTGCAGAGATACGTATCTTTAACATACAGCACAACTCCACTTCCCTTTCTGTCATCCCACCAGGTTTCAATTATCCCTATCAAGTGGTACGGTATTTGCCCTCATGCATCAAGAGTTCAAGTTCGTTCTGTTTGTTGCCCATACTCTGGGCATTAGTATAGAGACATCGAAGACTATGTGCTTTATAGTCCGACTTTTTCCCTACATTTTGTGGTAGACTATCATTGGGCACCACTGGAGCTGTTCTCTCCGTTGTGGCACAGAGTTGTTACCCCCGTGTTTATGTCTCCTTCCCCTGTTGGATTCATTTTAAAGCCCTCCTGATGAAGTTCCTCATGCTGTGGCCAAACACATACTTCCCAGTCCTTGTGAGGTGCAACCCATCTTTTGCCAGCAGTCCATCTTCCAGGAAGTGTAGCCCGTGGTCCCAGAATCCAAATCTCTCATGTCGGCACCACCTTCGTAGCCAGTAATTCACTCTGAGTATTTTTCTTTCCCTTTCTATTCTTCTTCCAAGTACTGGAAGGATGGATGAGAAGACTATCTGGGCCCCAAAGTTCTTGAGTTTCCTTCTGAACTCTTCAAAGTCTGCCGTGATTTCTTTGTAACTCCGCTTGGCAGTATCATTTGTACCCACGTGGATGAGAAGAAAGGGGTATGAGTTGGTCAACAAGAATATCATGGGAAACCTTGCCAAATACTTTGCTGTAAATCAAGATATACTCTGTCCACAGCATTCCCATGATCTACCAAACTAGTAACTCTTATCAAAAAAGGTACCCACATGGATGAGAAGAAATGGGTATGTGTCGGTGGGCTGTATGAGCCTCAGCAGCTGCTCTGTCACATCCTTAATCCGTGCCCCGGGGAGACAGCACACCTGGCGAGTCCATGGGTCTTCGCGGCATACTTTGGCTTCGATCCCCCGCAGGAGGAAGTCTCCCACTACTAGTACTCTTCTCTTTCATACTCTGTATTATGCTGTGGACATAATATATCTGGACTTCAGCAAAGCTTTCGACAAAGTGCCTCATGATATCCTGATTAGCAAGCTAGCTAAAAGTGGGCTGGATGGAACAACTATCAGGTGGATCCACAATTGGCTACAGAATAGGACACAAAGAATGCTTATCAATGGTACCTTCTCAAACTGGGGAGAGGTAACAAGTGGGGTACCGCAAGGCTCGGTCCTGGGCCCAGTGCTCTTCAACATTTTTATTAATGACTTGGAAGAGGAGGTGCAGGGAATGCTTATCAAATTTGCAGATGACACAAAGTTGGGTGGAACAGCTAATACTCTGGAAGACAGAAACAAAATTCAAAGCGATCTCGATAGGCTGGAGCGCTGGGCCGAAAACAACAGAATGAAATTTAATAGGGATAAATGCCAAGTGTTGCACCTAGGGAAAGGAAACCAAATGCAGAGTTACAGAATGGGGGACACTTGGCTCAACAATACTACAAGTGAGAAGGATCTTGGAATTGTGGTAGATCACAAACTGAATATAAGCCAGCAATGCGATGTGGCTGCAACTACCTAGGGAGGTGGTGGGCTCTCCCACTCTGGAGGCATTCAAGGTGCAGCTGGACAGACATCTGTCAAGGATGCTTTGACCTGGATTCCTGCATTGAGCAGGGGGTTGGACTCGATGGCCTTGTAGGCCCCTTCCAACTCTACTTTTCTATGATTCTATGATTCCCACAGTCCACAAGGGAGATTACCCAATCAAAAAATGAGATCAGATTAGTCTGGCAGGATTTGTTCTTGACAAATCCATGCTGGCTTCTAGTAATCAATGCATTGTTTTCAAGGTGCTTACAGACTGACTTTTTTATAATCTGCTCCAAAAATTTCCCAGGGATTGATGTCAGACTGACTGGCCTATAGTTCCCAGGTTCTTGCCCTTTTTGAAGATGGAAACAACATTTGCCCTCCTCCAGTCATCTGGCACTTCACCTGTCCTCCATGATTTCTCAAAGATAATATAGACAGTGGTTCTGAGAGTTCTTCTGCCAGTTCCTTTATTACTCTAGGATGCAGTTCATCAGGCCCTGGAGATTTAAACTTGTTCAAAGTAATCAGGTGTTTCAGTGGGGCTTGCGCAGGAGAACTTCCGGGGTGTGTGGGAAGCATCCTCAGCTAACAGCCCTTTTGAAAAAAGGGTCGAAAACAAGTATTTATTGAATCAATTGGGAAGTCCAGAGCTTCAGATGTAGAGAATGTCCAGTTCACTGAGAATCAAGGACACTGCCTGGTTTGCATGTCTTGCTGCAGAGGCACAACAGCTGAAGGCCATTTGAAAGGGTCATCGCTGCTCACAGGCCATGCACTCATTTCGCTGCAACCTCTGGTGGAACAGATCCTGCAGGTTTTTGTATGGTTTCAAAAACATGCACAACCTGTTTGACTGGAGGTCACAGCAGAACAGAAGAATTGTGTGTGTTCATCATGGCACCCAAAATCTTTCTCACTCATTTAAACTCTTTTCAAAAACGACCGTCTCTCCCCAGCCTGGAAAAACTGCAAGCAAAACTATGGAGGGGGTGGGAGAGAGGCAGCAGAACACTTCGATTGTCTCTCCCACCCACCCCGGCCGAATTCCCGTTTCCCGGAGTGCTCAGGAGGGCAGTTTTTTGGAAGGGAGACTTTAGCGGATGAGTGCGGGGGAGGGCGTTGCTACTTCTGCTGCCGCCCCCGGGTGTCCTCTGTGTCGGTGCTGCTGCAGGCGGCCCCTTTGGAGCAGAGGCCAAGCAGGCCGGAGGCGGCGTGATGGGCGCCGAAGGGGCCGGACGCGATATCCGCCTGGAGGGGGGGGGAGGCCGCCGCCGCCGGGCGTTGGCTGTCTGTCAGAGCAGCCTGCAAATCCCCCCCGGCCGGCGGAGGGGCGGGCTCGGGTTACAGCGCCCGCCCGCCTCACTCTGCGGCTGCGGGGAGGGGGCGCCGGGGGGGGCGCTCGGCTGGGCTGGGCGCCTCCGGCCGGGCGCACGCATGGAGGGCGCCGGAGCGCCGCGACGCCGCTAGCGGCGGACCGGGAGGCAGTCATGGTGAGTGGTCCGGTCGCGCCGAGGCAGGGAGGCAGCGCCGGGGCCGCGGCTCGTCGTGCCGCTGAGCATGTGCAGAGGGCTCCAGGAGGGGCACCGGAGCGGCCGTGGCGTGCCAGGCCGGAAGGCGCCGAGCGGCCGTCCGCGCCATGCTCCGTCCGTGCCCGGCGGGGGCTCCCGGCCGGCCCTGGCGCGCGTTTCCTCTGGACGGCGCTGCCCGCACGCCCGCGCTCGGGGGCCGGCGGCGGCGGCGCGGCGGGGGCCCAAGGGAGCTCCGCGCAGGGCCGGCCCGAGGAGGCGCCCTCCGGGCTGCGGCGGCGAGGCGAGCTCGGAGGGGGCTGTTCCGGCGGTGGCCACGAGCGCGCTCCCGAGGGGCCCCAGTCAGGGCACGGCACCGGGCCGGGCCGAGACGTCTTGCTGTCTGGGCCGGGGCAGCCCCTCCGTGTCAAGGTACCCCGGGAGGGCGCCCCCCCCGCAGTACAACCGTCTCACGACGCCCCGAAGCAGCGGCTGGCAGGAGGGCGCGGGGCGGGGCGGGGACTGTCGCCTTCCTACCTGGCTTTCCAGAAGCATCTGTTGGAAAGAGGATGGACCTTCGGCCTGATCCGGCAGGGCGTTTCTGGCAGGCCCAACCCTGCCATGAGGCAGAGCGAGGTGGCACCTGAGGCAGCAGACGCTGGCGGGGGGGGTGTGTGCGTGCGTGTGTGGTGCGCCCCCGAAGCTCGCCTGCTGCCTTCAGGTGCGGGGGGGGGGAGGCCCCATGCGCTGCAGCGGTCAGTGTCGACGTGAGGTCTCGCAGCTGGGTCGGCCGATGCTTCTTCCGCCCCTCCCTCACTGCTGGCTGAAGGTCCCCTGCACGCTCCCTCCTCTGCCGGGATGGATGGAGCCCCTTTGCATTCACCCGCTTCTCCCTTTGAAGGAAAGTGGGGTGCGTGCCTTTTTGTCGTAAACACGCCTTGTTCTGCTAACTTCCTGCCGTCTCCCGTGTAGACACCAAACCAGTCTTCACTCTCTTGGCGATAGAGAACGTCTATCGTGAGCCAGGCACAGTGGTCGATGCTAGCTAGGCGCTGTGGTCCAACACCTCTCGAGGGCACCGGTTTGAGGAAGGCCAGGTTAGAGGGTGGGATTGGGACCGGGAAGGAGACCCAGAATCAGACCTCCCCCCTCCTCTCCCAACCGTGAGGGGCCAGTCACTTTCTTTCAGCCTAACCTGTCTCACAAAATTGCTGTAAGGATAAAATTGGGGAGCAGGGAATCATGTATATTGCCTGGGGCTCCTTGGAGGAAAGGTGGAATATAACTGTAATTTAAAGAAAAAGCAACAGTAACTCTGCAGTCTCCTCTATTTTTCAACACCTGTCACTGCTGCTGAATAATACTGAGTAAATGTTCAGACATTAAAATCTGTGTTTGCAGACTTGACACACAGAACGCTAAGGACTCACACTGAGAATCTGAAGTTCTGGTTTCCAGAATTCTTGCATAAGCTTTTCTAGCCCAGTTTCCTTGCCTTCCCTTGCTGAGGAGGGGGTGCCCTTTCGACTCAGTCGGCTCCTTTCTCCAGCCATTCAGCCTAGAAGGGGAACGTAGCAGAGCGAAGGTCCCGGGTTTGCAGTCTTGGGGCTAAGAGGGACCCCAATCCCGCCCCATCCGTCAATGCAGGCACAGGCTCCCTGTGCAGAGAGACAAAGCTGCATGGCTTGGAAAAGATGCCTTCTCTGCTGTGGTTGGCCCTTTGTGTATATTGGATCTCACGCCGTTTTCCTGGAGCTCAGAGCCGTTTCCATGGGTTCCCTGGCTTAGTATGCGCCAGACTCCGCTCCAAAACCTTGTTCAAAGTCTTGGAAGGTGTGGAGTAATAACTAAGACATTGTGGGCCTCTGAGCACGAGCAGAGTAGCTTTCCTCTCACTGCTAGGTAGCCAAAGCCTACCCCCACACTCCTGGGATTAGGACCGCACTCTTGGGTCGAGCTTCCAGGGGGTCTGGAGCCCCTGCGTCTTTTGGCTGGCTTATAGCAGCAGCCAGAGGGGAAAGTGACAGGGCAGGAGAGCCCTGTGAGGGTGTGTAGAGGCGGGAGCCCTTTTCTTCCCCCTACTCGAACTTGGGCTTGGACATTAGATGATATTCTCCAGCCTCAGTTGCCTTTGCGTGCAGCAGGTTCTCTGTAGGATTGCAGTCAGTCTTTGGTTATACCTAATCTCTCTTATTAAAACAAAATTTCTATTTCTATTATCTAAGGTTATTTGGCATAGCTATTCTGCATTACTACTGGCTAGAACAACAGAGTTTGTGGCACCTTAAAGACTAACAGATTGATTATGGCACAAACTTTTGTGTCGGATGCATGAGGTGTTAGCCTCACTTGGCAGGAATATTCATACATGGGTGCAGAGAGAGAGAAAATATAAACACTGGAGGTCAAAGGCAATGAAATGGAAAAAGTAAAAACGGAGCATTCAGTTACAGCTTACATTCATGTAATTAAAAAAAAAGAAGAAGCCCAGTGACCATTGAGTTACCAGCAGTGGTAACTCAATCTTCCTGGCAGTGTAAATTAATTAACACCTATAGTGGGACAGCAACCCATTGTCTTTATTCAAGCTCAAATGGGTAGAATAAAACTTCTTGACAAGTTCTAATTCAGCTGTTTCACACCGGACTGTTCCTTTAAAGTCCTCTCATGAAGTAACTGCATCAAGGCAAGAAAGTGGAATGAACCACAACCCCCGACTGTGTTTGGTGCTGAACAACCTTGAGATTGGACACAAGTCTGCTAAAGGACATGCTGAGGTCACAATGGCCCTTGTGCAAGAAGCAGAACAAGCAAGTGCACTCATTCAAAATGCTCTTTAACTGCCTCCTCCTGCCTACGCACAGGGCGGTTCAAATGTGAGCAGTGGTGGAGATGCCGCTCGGCCCTTGCTTTGTTCCACATCCACTCAAGTGCGGCCTTTCTAGAGCTCAGATGTGGATAAGAGGAGGAAGCCCTTTAACACTACACCCCACATATGGGCTGGAGGCGTGAGCAGCACAATGTGCCAGTCATCCTGCTGTCTGGGAATGCCTGGCCCTTGAGCACAGGGCAAAAGGCTCACACATGCTCCCCAGCCTTCACAAAGAATATACTTTACACTTGCAAGCAAAGTGCTCCATTCTTTTCACCCACAGACATGAGCTGGAGTTGCAGTCTCAGTGGAATGCTGTGGCCACCCTCGAAAGTGGAACTCCACCTTCTTGGCTGGATGGGGGTATTCCGCTGGCTTTTAACAATAGCTGAACACACAGAAATCCAGCAGATAAAAAGCCTCCTCCTGGCTTGCAGAGAGATGGCAGTCAAAGCTTAAGCTGCTAGATCTCTGTGTGCCAAGATCATAGAATCATAGAAAAGTAGAGTTGGAGACCTGCAGGAATCCAGGTCAAAGCATCCCTGACAGATGATTGTCCAGCTGCACCTTGAATGCCTCCAGAGTGGGAGAGCCCACCACCTCGCTAGGTAGTTGATTCCATTGTCTTATTGCTCTGACAGTCAGGAAACTTTTCCTGATGTTTAGGTGGAATCTAGGTTCCTGTAACTTGAGCCCATTATTCCATGTCCTGCAAACTGGGATGATCGAAAAGAGATCCTGGCTCTCCTCTGTGTGACATCCCTTCAAGTACTGAAAGAGTGCTATCAAAGACAGGAGAGGGCCAGTGAAAGGAGCTGGCAGCCCTCTGAACAGCTGCATAACAGGCAGGAATTCAGCAGGTGCATCTTTTCCTAACTTCAAACTAGGAAAATGGATGCCCGAGAACCAACCATTTTAAAGCAAGGGGCCTCTGCCAGGAAGGGCTCAGCCAGGGTGAATGGCATGCAAACAGCTTCCCAGCTTCACGTGCTTCCAACAATAGCATACCATTCATTCACCCTGGGTGAACCCCTCCCTCTCCCGCCCCAAGAGAGGCACCTTGCTTCAGAATGGTTGGTTCACAGATATAGTGCGTCTCAAGGAGCGTCTCCAGCAACACCAAGTAGGCCGCTCAACGAGATCTGCCACAGACGGCCTTCTCCTTGTCCCTTCAGCCAGAGCATCTAGACTGGTGGGGACGAGGCAGAGGGCCTTTTCTGTGGCGGCCCCCGTACTGTGGAACTTTCTACCGAGTGACCTCCGCCATGCCTCCTCTCTGCTGAGCTTCCACCGCTCATTAAAAACCTGGCTGTTCAGGCAGGAATATGGGGTGGGTTAAGATTTTACAATTTTTATATTGTTTTAAATGTATTTTATCTTATTTTTATCCTATGTACATTGCCCAGGGTGGCCGGTTGCCGGCCAGATGGGCGATAAATAAATGTAAATAAATAAATAAATAAATTAGTTTTTTTTCTAGTTTGGAGATGCCTCATCAGGAGGGTTTTAACTGGAAACCTGGGAGTGGGCCAATGAGAGGTTTGGGAAGGCAGCATGGCATGAGGGGGTGTTGGAGTGACCCTTGGCATAGTTCTCTTCTGAAGAAGACATTCTCTTCCCCTGAATGTTGAGGGAAGACTGAACAACAAATCAAAGGTTTCTTAGACCTAGCAGAGGATCCCCTTCCATCTTTCAAACCATTTTGCTGATAGTCCAAGCAGTGGACAAGCACCATTTTGCTAACTGGAAGACTCAGGGGTCCTTTGGAGAACCTGTATCAGGCCCTAATCTGACCTGTGGCACCCTTGTCCCAGTCTGCACGAATGATGGATCTCTCTGCTGGGTTAGGAAGCTCCGCTATGTGGCTGGCTTCCCCATGGCAACTCTCTGTAGCATGGCTTATGTGTTCTGCACATGGCCAGAGATGCTGTGAAGGGTCAAATCTGCCTGTTCCTAGGCAGAGATGGCATTGGGGGGGGGGGTCATTGTTGCAATGCTGTTTAAATGCTGACCCTTGAGCTGCTGTGTGCCCTACTCTGGTCCATTTCTGGGTGTGTGGAGTGCTCTGTGTACTGCGTCTTTTGACTGGCTTATAGCAGCAGCCAGAGGGGAAAGTGACAGGGCAGGAGAGCCCTGCGAGGGTGTGTAGAGGCGGGAGCCCTTTTCTTCCCCCTACTCTTCAAGGGCTGATGAATGGAGTGGAAATATGCCAGGACTCGGGCTGCCAGTGTCAAGGAGTTATGGTCACACCTCTGTCTTGATGGCTGCTGTTTTGAGGGCAAGCACTTACTTTTGGCTGCATACTTGTACTGCAAGACGTTGCTTGTTTATCAAGACAAAATTTATTTTTAAAAATTGCTTGTCTTGCAAAACGCTCTCAGACCAAGTTACTTGCAATCCAAGGTATTACTGTATTATTATCATTATCATTATTATTATTATTATTATTATTATTATTATTATTATTATTATTATTCCAAATCACTGAGGGCTTGCTGAAGACATTGCAGGGGAGACATTGCAAGGGGTACTTAGGACCTCCTCTTGGTTTGTGTGATGCAGCCACCTGGGACAGCAACAAGTGAGTCCTCAGCTCAGGGGCCACCTTTGCTAGTCCAGGAGGGTCAAACACCTGCCCAGCACAGGCTCAGAGGCCACGCACACATGCAGCCCCCCATCTCTAGTTTCCTCCATTGAGCAGGGGGTTGGACTCGATAGCCTTGTAGGCTCCTTCGAACTCTATGATCTATGAAAACTATTAACTCTATTCCACCTCAATGGATGTAACCGCTCGCCTCGAGCGGACGTAGCGGGCCGAAATCGGCCCCGCTCACGCCCGCCAGAGACTCGCTTTGATATAAGAGTGTTTTGGATTACAAGCATGGTTCCGGAATGAATTATGCTTGCAATCCAAGGTATTACTGTAATGTGTTAATAAATAAATCATTGTGAAGGTTCCTGGAGCATGGCTCTCGGGCGGGGCTCTGCTCCTTTGATGTCCCTACCCAAAAAATCCCTTCCCCAAAAGCCAGCTGAGCTGCACCCAAACAGCGATGGCAGTGCTGAGCCAGCTCCAGTGACACTCAAACCTGGCACTAGAAAAACACACACCAAAGAGTCTTGTGGCACATTAAAGACTAACACATTTATTCTGGCATATGCTTTTGTGGACACTGTCCACTTCATCAAATACATGAAGTGTTGACCTCAAATTGGCACATCTATATCATGTGCTGGGTGGGGGGATGCACACTTTGTTGTCAGAGGGTACTGAAATGTAAAAAGTACAGACAGTTATAATTACCTCAACAGCTGACATTCACAAAATGTTGTTGGGTGATAACACAGACATCCTTGCAGTGGTGAGCCAATTAACTTATGTAGTGTGATGAAAAACAGCAACAACCCTTTGCCTTTATTAAAACCACTGGAAATAGAGTTGAATCTCAGCAATTTCCCATTTGAAATTCCTTTGTTCAAGAATCCTTAAGGTCATTCCTTGGAGGCTGAAATCCCCTCCCCCCCCCGGGTTTCTGGATATGGCCATTCCTAATATCAGCTTCGTGTCTGTTTCTTCTTTTGCGTGGAGTCTGGCCTGTTTGTCCTTTGGAGAGCATTGCTGGCAAATGATGGCATAGATCACACGGAAAGATGAGCAGGGGTTTGAGCTCCTGATGCAGTGGATGGCATTCTGAGGTCCTGTAATAGTGTGGCCAGAGACACAGGGACAGAGCTGGCCTGGTTCCTGCATCTGTATCCCCGTTGCAAGGTCGTTGTTGCTGGTGAGTGTCCGTTTTAGGTTGCCAGTAAGCAAGTCCAGGCCTACCACCCATGGCTGGCGAGAGGGAAGCATCCTTGTCCAGGATGGGTTGTAGATCGCTGATGGCACTAGAAGGTAACTCCTGGGAAATCATTTAGACCTCTTGTGCTGGTGGCTGGAGGATATGTAGTCTAGATGCTCCTGAAGTGAAATCTCTTGGCCTCTCTCTGACATCTCTCCCCTTGAGGTGCAAGCCAGGGAGTTTGGCCAGCCCCAGCCCCGATAGGCTCCTACGTTCAGCTCAGGGGGACTCTGCACTTGCTTGGACTGGAGGGGTGGGACCTACTCCAGAAATGCAGTCTTGTCCTTGCGGTGTTGGGGAGGATCTGAGGGCCAGAACCACAAAGGAGCATTCGCTAGGAGGGGCCTCCTCATCTCCCAAAGCTGGGAGGTCCTCCTGTCAACACAGAGAGCTGTTTTCTGCCAGCCATGGGGGTTGGGGGCTGCCCCATGAGCCTGAGCATTGTTGGGGGAGGCTTGGGTGGGATCCAGCTCCATGCTACCCCTGCAGTCTTTCAGTGCTTTCAGAACAGTTCAGGAATCTGGATCTGAGATTGGAATCTGTGGGATTTAGGTCTGGCCCAACAATGCCTGGACAGCTCCTTTCCAGGGGATTTGGATAGCAGCCGTGCATGCAATGGGCATTTCACATGTAAGTAATGCTCCACAGTCACTTACCGACCCATCGCTGGAGCCTACACAATTTTTTAGAATGTCCTCCTTTTATAATTTTCTTTTTGTAATTTTATCCTGGAAGTGTCCGGCTTAGGGGGGTCATGACAGGAAGACATCTTACTCGGTCACGAATGATCGCCTACTACTACTAATGCTGGATACTAGATGGTGTGCTTGAAAGGGCGATGACACAGCCCTAAAGGTTTTACAACCAATCCACCCGGTAGGCCCGCCGGCCTCGTGGAAAAGCAGAGCGTGAGATGGAAAATTTAAGATCCTCTGTTCCTGTGTGCAACGGCCCATGAAGCTACACACAGAACTGTAGACCTGTCTCTGCCATCAGCAGCATTCCAAGCATCTCGGATTACAGCCAGCCCAGCCTCCTCCAGCAGCTTCTAGTAATAAGGAAATAACTCCGTAGACTTCACAGGTTATTTGCTACCTGTTTATTTCTACATCAAGTATTTACTACAGAGTTTACATCTCCTACATTACAGTCCATATTGCAGAGTATAATGCATTACAAGCATTAATCCAGTGGAGCAAGTTGAGTATCACTCCACTCAGCATTTGACGTTACATGATTGCAAGTCCAGCAAGCATTAGTCAGAGCATCAGAGAGAAAAAAGAAGCAATCCATCTCTCTATTAAAATGGCTTCAGAAACGAAAGCTAACAAATCAATTCTACGTCACCAGAACATACAAACCATGTGACCAGTTCGTATTTCTTTCACACCTACTTTTCCCATGAGAACAGGACAGGAACTAGCAGACAAAACATGACTTGTTTTTCAGCCTTCTGTTCCTTTCCAAATATAAACAATGTGTTCACAGCTGTTGTTTTGTTACATGTCACAACAGTGCTTCTGATGCATCTCGAAGGGAGAGCTCACTTTGGAGAGAAGGTGGGTTTCAACGGCGCACTGTGTCGTTCTTGAGGTTCTTGGCTTGTCTAAAGGCAGAACCAGCTCCGGGTTTTTATCTGCCCCAAACAAGGGTCTTGGGCAGGGGTCCTCAAACTTTTTAAACAGGGTGCCAGTTCATTGTCCCTCAGACTATTGGGGGGCCGGACTATAGTTTGAAAAAAATATGAATGACTGGATCAAGTAAAAAAATTTTTTACTTGATAGGGGTGAATTTTTTCCCCCTTAAATGGAAAGTTATTTTATTTATTTATTTATTTATTTATTTCATTTCATTTTTATGCCGCCCAATAGCTGAAGCTCTCTGGGCAGTTTACAGCAATTAACAAGACAGTCCCTGCCGACAGGCTTACAATCTAAAAGACACGACACACAAGGAAAAAGGAATGGGGAAGGAAGAAGGGGGAATATTAATGAATACTCCTGGCAGGGCTGGTGGTATTTACATATATAGTTGCACAATTGTTTCATGCCTAACATGAATATACCTTTGTTTTTGCCATCACACAAATGAGCATACTCGACAAAAGAATTGGCGCTTGAAGCGAAAGAGTTAAAAAAAAAGTCTGCTTCCGCCGATCGGCCGCCGGGCCGGATAAAAAAGCAAGGCGGGCCGGATGTGGCCCGCGGGCCTTAGTTTGAAGACCCCTGGTCTTGGGTGAAGGGTATGGTGTGCCGAGCGAGGAGAGGAAGAGAGTGCAAGGACATGCGGACTGGGAAGAGCCTGAGTCCCCAGGACCCCACTCTGACTCGATGGGGGTCCAATTTCTGACCTGATCATCCCTAGATGGAAGGGGGAGGGGTTCCTGTTGAGGCCCTAAACTGGGCTGTGCCTCAGCAGCTGTGCCCAGGCTGTGCAGAATGGCAGTGGCTGTGGGAAGACCCTGGGTGACAGGACCGGGGAAGGAACAGGCAGGAGAAGATGTGGCTGGCTCATGTTCTAGTGCATTCTGGGGGTTTAAAGGCACTGGGCAGATCTCTGGGTTGTAGCTGGCAACCTTTTAGGCCATTGCTGGCTCTGGATTAAAAATGTGTGTGCATGTGCATGAGGGAGGGAAGCCAGCCTTTCCTCCTAACTCTGGCTTCACCTCTAGGATTCAGGGTAAAGTGTTCATGTGAATGGGACCTATGTTTGGGCGCACACGTAACTGTGAGTGTAATGCATGGGGGTGGGATTGGTTACGTTATTTACATACATAAATGTATATACTGGCCTTCAAACCTAAACGGGTTTCCGGAGTGGCTAACAATTAAAATAATCAAACTAAAACAACAATTCAGCACAGTAAAACCTTTAAAACACCATAAGCTTCATAGAAGCAGCAGAAATTAAAACCACTTAAAATGGCCAGTAGGGTAAGACCATCCATCAGCAGCATCTACAAGGCCTGGATGAATAAAAGATCTTCACGCTGACACTGGAAAGATCACGGAGGCAGTGCCCTGTCACTCTTTGGGCGGCGGCGGCAGCACCACCACTGAGAGGGCCTGGTCCCAGGTTTCCACCTACCTTACCCTACCTCAGAGGGCCGGGGGAGTCAAGGCAGGGCTTCTGAAGACAGTCTCAAGATCTGGGCAGGTGGCCCTCGAGGTCCGCTGGTCATAAGCCATAGCACACTTGCACCCAGTGCTCTCAAGCTGAGCTCTGCCACTCCTGGGGCAAGAGTGCTTCCAGCATTTTCGCAGGATGCTCTACTTCCAGGCCCTGGGAAGTTCTGCCCCTCATAGGAGTCACGTTGACCCAACAATGCCTTTGTCTCAGGAGGCTGGTGTCTGTAGCTGCAGGATGAATACACAGTCCAAGGCCCTTGACAGAAAAGGCTTCCTGGTGCTATCTTGCAAGAGACAACAGTGCCACTGTAGCAATGACCAGATCATAGAATCATAGAAAAGTAGAGTTGGAAGGGGCCTACAAGGCCATCGAGTTCAACCCCCTGCTCAATGCAGGAATCTAGGTCAAAGCATCTCTGACAGATGTCTGTCCAGCCGCACCTTGAATGCCTCCAGAGTGGGAGAGCCCACCACCTCCCTAGGTAGTTGGTTCCATTGTCTTATTGCTCTGACAGTCAGGAAATTTTTCCTGATGTTAGGTGGAATCTAGGTTCCTGTAACTTGAGCCCATTATTCCGTGTCCTGCAAACTGGGATGATCGAGAAGAGATCTTTGCCCTCCTCTGTGTGACATCCCTTCAAATACTGGAAGAGTGCGATCATATCTCCCCTCAGTCTCCTCTTCTGAAGGCTAAGCATGCCCAGTTCTTTCAGTCTCTCCTCATAGGGCCTTGTTTCCAGTCCCTTATCATCCTTGTTGCCCTCCTCTGAACTCTCTCCAGTTTGTCTATGTCCTTCTTAAAGTGAGGTGCCCAGAACTGGACGCAGTACTCA
Organism: Shinisaurus crocodilurus; assembly: GCA_021292165.1. Taxonomy (NCBI): domain Eukaryota; kingdom Metazoa; phylum Chordata; class Lepidosauria; order Squamata; family Shinisauridae; genus Shinisaurus; species Shinisaurus crocodilurus. The sequence goes on along the minus strand of JAHFWL010000355.1, from coordinate 10,271 downwards.
AGATGAGGCCTAACCAGTGCCGAGTAAAGGGGAATTATCACTTCCCGCGATTTGGAAGCTATACTTCTATTAATACAGCCCAAAATTGCATTTGCCTTCTTTGCAGCCACATCGCATTGCTGGCTCATATTCAGTTTGTGATCTACCACAATTCCAAGATCCTTCTCACTTGTAGTATTGTTGAGCCAAGTGTCCCCCATTCTGTAACTCTGCATTTGGATTCCTCTCCCTAGGTGCAGCACTTGGCATTTATCCCTATTAAATTTCATTCTGTTGTTTTCGGCCCAGCGCTCCAACCTATCGAGGTCACTTTGAATTTTGTTTCTGTCTTCCAGAGTATTAGCTGTTCCACCCAACTTTGTGTCATCTGCAAATTTGATAAGCATTCCCTGTACCTCCTCATCCAAGTCATTAATAAAAATGTTGAAGAGCACCGGGCCCAGGACCGAGCCCTGTGGTACCCCGCTCGTTACCTCTCCCCAGTTTGAGAAGGGACCATTGATAAGCACTCTTTGAGTCCGATTCTGTAGCCAATTGTGGATCCACCTGATAGTTGTTCCATCTAGCCCACTCTTAGCTAGCTTACTAATCAGGATATCATAGAATCATAGAATCATAGAAAAGTAGAGTTGGAAGGGGCCTACAAGGCCATCGAGTCCAACCCCCTGCTCAATGCAGGAATCCAGGTCAAAGCATCTCTGACAGATGTCTGTCCAGCCGCACCTTGAATGCCTCCAGACTGGGAGAGCCCACCACCTCCCTAGGTAGTTGATTCCATTGTCTTATTGCTCTGACAGTCAGGAAATTTTTCCTGATGTTTAGGTGGAATCTAGGTTCCTGTAACTTGAGCCCATTATTCCGTGTCCTGCAAACTGGGATGAACGAGAAGAGATCTTTGCCCTCCTCTGTGTGACATCCCTTCAAATACTGGAAGAGTGCGATCATATCTCCCCTCAGTCTCCTCTTCTGAAGGCTAAACATGCCCAGTTCTTTCAGTCTCTCCTCATAGGGCCTTGTTTCCAGTCCCTTTATCATCCTTGTTGCCCTCCTCTGAACCCTCTCCAGTTTGTCTATGTCCTTGTTAAAATGAGGTGCCCAGAACTGGACACAGTACTCAAGATGAGGCCTAACCAGTGCCGAGTAAAGGGGAATTATCACTTCCCGCGATTTGGAAGCTATACTTCTATTAATACAGCCCAAAATTGCATTTGCCTTCTTTGCAGCCACGTCGCATTGCTGGCTCATATTCAGTTTGTGATCTACCACAATTCCAAGATCCTTCTCACTTGTAGTATTGTTGAGCCAAGTGTCCCCCATTCTGTAACTCTGCATTTGGTTTCCTCTCCCTAGGTGCAGCACTTGGCATTTATCCCTGTTAAATTTCATTCTGTTGTTTTCGGCCCAGCGCTCCAGCCTATCGAGGTCACTTTGAATTTGTTTCTGTCTTCCAGAGTATTAGCTGTTCCACCCAACTTTGTGTCATCTGCAAATTTAAGCATTCCCTGTACCTCCTCATCCAAGTCATTAATAAAAATGTTGAAGAGCACCGGGCCCAGGACCGAGCCCTGTGGTACCCCGCTCGTTACCTCTCCCCAGTTTGAGAAGGAACCATTGATAAGCACTCTTTGAGTCCGATTCTGTAGCCAATTGTGGATCCACCTGATAGTTGTTCCATCTAGCCCACTCTTAGCTAGCTTACTAATCAGGATATCATGAGGCACTTTGTCGAAAGCTTTGCTGAAGTCCAGGTATATAATGTCCACAGCATTCCCACAGTCCACAAGGGAGGTTACCCGATCAAAAAATGAGATCAGATTAGTCTGACAGGATTTGTTCTTGACAAATCCATGCTGGCTTCTAGCAATCACTGCATTGTTTTCAAGGTGCTTGCAGACTGACTTCTTTATAATCTGCTCAAAAATCTTCCCGGGGATTGATGTCAGACTGACTGGCCTATAGTTCCCAGGTTCCTCCTTCTTGCCCTTTTTGAAGATGGGAACAACATTTGCCCTCCTCCAGTCGTCTGGCACTTCACCTGTCCTCCATGATTTCTCAAAGATAATAGACAGTGGTTCTGAGAGTTCTTCTGCCAGTTCCTTTATTACTCTAGGACAGTGATGGCGAACCTTTTTGAGCCCGAGTGCCCAAACTGCAACACAAAACCAACTTATTTATTTCAAAGTGCCTTAAATTTGGCAGGAAGGAGGAGCGGGCACTAGCTAATCACGCCCCGCTCTGTCTCAGGGCATGGCTCTTCACCGGGCACGCAAAGATTTGGGCGTGCGCGTGTTGTGCTTCTGAGCTGTCTGTTCAGTTAGGAGGAGGGCTGGGTGCCTGCGCAGTCCGCTTCTGGGGTGGAGATGTTGGAGTGTGCCTGCCTGTGGAGACCAGTGAGGAATGAGTGGAGAGGAGTTACTATGGAATCCCGATGCTGAATGCAGAAGGGGACGGTCTTTTCACGATCTGGCGACCAATGGCTCAAGTGCCCACAGAGAGGTCCCTGCGTGCCAGCTGTGGCACGCGTGCCATAGGTTCACCATCACTGCTCTAGGATGCAGCTCATCAGGCCCTGGAGATTTAAACTCGTTCAGAGTAATCAGGTGCTCCTTGACCATTTGCCTATCAATCTCAAGCTGCAATCCTGCCCCTTCAGTCTGCACTTCAGGTTTGCCAGGGGGGTCATAGACCCTCTTTTGGGAGAAGACCGAGCTGAAGTAGAAATTGAACACTTCTGCCTTTTCTTATCTTCTGTTATCAATTTGCCATCCTCATTGCGTAGTTGAACCACCAGTTCTTTCTTCTGTCTTTTACTGTGCATGTATCTGAAGAAAGCTTTTTTGTTGCTTTTAGCATTCCTCGCTAACCTTAGCTCATTCTCAGCTTTAGCCTTCCTGACACTATTCCTGCAGTTCTGTGCTACCTGCCTGTACTCTTCCCCTGTAGCCTGTCCTTCCTTCCACTTCCTATACGTGTCCTTTTTTGTTTTCAGGTCATCTTTGAGTTTATTGTGAAGCCACATTGGCTTCTTCTGTTGCCCTCTGCCTTTTTTCCTTGTGGGAATTGTTTGCAATTGTGCCTTTAAAATTTCTTTTTTAAAAAACTCCCACCCCCCCTGGGCTCCCTTTCTCGTGAGAGTCACTTGCCATGGGATCTTACTAATCATTGTTCTGAGTTTGTTAAAATTGGCTTTCCTAAAATCCAGGGTACGTGTTTGGCTACACTCAGCTTTTGCTTCCGTTAGAATCAAGAACTCAAGTATAACATGGTCACTTTCCCCCAGAGTTCCCGAAACTGCCACTTTATCCACTGACTCGTCTCTGTTGGTTAGAATCAGGTCAAGGATTGCCGATCCTCTAGTTCCTTCCTCCACTTTCTGTAGGAGGAAGTTATCAGCAGCACAGCTCAGGAATTTCTTGGAGGGGCCATGTTTGCTGAATAAGTCTCCCAACAGATATCAGGGAAATTGAAGTCTCCCATTACTACCACATCGTGCCTCCTTGAAAGAATGGCAATTTGCTTTTCAAAGTTCCATCCTCGTCTTCTCCTTGATTGGGTGGTCGGTAGTAGACTCCAACCGCCATGTTCGTTTTATTCTTTGCCCCCTTATTTAACCCAGATGCTCTCAATGGGGCTGCCAAGCTCCTCTTCCTGTATCTCTGTGCAGAGATACGTATTTTAACATACAGTGCAACTCCACCTCCCTTTCTGTTGCTTCGTTCCTTTTGAACAAGTATACCCTTCAATTGCTGTATTCCAGTCATGGGAGTCATCCCACCAGGTTTCAGTTATCCCTATCAAGTCGTACTTGCCCTCATGTATCAAGAGTTCAAGTTCGTCTTGTTTGTTGCCCATACTCTGGGCATTAGTATAGAGACATCGAAGACTATGTGCTTTATAGTCCGACTTTCCCCCTACAATTTGTGGTAGACTATCAATGGGCACCGCTGGAGCTGTTCTCCCATTGTGGCATAGAGGCCTTCCTCCATTGGTACCCCCCGAGTTTATGTCTCCCTCCCCTGTTGGATCAGTTTAAAGCCCTCCTGATGAAGTTCCTCATGCTGTGGCCAAACACATTCTTCCCAGTCCTGTGAGGTGCTTGTGAGATATTGTAAGAGAGGGGAAATGAGCCATGTGAAGGACCGCCGCCGGTCCTTTTGCACGAGTTCAGGAGTTAACGGGTTAACCGGCACTGTAAAAACTCCCCTTATGCAGTTCCCGGGTGAACTGGGGGCAACCGCATCAATAGACACTGAGCGAGAGCTTACGGCAGGCAAGCAGAGATTTGTTTATAACACCTTTAATTGAGCATAGCGAATCCGTCAGATAAGGACTTCACAGTAAACACAGAGCAGTCTATAAACTTAATGGAGCATAGAGCTCCAATACGCATTCAGCGTAAAGGAGGCTTGCAGAAAACTCAGACAGTACCGTATTTGCATCAAAGAACCTGAACTCACTAGAAAGAATATCACTGCAAGTTGTTCGAACTTACAGCCAGTTAACAAGCGTCCTGCTTGGGCTTGCGAGGCTTTCGTCCCGACCGGAGTCACAGACCTGTTCCTTGCAGTTCTGCACCTTGCTTCCAACAACCTCGATGGGCATCAGTAGCCCCTCTTTTAACCCCTCCTTGCCCCCTCCTCCTCCTCTGCTGACAGGCTGAACGGCTTTGTCCAGCAGGATCCTGGAGCCTCCCGGGTACTTGGGGCTGCTTGACAGCTCTTTGAGACTGCTGGAGGAAATCCTGGCATCCCTTGGTGCTTGAGGGTGCTTGGCAGCTTCTTTGAGACTGTGTAGATTGCAGGTCGATGTAAACGACTGCTCGGAACTGAGCTCGTCTCTGCCCTAGGCAGGGATTGTGCAGGTGGCGGTGTGTGGGTGGGTATCTGGTCTGGCATACTCTCCACAAGCCATAACGGGCAGAGCGGGGCCAGCTGGAGCTTTCAGGCCAGGTGGCCAGTGAGCCGAAGGAAGAGGGACCCTGGCTGCAGCATTCATGGGGTGGGGGGAGGCAAGAAGTGTTTGCCGCAGTGGCATTCAAGAGGTATTTGGTACTGTGGCATTTCTGACTGGCAGCACCGGGGAGCAGGGATGTTGAAGAGTCCTTGGTTTCGAGTCACGAGTCGAGTCACGAGTCTTTGGACCTGTCTCGAGTCCGAGTCCTTGGTCCAAAATGGTGACTCACGAGTCTCTCCCAAAGCTGACTCCACAAGTCCCTATTAAAATCAATGGGTTTTCCCCCCAACAAAATAAGGCTATTTCAGATGTGTGGCTTAAATAAATTCTAGGCACAAGTGTGCCTTTTTATTTCAATACTCTGCAACTGATTTTGGCAAGAACAGACCAGGCAGACAAACCCAAAATAACCAGACAGGCAGAGGAGGCCGGGAATCCCAAAGCAGGCAGGCAGAGGCCTTTGTCTTGGACAATTCAAACTGTGGAACTGGTTAAGAAGAGACCAGGCAGGCAGAGGAGGCTGGGAACCCCAAACAGGCAAGCAGAGGCAGCCAAACCCAAAATGTCTGAACGGTTGCATTTTAGGAAAATGATTTTAAAAAATAAACTTGCTGTACTTCCTAAAACCTATCCATGTTGCATTTGAGGAACACGATTTTGGAACACAAGTCCTTGGTCTCGAGTCCCGAGTCGAGTCTCGAGTCCCATTAAAAATATTGGGACTCGAGTCTGACTCGAGTCAGAGGGGGGACTCAGTCCAACTCATGAGTCGAGTCCTGGAGTCCGAGTCCCCATCCCTGCCGGGGAGAAGAACCCTTGGGAATGGTGGCAGCTGCCCTGCTGCACAGAAAGCCTGAAATTTATTTATTGATTGATTACATTTATACCCTGCCTTTTTCCTGCAAGGCACCAAGGCGGCTTACATAATCCTCCTCCTCCTCTCCATTTTACCCTCACAAACAACCCTGTGAGGTAGGTTAGGCTGAGAGTCAGTGACTGGCCCAAAGTCACCCCAGTGAGTTTCATGGCTGAGCGGGGATTTGAACCCGGATCTCCCGAGTCCCAGTCCAACCCTCTAACCACTACGCCACACTGGCCCCAGGGGAAAGGCCACCCCATTTGTGGGCATCGTGGCCTGAAAAATCTTTACAAGACTGTTGAGTTCTGCCAGGAGCAGGTCTGACGCCACTTGTCCCAAAGGGGTAGGCTGGGACCAGTGAAGGGCACAGGCTGAGTCAAGATTGTAAAGAACTGCTCTAATGAACAGGGGTCCCCATCTGGCCTCGAACCTGGGGGGGGGGGGGAGAGATAAGAACACCCCCATGAGCTTTGGCTGCATTCATAACAAAGACAACGTGAGGTGCTTGGGAGGGAGAGAGACTGGGCTTGCTTCAGGTGGCCACCTTTTGATTGCCCGCCCTCCTGTGCCTTGAACAGAGAAATGAAGCATGGCAGCTTCTCCCTTTAGCTTCACTTCATGCCAAGAAAAGCTTCACCTACTACATTTCCCTGTGTCACTTCAAGGCACAGGAGCCAGCCCGGTGCAAAGACGTGGTTAGGCCCATTACGTGCACTCACTATCTTTTAATAAAACATAGTGATACGTTTATTGCCATGCAAGCAGCAAGCAGGAGTAACAACGCTTCCATTTCACCCTTGCCTGGCTGCCATGTCTGTGTGGCAATGTCCTGGGCTTCTTTCCAGAGCAAAAAGACAGTTGCTGTCTCTCTGGTGGATGCTGGGAAAGACTGGAGAAGTCTGTACCCTGACAGCATTCGGATGAGCAAACAAACACATGAGGAGCAGGGTTTCTTTCTTACTCCCTCTTCAAGAGAAAAAGAATCTGTACTCCTGTTTTCCCTCAAAGTCACACCCCTCAGTAAGAAATGAATACACTGAAATGCTAAAATCCGCAGTTTGTTGAACGTGTGTATCAATCCAGGGAGCCAGGTCTTTGCCTGGAGACGGTGCCCGTACCCTTCAAATCAGGGGTGTGGGCCTAATGCAGCCCATGGGGCTTCCACATCATCCGTGGAGCCCCATGGAGGAATCCCCGCTGCTCTCTAAACTGCAGAGATCAGCAGGCGGGTGCGGCCTCGGCCTCGGAGTGGCGGCGGCCACTCTTCCCAGGGCTGGCCGAGCTCTTCTGCAAGGCGTGTGCTGCCCCCTGGGGGTGGCACTCACTGCACGAAACCAGGGACTTGGCTGCATGGATCACACCAATGACATCACGTTCAACATCTGAAGGGATAACGTCCTTGGAGAACCTGTATGGATGCATCCGACCAACTGTAGCAATGGCTAACATGGGACTGTTGGGATAGATTTGGGACAAGGGAGTTGCGGGGGGGCGGGGGAGGTCAGATCATTCCCATATGAGCACTGCTGGAGCCAAAGGACAAGGCTAAACATGTAGTCACTGACTGGCCCATGCTGAGGATACACTGGCCAGCTCTTTGGAGGAGAGAGTCTGCCTCCCTGGTCCTCCTTCCCACGCCCTAAATCCTGTACCCTGCTCCTGAATCCCGGGGAGGTGCCACTGCCATTGGACTGTGAGAGGGGGACCGAGGAGCGGGAAGGTGCCAAGTCACCCGCACTTGAAAGCTCACCCGAAGAGGTTACACCCCTGAAGAAGACCAAGGCCTGCAGGAAAAGGCAGTGGCCCTTTAAGCTGGCCAGAAGCGGAGCTGGAGCAGGGCAGGGGAAGAGCGCTTCGAGACTGACGCTCTCGACCAGAACATAACACTGTGGCAGCTGCTCCAGACCTGTGCTGAGGTAACTTGGCTGCTTGCTTTACTTGCAGCATTGTTAGCTGTGGTTCTAAGCAGCACCTCCTGTTCTGTCCAGTCCAGCGTCCTGGGTGTGCCCTCACTCCTGGATGGCTCCAATTCACAGCGTTGCCTCCTGCCATCTTGCCTGGGTCATCGCCACCCTACGGTGGGGAAATCCACGATAGACCAAGACGATATCAACGTGCTTGTTAGTGGGTGTGGTTGTTATTGGATTTGCCAAGAGGAGGACAGGGAGACTGTGACCCTGTTGATTCCCTTGGGCCTCGGGGGCTATTAATACCATTGGCCATGGCCTCCTTCTGGATAGGCTATCTGAGTTGGGTGTTCTCGGTACTGCATTGCAGTGGTTCTGCTCCTTCTTGGGTGTCCAACTCCAGAAGCTGGCCCTGTGGGATTATTGCTTTGCCCATTGGCAGGCGGAGTTCTGCAGGGCTGTATTTTATCCCCCATGCCGCTATGTTCAACATCTGTGTGAAACTGCTGGGAGAAGTTATCCCTAATCTTTGTCACCAATGACACCCAGCTCTGTCTCTCCTTTTTATCAAATCCAGGTGAGGCACGGGGTGTTCTGAACTAGTGACTGGTGTGGACATCCAGTAGATCTCAGTGGTGGCTGATTCTGGACAGGTAAAAGAAAGTACTTCTTCACACAGCACATAGGTCAACTATGGAATTCAGTACCACAGGATGTAGTGATGGACACCAACTTATAAGCTTTAAAGGGGGGTTGGACAAAGTCACGGAAGAGAAAACTATCAATGGCTACTAGTTATGCTGGCTATAGATTACCTCCAGTATCAGAGGCCTCTGAACACTAGTTGCTGGGGAACACAAGTGAGGGGTGCTGTTGCCCAGTACAAGCCCACAAGAAGGACAGAAGCACATCTGGGAACAAGAAGCCTTTGCTCTGCTCCAGCATGGCTCTTACATCCAGGGACTGGATGGGGGCCAGTAAGCTGAGGCTCAATCCAGACCAGACAGAGGTACTGTTAGGTGGTTTGTCTGCCTGGCGGAGTGGCATTCAACCTGTTCTAGAGGAGGTTGCACACACACCCCAGATCAGGTTTGTAGTTTGGGGGTGATCTTGGATCCAGCATTGTTACCAGAGGCACAGGTGGACTCGGTGGCACAGAGCGCCTTTTATCAGCTTATGCTGATATACCAACTATGACCCTACCTGGACAGAGAGAGTCTGACTGCATTTATCCACACTCTGGTAACTTCTCATTTTAGATTATTATGGCCATGCATTATACATGGGGCTGCCTTTGAAAGCAATCTGAAAACTTCAGCTGGTCCAAAATAGGGCAATAAGGTTGCTAACATGGCCTGAACACTAAAATCATATTATACTGGTGCTTTATGATCTGAGGTTTTTCTCCTGCTCTACAAAGGGCGATTAATAGATCAAGGTAAAACGTGTGGGCATTTCCCGTGTGTGTCGGGTGGGCTCCATAAACACCCATATCCTGGCACACTTCCCTCTGTGCACAAAGGTGCCTTTGACAAACCGTGTGTCAAATCTCCACCCTACTTTGATCTGTAGGGAAATGCTGGAGCGTAGGCCTCAGTGTGGTCTATCACCGGTGGGGGGAGGGAAAGGTCTTTCTGCAGATGGTGAGGAGGAGGTGTTGCATCGATGATGACACTGCACTGCCCAATAGCTAAAGCTTTCTGGGCAGTTCACAACAATTCATTAAAACAACAACAACCCACAAACCATAATACAATAAAACAGCATAAAATTTCAATATACAAAAATTAAAAACAGCATTTAAAATTGTGAAGAAAAGAGCCTTTGGGGGTTCACACACACACACACCACACACTCACCTCATGTGTGAACCGGCTGGGGTGGGTGGGGTGTGCATAGTTAGCGTGTGGAGAAAGGGGCCTTTGGGGGTTCCTGCATGCATGCACACACACAACACCCCCTCATGTGTGAAGGCTGGGGTGTGTGTGTGCATAGTAGTTCCTCTTGAATGAATGGCGCCTAGATGCCTGGAGAAGCTGGCCTAGGGCTTTCATATGTAAATAGTTCAAGCCATGAGTCATGAGTTCCCTTCCCCCTGCCTGGTCATGAGTTCCCTTCCCCCTGCCTGGCCAGGTGAGGTGCATGGTAATTGGCTAAGAGGCAGCAGAGGAGGGGGGGGGAAAAAGGTATATTTCCCAAAGCGTGGGTTTGGGTCTTTGTTCTACCCGGCTGTGGTAATGGCGGTAAGCCAAGGACCCCAGGCAGCTCCTGGTGAAATTAGCTGGATTGAGGGCTCTAGTAAAGGCAAGCCTTGTGGGAGTTTTACCCATCTCGGACCTTCGGGTAGGTGTGGTAATCTCCCTCGGGCAGCGAGGCTGTGCTGGATTTAACCCTTGAAGAGAACACCCTCAGGTAACAGGTGTGTGCCTGAGAGATATTAAGGAATCAGGTTTTATTGTTTTGCAGCTTTACTGTGTACTAAAGTGTCTCTTTATTTTGTGTGCTTCTCTCATTTCCTAATCTTGTTGTTTAAATGCTACCAGATAAACCTT